>OZ012609.1:18339956-18806809 GCA_963942555.1 Aleiodes leptofemur
AGGCAAGTGCCACACGGTCATGTGATTCTCGGATCAGAATTATCGTCATAATCGTCAAATGTGCCAGATATCATCTATTTAGATGTAAAATGATGGTCAGTCTTCCTTCTTGTCACAGTTTTGTCACAATTAGCAAGTGTAATTGACAATTATAAATGAGATATTGTTCAATGAATTAGGAAAAACTGCAACATAGCAGAGATGGCGCATCATTCACTTAGATGTAATCTGACCGTCACTTGATGATTCTGTCAGAATTGGGTCATATGACAAAAAACAGTCAGAGGTCAACTTCTACATGTGACGGTCATTAGCATGTCACATGACCCATTATTGACATGTCAGGATTTTTTTCACATCACTAATGAGATCTCAATAAAAAAAACTCAAAAAATCCCTGGAATCATTAAACATCTCACAATCAATTGCACAGACTTTCACTCCCAAAATTGAAATATCCTGATATCTGAAAAGGCAATCATCGTATAATGGGTTCATTGACAGTGTTTTCAACCAAAAATTTCCCTTGCTTCCAGTACTCCATTCACAAAGTATCGCTGGAAAGCTCCTAAAAGCTCATAAATACTTATCTCAGACACGAAATTAAAATCCAACATTGAAGTCTGACGGACGATTTGGCAGGCCAAATAAAAAAAAAGAAGGCAATGGAGGGGGTAAAACGTTGGTTAGAGACTTTATTTATGGCAGATCGGTGAGGACCGGAGAAAGCCGTGCTTGCGGGCAACATTATCTAAAATTCAAGCTGTAATTACTTTGCCTTGGGCGGGAGCGCTTTTCTACCCACCCTTGATTTATAGTCATCGCCCGATGCAGCTGCGTGGGTGTAAGTAATTAAAAATGTACCATCGCGTGGATACGTACCGAGAAAGTCGGCAAGCCCCTCTTTCACTACCCTCTCTTCCCCTCTTCATGCCCTCCTCTCTCCGCCCTATGCTCCTATCTCCTTTGTTTTTTTTTTGAGGGGGGTAGTGAGGTAGGCTTTCGTCGAGCAAGTATAGCTCCAGCCACCCCTTGGTACCGCCTTGTCCTTGAATGGTTAAAAAAAAATGGCAAGAAGCTCATCTGATTTTATTTCATGCCCCAGATGTATCAGATATAAAAAAGAAAGTCCCCCTCAATTATTTCCAACTCCAGTCATGCATGTCTAAAATTTTTTTCGCGAATTAAAAACAGCAGCGGTTCATTTTGGAGAGTCGAAATCTCCAACTTGGACATGTCCTGTTCAGAAGGTAGAATTATTTGTGTTGGAAGAATGGAGGAAATTATAATAATACAGATTATTAGAAATCTACAGCAGACTCTTGCAAGCTGCACTCTTGAAAGCTGCCCGTACTTGCCCTAATCCCTTTTTACATCGTTCGACTGCTTCTCCCACCACCAAACATCATTTCACTTCTCCTCTTCTAATTTCGATCCCTTTTGTCTCCTAACTATAAACATGTGAGTCCAATTCTACTTGACCCTTTGGAATTCTTAGAGTGAGGGTCAAAGCGACCTAGAGTGTTGGACTCTTGCAAGTTGCAGTTTCCTCGGAATTCGATGATTTCGCAGACTTGTACGTAAACAACTTGCGAGAGTCTACTGTACTTCGATTTGAATTAAAATAGAAATAGGAACATGTCGAGCTTTCCATCGTAAGCATTCTAAGCAAAACGACTCTCATTCTCACAAAGATAATCTCATGTTTCTACATGACAAAACCTTCAGAAAATCTATGATTTATCAAAATCACTCAATTTCCAAGTTTTTAATCAAAATGTCACGTATTTATCGAAGAAGGAAGACAGAACAATGGTCCCTGTAACGCATCAGTGAATTTTGCACATTTGAAAATCATGTAACTACTGTATGGTATGAGTTTTTCGAGCGGGGGATAAGGGGTTTAGAGAGTCTACCAGAATCCAATGCCTCCCCATCACTACTAATAACTTTTGGTATCGTTGTTTCAACGCCTCAAACACGTACGAAAGTTGATAACCAGTGGAGAAAGTTCATTCCACTGTTGACGCGTACGGAATTAGTTAATACAATGAAAAAGCATTCGGATGAAAACGTGATGCTTGTGTGGTAGGTAGTTTGCCGCACGTTCGATACATCGAACAGTTGAAATTTTTCAAGTAACTAGAAATTTGAAGTTTCCTACGCATGCCTGCATCAATTCATTATAACAATCCAGTAGCGAAGAGGTGAAAGAGGATGAATCTATTCATTTCGTCGAACACTTTTTCGAGAACATCACGGAAACTAAGGGAGATGAAGTAATTTCACCTCGATCCTTTTTATAGCTCTTGAGATTGTTTAGAGAGAAAGATTCGATCAAAAAGAACATTTCTCCTTGAGTTAGCCAGACATTCCATTGGGAATTATTGCTGAAATAAGTCGATTTCTAGTATTTTAGCTCTTCACTCCTCGGTTAGAAACGTCTGCATCAAATCCATTCATTGCTTATCATTGTGGACGATTATCGATTACGCACAAGCGATTATTCGATACATTAATTCAACTAGCAATATTTCTTCTCTTCAAAAGCAGCAGCTTTCGATCAATAATTTTCAAAAATCGGTTAATCGATGTGATATCTTGCATTAGTTTCGAGATATCACATATGATTCGATAGTTTCTTCTCACCAGTTTCAATTTAAGGGCATTTCGCTCCCAAAAACAGTAGCTCCCAGTAAGTCATTTCCTAAAAATCGATTCATCGATAAAATATCTCGAATTGAAGTCGAGATATCGCATATGACTCGATAGTATCGTTTTTTCAGTTTCAGTTTAAAGCCATTCACTTCACCAGATTTAACTGGGAAAAATCGTAATGTTCAGTTATTTCGCGAGCATCATTTCACAAGTGGACATAACAAAAGAAGCTTTGTTTTCTACTGCAACGATCACTTTTTTCCTCTTCATTCGAATGAGTATATTCAGAAATTCGGTTGATTAAGATCCACGCTGATACATTAATAAACGCTCAATATTTCAGGTGGCCAGGCTAATGCTATAACGAGATGAAAGAGAAGGGATTTTGATCCTCTGGGATAGGTTGGAGTCTTGAACCCTAGTTAACTCACATGGCTAAGCTCCTAGTTTACTCCTCAGACCCTTTTCCCCCCATCCAGATGAAATTATCTATTCCCTAATAATCTTTTGGATTGTCAAAATTTACCCATATTTTTATTCTAGCTTCACCCTTAAAAATGAATATAAACAATACCGCAGAAAAAATCACATTGGTTTATTCAGCTTCACTTCCAAATTAATGAAAGAAGTTTGTGCTTTTTTTTTCATTCTTTTGGTTTATGTTTCAGTGCACCAGAAATTTTTCGTAATTAGAAGCCCCGCGAACAATGGATACGAAACGTGAACGGAAAAATTCTATTCAAGTATTTTTTTTTTTTCGTTGAGGTTATTGTATTCGACTTGTGGCTCTGAATGGGGTTGGGATAATTAACCAGTTCAGTGCTCTGAGTTTAATTTGATCAATAATACTGAGTGTAAATTTTTTTTTCTTTCTCCTCTTGTGAAAATATTATGCATTAGAAGGGACGACGAGAGGGGGTTTGACCATTGGATTGGTAAACCGTAGTCCATTCAGAATCAACGTCCGTGGGATCTTCGACTGAGTGGTTTGTTGGGACTAGACGAATACGTAATCGTCAACTAGCAGTGGAATGAGGTTGAGGAGGATAGTGTTAGAGGGAGAGTTAGACTTCACTTGGCCTATCACCTTAGGTACCCGAATCGACCACATTGACAGAACTAAATTAACCATGAATGGTCAATTAACCTGTGGGTTTAACCGAGAGATCTCATATTGAGATGCAAAATGATGCTTAGAGAATTGTGCTTAGCTATTGATGGAAACATGAAGGAAGAAGTATTAATAGGATGAACAATTTTGTTATTCGTAGAATATTTATCGCATTTTTTTATCTTATCAGATTCTGTAGAAGAGATAAATTAGGATAAGTCGATTTTTTTTTACTTTCTTTTGAAAATATCTTTTTTCCTTTCTTCCTTCATTTAATTGGAGACTCGAGGTTTTAAAAAATCCATCGGAGCCTTAAAGTGTTACAATTGCTGATACAGTTGAGCTTTATTTGAATCAAATTTAGTATTATTTACATTTAACATCTGATAATTGAGTTGACAATAGAAATCGAAGTAGTAGTAACAATGAATAATAAATGAAAAATCGAAATAGTTATCATCAACTGAAATAATGAAAACATAAAAATTTCAGTTCAAAATCAAACAGTTCTAACATTTTTTTCATATATTGGGAACTAATAGAGATACGCTTTTTTTGCCCTGATTCTTTTTTCTAGATCTCGAGATTTTCTACAAAAAAGATGAGAATCCTGTTCTACTTTTCCTTCCTGACTTATTGAAATGTCTTTTGTGGAACCACTTTTAGGCAATGCGCATAATTCGAAATTGCAGAAGTCATTAAGAAATTGGAATTAGTTGCTTATTTCAATCAAGTCAATCAAACCTGTTCAAAGCAAACTTAGTCCAGAAGATCTCCAAATCCAACAAACTTGGATGGACTATTTGCTACTCCAAAATGTTCATCCCATATTCAAACAGATCAAAAGGATAAGCAAGGTCTTAATCATGAACGACTAATCTTCATCATCAATAGAGAAAACCATGTCAATATGGACCGTTTTTTTTCAAAATGAAAACATCTGCTAAAAAATCTGAAAAAAATTGAGAAGATGCTGCAGCATGTTCATATTGTAGAGGAATTTTCTCAAAATTCTTCAGCGAAGATATTCACCCCGAAAAAAAAATTGCGTCAAATGAAGAAATTGATAATTCAACCGAGCAGATGACGTATTTTCTCACTCTACTGCACTTTCATTTGTACCCCGTTGTATCATAAATCCATGAGCATCACTGGATTTCTCTGAATGTCCTCGTAAGACCCCTTATCGTATTTACCACGAATAACCATTTTAGTCTACGTGATACGGACGGACGGAAACCGTAGAAACGTTATAACGACGTCGCCGCAATTCACATATTGAATGGTCCATCCAGTCTGAAGGAAGTAAAGACAAGGGGGGGAGGGTAGGGGGTGGGGGAGGTCGTGGTAGGGGAATGGGGCAATCTGCCCAAGTTTACAAGAAGCAAACAGCTTAGGTGGTAAAGACCGATAAGATCTTGAGGGTTTTGTGTGCCCTAAACTATCTTCTCCTTTCTCGAGGTCACTCTCAAGGTTTCTGGAGACCCATGGAGACCTTCAATACGAAAATGCATTGACGACGATAACCTTTGAGAGGAAACTACACTACCCCATCCGATATATTCATCCATTTGGTTGTGAACTTCGTAATCTCGATTAGCTTTAGCTTAAGTCAGTGTCTACAGTCTGAGAGAGGATTTTGTTCTGAGACCATGTATTTCAGTGGGCAATAAAATGGACAATCTTAATTAATACCTTTTCACCCCTTTTTAATTGATTTATTGAGAGTTAAGTATTCTTCTGGAAAATCTGTTTTAAACTCTTATTCAAGACGTTGGTAATAACTCTGTGAAGTGATTCTAATGATTATAATTTTATGATCTGACCAGTTGCGTTAGGATGAGCAGTGACCGAAAATAGCCTTATTCAAATAATTATTGAGATTTCAACGAGATTTTTCCAATTACTCATTCAATTGATTGCCCAATATCAACTCTATTTTTATGGTCATTCTCAATGGAATGATTCAGAATCTTATGGAGATACGCCCTTTTTTCCAAATATGTTTAAAAACTTTTGAAATTTAAAAAAGAAATATGTTAGGCCTTTTACGCTATTTCACTCGATTTTGGGATGATGATTTTTGATTTGGTTCATTTTTGGATATGATGTTGGAATGGCTAATAGAAGGCATTTTCAATAGTCAAAAAAAAAAATATTTTTTTTCTCAGAATTTACGGTCTTTTTGAGTTTGGAAAAAAAGACTGTGGATACTAATTTCTCACCTACTTCAGTTGCTCGCATCTCATTAAATATTAGTTCTATCAAAAAAGCGAATGAATCTTTTTTTGGAGGGAAAGAGTATGCAATTGTATTCAAAAAATTTCCAAAAATTAAATGGCAATTTTTCTATTTTTTATTAATTATTGAAATAAACAAATTAATGGCAATTATCCTTACACGCTCTTAAAAATCTGAAAAAAATATATATGTTGAAGATTGATTTATTTCCGATTTTCATGTAAATTTTTGGGTTACTTCATCGGACCATTTGCGAGATATCGTTTTTTCCATGTTTTTCCGCGGTCCGAGGTCGCAATCGAAAATCATCATCCTAAAATCGAGTGGAATAGCGTGGAATGCCTCATAGAGTTATCGTCGCCCTATCTCGCTTAATTCCCAAAATATTTAAAGAAAAAAAATGGAAAAAATTCGACTAGTCTTTCTTGACTTTTTCACGATTAGATGTAATTTCGTGATATCAACGAAATCACCAAAAAAAATTAATGAGAGTCGAAATACTGAGAAAAAAAACTAATAATTTATTTTAAAAATTGAGTTTATTTGAAAATTATTAGTCATATTTTTTTTCACTATTTTGTCGTTAGTCATGAGATTATTATGACAGTATGACGTGTTACCCCTCTTCACTACTGAATTTAGAACATTAATACAAGAAGAAAAAAAATAAAAAATTCAATAAAAATCGCCCACTTTTAGAATTTTCACTCGTCAACAAGACTGAGTCAACTTCATAGACAACGTTTTTTTCTATGCACAGAAAACTTTATCATCCGCCTTCTCTTTATCCCTCTACAATTCTCCCCTGGGCTTATATACACAGGTATAGAGAAATGCGTACACGCATTCGTTTGATCACACGTCAGGGATTACACGGTAGTGGAACGTCAAATTATGTCAAGTATAGGGTCGTCAGTCACGACAATATATTTCCCTTTTTCTTTTTTTTTCTATATACGTTATTAAATTATTCATAAATTCACTTATCGTATGTAACTTATCATTCCGGTAATAAGGGAAAAAAAACCATACTCTTATTCCCTCTGTTGTATCTTCTCTCTATTATTTGACATTGCACATCTATTAAAGATTCTTCTTATTAATTATAAATTCATGATGAAAATTTATGTGTTTTTCTACTGCATACAAGCGGATTTCCGGTCAAGTAGATTTTTACAATTTCCAAGATAATAACATACAAAAGTTTTTTTTAAAGTGAAGTACTTGATAAAAAAATCTGAAAAAAATAGAGAAGATGCTCCAACATGTCTCCATTGTTTAGTAATTTTTTCAAATTTTTTCATACAAGCATTCACTCTCAAAAAAAATCCTAAATCATTTTACCTGGCAGGTCCATTTTACCCAAATCACCAATGTCTTCTACCAATTCTGATAAACCTCCTAAAAAAAATCTCAATATACACCAGTGGCTTTCTCGTATAATCATTAATTGGCCTCGACTGACCATCGAGTAGAAAGGGAACAAGGGACTGCTAGGCAGCACAAAGTACCTTACGTCTGTCTAATAGAACAAAAGAGCCCATGCCACAACGGTAATTATCCTTGTAGAGCAGTCAAATAGGTGGTTCGAATACTGGCCATACTGTGAAATTCAACGAATAAGAGGAGTTACGCAAGTGGACAAGAGGCATATAGATTCAGTCGATGGTGAGGTGAAAAGCTAGGAGAGAATTACTACAGACGATTTCTACGAATATACCAAACGACCAGTGGTTTCTACGAGTGGTAGCGCTGACTGGGCTTCTCCAAGAGGGAGTTAGCAGTGGTCCAGTCAAACACCCACCGTCTCCACTTCTCTCCTCCTATTGCCCCACCAAAGGCCTCACTGGGTAAAGTTTCTAGTCGACAGAGGTGGGGCTTCCACCGGGGTAACCGCCACGTCACCACCATCTCTTCACCCCTTTTCCTTCTGCTCTCATTTCTGAAGCAAAACTTTGCCGTTTTCAGTAGAGATGGGTGGCTTCTTTGTACGTAGAGCCATTGCAAGAGGGCTGGTCCAGTGTCTGAGTTCATTACGTGTGAACCGGACGCGTAATTACTGGAAACGTTGACTCGATTCGAGAAAAGTTGTCACGATGGTTTGCTTGGAAGAAAAAAAGATATTTAATCATTTCTTTAGCATGTTCGAATGGAAAATTATCTCAGAGAAATTGGAGTAGTGAAAAGGTGAATCAGGACAAATCGACTCATACTTCTGATCATTCTCATTGAAATATTCTGGAAATGGAACATTCTCGCTTAGTTTCCAACATATTCTCTAAATTATTGTAAAAAAAAATCGAACCATTGTTAGACCTGTTTGCTATTATATTTGGAAAACTGATGGAGATACGGATATTATACATACAGATACATTTTTACATTTGTCATTAATTTTGACCAATAGAGCCCGAGCAGCCATTGACCCAGACCGCGCTCGGTGAAGACTTCTTATCTATTAATTTTCGTATTTTTCATTTCAATTTAATATTATTTATTTTAGATCAAAATTCAGCTGATCAATCATTTAGAATTCACCACATTAAAAGAAGCCTGTCCCAATCGCTTAGTTTCCAAGATATCTGCAAGAAATACCTTCTTTGCTACTGAATTGGCAAAAAAAAAGTTCAAAAATCTTCTGTCAACCAGAATAAATGACTGCCGAATGTAATCTTGGAAATTCCAATGGACTAATAAAAACAACTCACCATTTGACAAAGCTACAGCACCAGCCAGCTTCAAACGCGAATGATGCAGCACAAAGCCTCTAGTCTATGTCAATGAAAATGGTAGAAACCATATGGGTTTTGCACCAGTTTGTATTCTAATTTTGTGGCTTTGGTTTTCCCCAAAGCTCTCAAGTATTTCGTATCTTAGCTGCACTCACTGTATACCATCAGACTAGTCTCACCTTGTCTTTCACGAAATCGCTTTCTCTCTAATCCCATTTCCCCTTCCTCATCCACGACTTTTCCTCATCCAACCCTGTATTGCCTTCGTCTCCTCTTCATTTTCTGTACTGAAGGAATGAAATTCCTCAATCCTCAGGTTGCTAACTTCGAAGGGATGATGATCCATTCTGTAGGTGATGTCTGTTTTTTAATACATGGGTAAAATTAAAATTGGCTCAACTAAAATTTGCATCTGGTAATGGGAAAGAAGATGCCATTTTTTATTCAATTTTTTTTCTCAATTTTTTTTTCCCCATTTCGTCCTTCATCTTTTTCTTGTCTCAAGAAAATAACGTTACTTGTAATGATGAGAAAATTACGAGGATAAAAGAAATTCTCGAGCTAAATGTCACGAGTAATAAAAGAGGCGTACATAAAACAAAACCAGCATTTAAAATTGCACCAATTTCTCAAGTCTCCTCGAAAATAACTGATTAATCTTTCATTAAATCATTCGAAAATGAGCAATTGTCTGAATCAATTGTACCAACGAAAAAGCAACAAATACTCCATGAAAATCAGAGTATAATATCAAAGACTGTCTTCATCATCCATCTGAATCCGTGCAGAAGCCTCAAAAGCCCAGGGTGATATGATCTTTTAATGGGCGCTTTGTGGCTCGATCCATTGCCAAGATCTAAAGGCTGAAGGAGAAGCCGCACCGTTCAGATGCTTGGTCTGACGCCCGTTTCTACATGGCCGAGCCGTCGTCTTAGTCTTTCCATCTCCCTCTTCCTCTCTCTCTCTGTCTTTGTCGTACTAAAAGACAGGGGGTTAGAGATTGCTTGGGTGGATGAGAGTATGCAGCCACACGAGAACGTGACTACTGGCATTTCCAACTGTCTTCTACTTTCTCCCTTAGCTCCTGTGCTTGCTCTCTACTCTCTCTCTCTCTCTCTCTCTCCTCTGTCTTTATCCTTTCCCTCGTTAACTCAACGCAAGAACGGACGTACCACCCGGGTCCATGGAGCTCTAGTACAGCGGTGTGGCGGCTGTGTCGGTGCTTAATTTTCCCCTCGTAATTACGAGCCGGCCGCTCAGTGGAAGAGAGAGAGAGCAAGAAAGAGAGAGAAAGAGAGACCATGAGAAAGGAATAAAGACAGAGATAGAGGATATATAGAAGAAGAAAGAGAACTTCAAGTCCGCTAAGAGAAACCCCCATTGTACCAAAAGGATATGGGACAAGGGAAATGGCCCGCGTCCCTGGTACATAGCAGTTTTGATCCTAACAACGAGAAACCAGGCGTTTTACCTTTTCTCGTTTGTCTTACAGTCGTATTTTCACTGGATGACTTGAATATCACTTCTGGTTGAATATGGAAAGGGGTCTAGAAATCCAGAGATTATAGATATGGGAATATTCTTTGAAATGGAGGAATTCTAGGTTTTCGCAAAGATCTGAAAACTTTATTCACTGCAAATGATTGAGGTTAATCTGTGAATAGCTACTAATTGTACTGGTGAAACAATATAATGGAGAAAGTTCTTATTTTCTCGTCAATGTAAAGATCTTCTGGCTGAAGCCAAACTAACTGAGAATGGATTTCAGATCGATTCACTTACCTAACGAATGCTTTCAGTCATGGCAAATGTAGTTACGATTCACTATATACGGATTCCAATGCAGAGGGGGAAAACTCGAAACGCAAGGACTCTCTCACTAATGAAGGACAAGTTAGTGGAGAATGGAAGGTAGCAAAGGCCAACAGGTCGCCATTAGTGCATACAGCTTTCCAAGCTGCTAATAGCCAATTCATGAAGAGCAGTCGCTGAATTTGGGGTAACCAACCAGTCACCAAAGATATATGAATAAGACAAACAATCAAAATTCAAAAATAATGATCATACTTTTTTGGGTGATGAGATGTGCTGAATGTATTGTTTGGATTTCTGCATTGGTCTCTACCTTGGGGAAAATGATGCTCTCTTCCTTCTCCTTCCCAAAATTCATTTGGCAAAGTTTGATGACCAAAGTGGGGTAGGTGAATTTCGTGGTTGGTTTCCCGGGGGAAACTTGTACTGGGGACCCCCTTTTAGCCACCAAATAGAAGGCTGCGGTCAACGAAACAACGTACATTCTGAATAGTGCCTCATCAGACGAGCATGAAAGATGATGATAAAATTGTGCTTCAAAGTTGACGATCAGTATCTCACATAAATTGCTGTCTCATGATTTTCTCATCAGTTTCGAATTTTGCCATTGATTCTGTCACATCTACACATTCTATACCATCAAATTCTCCTATATTCTGTTCAATATCCAACGCCAAGCTCTCGAGCTGAATCAATTCCCAAATCCCCATAATTTCCCCAATAAAATCTAAGATCCTATATTTTCCCCGAAAAAGAGAAGGAAGAAAAAAAACCCTTCTAAAATGTCGTCTCTCGGTTTAAATCGACTTGGGTGTCTAGGAAGTACTGGAGCAGCGCCACTATTCCACTTCTCCCCTGTTCCTAGCTTTACAATACGTCCTCGGCAGCCCTTTCTCTTAACGTCCAAAGTTTTCAAAGTACGACGTTCAATGGCTAAGGGACGTCGTATATACGACCCCTCTTTTCTGTCTTCTCTCATTCTATCCCCCGGAAAAAAAAAGTCTAAACGTGAAATGCCGAGATAACTTTCTGCGTTTCATTCCCACATTTTCTTCTCTCCTCAAAAAAAAAACGAAGAGGAATCCAGGCTTTTTTTCACTATTAATTATTTCTTCCCCTGAGATTTCTACTGAAAGAATAGCTGCAAGAACATTTTCAGAAATGTTGCATACAAAAACAATTGTCATTATTCATGGAAGGTAGAGAGAAGAAAAAAAAATCATCTGTCCATTCATTGAAGCAAAACGATTGTCCCTCGAGAGTCAAAGCACCACTGATATAGAACATAGTAGCACACAGCGAGGAAGGAAAGCGTCCAGTGATACGAAATGAGGGGTTGGAGGATGGTCGTTGTCCTACCCGCTTTAACCGTGTCTTCCTAGTTGGATAGTAACATACCCTTTTGTTGATGTACAGTACGGAAACAGTCGCCAGGAAGCCCACAACCGTGACGTCATACACCAGTGACTTCATCTCGTTATGGGTGTTTCCAAGAACCAACGACGAGACGTCGGATGCAGGAGGAAAACCAGGAGGCATATAACACTACAACTTAACCATCACATGCAGAGCAAAAGCCCTTAGTCTACACTCTATTGCTTTACCTCCTTTCTCTGTCATGTTCTTGGTTACATGTACCGCACGTCGACTGACATGTATTAAAATTACATATGAGAATTTTTGATGGAAAATCTCTGCTCAAGACTGCTTAAAAACCAATATCTTTATGAATATTTGAGAAAATCTTCAAGTCTTAACTTTTTTTGTGAATTTCTTATCTGTGGGAAATGTTAACTCATGCTTCTTTTCAAGGCAAATTTTTGCTCAAGATTCCTCAAGTTTACTCAAGACTGCTCAATATTACTTAAATAACTCAAGTTTGCTCAAAGGACTCAAGATTGCTCAATATTACTCAAATTGGCTCATGATGGCTCAATATAACTTTAATAACACAAGATTGCTCAATATTTCTTAAATAACTCGAAATTGCTCAAGATGGCTCAATATTGCTCACTATTACTTAAATAACTTAAGATTGCTCAAAATTCCTTGAATAACTCAAAATCGCTCAATATTGCTCAAGATGGCTCAATATTGCTTGTGATTCCTCAAGACCGCTCAGAAACGAATATCTCTTCAGGAAAAAATAAATGATGAGCACACAGAATTACAATATAGAAGCCGCCAAAATTCTGTATAACGTGACCCTCTTATCGTCAATAAAATCGAAGCCACATTGTTGTGAAGGAAATGTAAAAACGACATACGTACGATCGTAATTATCGTGTTGATGTGACGAGTAAATCCATGTTGTAGACGTTGAGAGTCACCTCGACGGTAAATCCAATTTATTTCGTTGCTTACGGTTGTAACATAGGACCAAATGGGTATTGGGGTGGGCATGAAGCCAGCCCCTGGGTGATACCAACGGCGACTTGTGAACCACTTGTCGCTGTTACGACTCCATAAATTCACCTCTTGGCCCTTTTCTAGTTCATGGAAAACCTCTCTACCAAAAACAAGGTATAGCATCACGTACGACCACGTTTAGTAGCTACTGTTTTACCCTAAATAGAAATGGATTTCTGGGCTTTTGGGGTCATTTGGAGAGTACTGAAAAAATATTACGTAATTTTGAAAGTCTCTTGACATGATTATCTCCAGAAATAATTGGAGAATATTGAAAATGTTCTAGACTTAGGAATAGAAGCTGCAAATTTTCGTCAATTAAGCAGATTTTCAATGATTCTTGAATAAATTAATAATGTCTGAAATTTTGGAATTTTCCTTAGTGAGAAAGGTATCCTCACCCTTTGGACGGTTTTAAAGCGTATTAATTAACCCTTTATTAGACTCTGAGCGAAAACCACTTGGGGGGAATTTGAAGGATAAAGGAGATGGGGTTGTGTCATTCAGTATTTATGAAAATCTCCTCCTATCACGTAGTCTACCCCGTATTCTTTTCAATGTAATTATTTTCCAAGAAAAATAAAATCATTAAAAATATCGTGTTCAAGCACATGACATTATTAATATTCTGAGCACATAGGCAATTAATGTAATGGCTTAATTTCTAGAGACTCTAGCTAAAGGGTATATAAACAGTACTTTCCACTCTATTCAGCCGGATCTTCTTCGTCAACAACAAAGTTTCTATTAAATTTCGTATTTACTCCGTTAGACCGGGGATAGCTTGGGAGAATTGTCCATCTCTGTCAGAGGCAGACTCACTGACGATGAAGAGCAAATGTTCTTTCTATTCTTCGATAATTATTTTACATATTTTCACAAAAGTTATGGCGAAAAGAGCGATCTTCATGAAATTAATCACACGTTCCTTGGAAATCTTTGAAAATTTGTAGAGATGGATCGTTCATATCTTCGATTCTCCCTACAAGCCGTATGATTGTAAAAAAAACTTTGGGAAATTCAATTTGCACACTTGCTTTTCATTGAAAAGTTCCTTAGTTTTTCGATGAAATCATATTTGTCATTATATTGAGCATCCATCTCCTTTATTTCCCAAACATTAATATCCTAACGCTTCTTCAAAAATTCGTCAAGAGAATCAATTAGATGACTCCCATTTCATGACCAATTCATCCCAAGATTTCTCAGAATAATGTATAGATCAAAAAACATCTCCATTTTCCTCATTTCTATCCACTAGAATCAAATTTCATTCCCTTTTGACTTTCGATTTGATTTACTCTTTGTTCCACCATCGGAAATAAACTACGAAAGGAATATTCAAAGCTTCTTTGCATCGCCAATGAAACGCTGACCATAGAGTATAAACTTTTGCGTAGACTGGGCAGATTAATGGGAGCCCTCATTTAAATACGAATCTCATGCCGATACAGCTGGGTGAAAGGGGGAGGAGGGGGGTAGAGGTAGGTAGAGAGGATGGACATTGGACCAAGGGTCGGAGTGTGTTTGCCGTCCAAGTAATGACTCGGGTTGGACTCCAATACCCATCTCTCCATCTATCTCTCTCTCTCTCTTTCTATCTCTTTGTCTCTTTTACTCTTACCCCTCGAAGGAGAATAGGCAATGCCAAAGCTCCTGAATTTCCTCACTCCATCCTCTTACAGTGTGTCCATCCCATTTCGTACGTAGCTCTGGGGACCTCTTCCTAATTTCACCGTCACCGGACTTCCTCTTTAATTTCAAATACATTCCCTTCAAAAAAAAAATAATAATAATAATAATAGTAAAATTCTCAAGGGTAAGGGTGAAGCGCAACAAAAGGAATTTCTCCTCTTTTTTTTACTCTCTTTTTATTTTCGCCCCATTGATTACGTGTTTTTCCTCTACAAATGGTCAGTTTGCATGAAAATGGATCTCCTCTCCTTTTTTTTTCCTTTATTTCGAACGATTGTAAATTTTTGAAAGTCCTGAATTCGTTCTTCGGAGTTCAACCACTGTATTATCTCCTTCCATGAGGGGCATTCCACAATTTTTCGATGAGTCGGCGAAAACTGGAGTTACAAACATGGAAGGAGAGTAAATAGGGGGTAAAGTCCTGGATCAAGAATGATTTTCTGAAGCAAAGTATTAGTGCTCTATTGGAGCATAAAGTTGTCATAAATAGTGTCAAGTGTTCTTAATTTTTCCCAACATTTAGATTTTTTATTATTACCTTTGAAAATGGATAATGAATCTATGACTATTGAGATAGCTCACACGTAATTAATGATTCTTCAAATGTCTTGAAGAATAACGAAGATTTATTGAATCATAAAACTCATTCTTCTTCATGTCAACCGCAAACACTTCTTTCAAAAGGCACATCTCCTTTTTTTTCTATCTAACCACTTCGGAACTCTTCATCACAAAGCATCTAACAATTTCTGATAGTCCTGGAGTTGAAAGGATCACAGTATCTCATCACTGTCATCATCCATCCAATCGACAATCAACCAGTTTTCACTAATATCCGTCCTCAGTGAGCCCACTCGTGTGTCTCAAGCCAGTAAAATCTCCCCCACTCCAATCTCGAATCTTATCTAATGTATAATGCTATCAAATACACGCTGATGCTCCACGTCAAAATCCGAGTTTCCTCTTTCACTCCTTGTCTATTCTTGGATTACACGAGAAATCGCAGCAGAACGGAACTGCTTTACGTCCCTTATAGAAGGACTAAAATCCGAAAACCGCCCACACACGTCGCGTGTAATTAGTCGTAATAATTATTTTCGTTCAGGTTCACGGGAAAGGATCCATGATAACGACTTCGTATAGGATTGAAGAGGGCTTTTTGGTGAGTAGTACGAGGGACTACGGTAGACAACTAGGATGGGTGAGTAAAGGGGGGGCTGAAAGCGAGTGAGATACGCCTGGGAGACAATCTCATCTCGATCCCGTCGTACATCGTACCACCCGAGGCTCTACATCTTCAACCAACTACTGGGGCAACTGTATCCTGGACGCTAGGGTTGTGTTATAACCTTCTATCTATTACGCCAGTGCTCTCGAGTTTTTAGCATTTCATTGATGAATCTGTGCTAATTAGCTTGATGTAGGGGAGACAGGGGTGAAATGGACCTTTGGGGCAAAATCATCTAGGATTTTTTTCGGAGTGAAGGATTTGATTGAAAAATTTGAAACTAATTAAGAAGATGCTCCAACGTGTCTACATTGGTGGCAAATTATTCCAATTTTTTTTTGAGCAGCCTTCATTTTCAAGAAAAATGTCCTGGCTTCCACTATCATATTGATGGCATTCGCAATGCCGTTGTTCATGAGACATACAGTTCACATATTGAAGCGCAAATAGTTGCACTATCAAGTGATCCACCGTTTGGGGTAATCAATGATTTTTCATTCCAATTTGCGTAATTTTAAGAAATGAGTTCATAGAGATCGTCTCTCTAAAAAAAAATAACTGATGATTTTTCTTCCACTTCCACTTTCCCCTCGTCTCCTCTATTATATTGCACGTGAGCTTTTTAGGTATTCAAAATATCGATGTTCATGTGTTTTACAGTTCACATATTAGAGTGTTATTAGTTACATTATCGAGTGATCCACCGTTTGGGGTAATCAATAACTTTTCATTGTTTGAATTTGGATCATTTTTTTGGCAGATCCATTTCAACGTTTTTTTGGAGTCAGCCCAATATTTGAATGAATACTCCGAAAACTTTATCAACTTCTATAGCCAATCTTTATATTCCCAGTAACTTCATTAGTTCTCGAGATATTCATTCAAATACTCAAGAAATGTTTTTGGTTAAGTAAAGGGGCTGAATGTATTTGATTTGAAGCGGACCATCATTAAGAGCAAGTGAGAGCCGTTTCGGGGGATTCTGTGTATGTGTGGATGTATGTGTACATGGAAAAGGGAGTGCAGAGATGACAAAGCCGCTCGTTAGGGCCCTCAGAGGGTCCTCATGGCCAGTGCCAAGGGTGAGAACGTGCTTAGGCCTCAATCTCCCAGGATCCTCCCCTCGTAGTTTCATACCGCTCTTCTACAAGCTATTGGCTCGTCGGTCACTTTCTTATGTGAATGGTCACTTGCAAGTTTTGCCAGGACTGAAATACTCTTCAATGTCACTGGATTGATTTTAAGATAACGCAATCTGTTATTACAAATCTGATCAAGGGAGAATCATGAAGAGATTCTTCATTGTTTGAGAGGAAACAAAAGAGCAGATTAGTGATTAGAACATTTTTCAGTTAACTGGTGGGATGATTTCTGAGGTCAAATGATAGCTTGAATAGATTTCAAATTATTTTATCGAGAAAATGAAGTTACGTGGCTTAATGGGTAGAATCAACTAAGATGCTGATCAGAGTGAAGGTTTCTATGAAAAAATCTGGAAAAAAATTGGAAAGATGCTTCAGAATTGAGAAATTTTTGTGTAATTTTATCAAATTTTTTGGTAAAGGTCTCGACTCTGAAAAAAAATTGGTTTATTTTGCTCCAGTCTCTCCTAGTATTCTGCTGTGTACGGTAAAGTAGACATTGACTTCAATCAGGATTGTGAGATTCAGTTCCAAGAACAAAAAAAAATTATTGATTACCCTAAACCGTGGATCACTTGATAATGTAGCTAATTACGCTCAAAGAGCTGAAGCATCTTATGAAAACTTCCCAGATTCTTTCATAGAGTCTATCACTCAATAAAAAATACTGGCTTATTTTACTCCAGAGGTCGAATTTGCCCCAATCTCCCTTAAAGAAAAAAAGTAGTGGATGTCTGTATAGTGATATGGATCGAATGGAAGAGTAGAACGAAATGCAGTCACTTAGTCACTGCCAAAAACGAGCTTCTCAGCAGCTCAAAGATATTAATGATCCCCTGACGACATCACAGTCATCCCCAATAAATGATATCAATTTAAAATTACGGAAATATGAAAATTGAGCCTGTGAAAGATCATGAATACTCCAGAAGTCTCAAAAGTATTGCTGATCGCTTCAATGCATTATTTACATTTCTGATCTATAGAAATTCTTCCAAATAGTACAATTTTTTCTTGTGACTTAACTCATAAAGATTCATGAGTGAATTTCTCATTTAAATAAAAGGTAAAACGGTGTCATCTCGCAGCGTTAACATACGACCCATGTAGACTAGTTGAAGAGGCGGGTGTTCGATTCATATATTCATAGAGGGGTTCCAAACTACAACCAACTGTATGTAGAAAGAGGGAATAGGAGAAGGGGGGTAGAGTAGGCGGAAAATACCGTATATGCTAGCAACGATTGCTACCGGTCGTGACCCCTGTGCATATATCAACAGTGGAAAGTAATGGAGGTGATGGAATAGCCCCTAGTGTGGGTCACCTGGCAAAAGCATCCCTCTGACTGATTGCCAACTCACTCGGGACACTTTCCTCCCACTTCTCAACCGATACTATTAGACATTCTGCCAGATGGGTACTTGCCTTCAGGTCGTAAGGATTAGCACAATATTTGGAGTTTAAATTTCAGTAGCAAAGAGAAAAAACAGGATCAGTTTATTTTTTCAGCCGATATTTTTAGAGAATATCTCGGAAATTAAGCGAGTTAGGGCAATTTAACCTCAATATTTTTTGGGTTCGGGTAAAAAGAGCATATCTCCTTCAGTTTCCGGAATATTCTATTGAGATTGACTTCTAGGGTAAAATGATTTAGGATTTTTTTTCGGAGGAAAGGACTTGATGAAAAAATTTGAAAAAATTCACTAGTATGCTCCAACATGTCTGCATTGTTGGATAATTTTTTCGAATTGCTTTGTGCTTTTGCCTCAGTTTGCCTCTAACTGATTCATCCTGTTTTATCTCTTCACTACTGATTTAATTCTGCATCTTTAAAATTTCGCCCATAATCCAACTTTCATTCAAAATAATCCAGCAACTCAAAGAATGAAGCAATAAATGATTCCAAAATGAGCTTTATCCAGCGAATTTTCAAAGTTCATTGAAAAAATCCGTCCAACTTGAAAAGCTCACTCTGAACTGAGTAATATGGATTTAATTATTTAACGAGTTACTTGTTAATCCTAATGGTAGCATACGTCGTGGCTTTGACTTTATTGCGCTTAAACGGCGCACCAGGATATCTCACCATGCAAGCACTCACATCTCCCTCAGCTTCCCCCTTTCCCTCTCTCCTCTCTCCATTGCTTTTGCAAAATGTATCTCAAACCCCGCTACAGTTTAGGGGCTGCCACGAGGCGCTGGAGTGTGTTTACGAGCGCTGCCGCATTAGATGGATGCTGTCGCTGCTTAATCGCTGCGATGCTCGTAATTCACTAGTCTCTACTACTCGATGTTTCCTTGCTCACCAACAATCTCATTCCACTGCAAAACTCCTTCTTACTATCCTTATACGGCCGGAAGCCATTGTGTTGCTTCATGTCTTGAAGGCAACAAAACAGATTTTCATCAGTCGAGCGATTAAGTGAAATAAGTAGATAATTCGGTAATTGGTCAGACGATTTTTCAAAGGAATTTTACGAGGGGCTGCTCACTTCTGAAGTCGTCATGCCCCACCACGATGAAGTCAATTTGAAATCAAGTGAAGTCATTGAAATCAGTGAAATCACTGAAGTCAGATGACTTCAACTCTTTGGAATCAACGAAGTCAAATGATTTAATTTTTTTTAAATCAATTCCAAAATTACTGAAGTCACTTGAAATCAATTGAAATCACTAAAATGAGTGTACAGTGTATACATCGATATTGAACAGTATTGAAAAACTATTTCCCCTCCTGAGATAACTGAGAGTGGGGATTTAAAACTACCTAATAATATTTTTAAGGCTGTTAAAAAATATTTCCAATGAAAAACATCCAAATATTGTAATTCACATAAAAAGTTTTTGTTTTAATATGATAAAAATCCGTTTTCCCCCACTCTCTTCTATCCGTAAAATTTTATTTATTGTGATTTCAATGACTTCACTCTATTTGAAGTCATTGACTACAAATTGATGAAGTCATTGGCAATAAATTGCAGTCATGAAGTCACGTTAATCAGCACTTGAAGTCATTGAAATCGCATTTTTCTGAAGTCATTGAAATCAGACACTGAATTCACGTGAAGTCGACTTCATTGTGAAGTCATGGTGTCACACAATTTTTGACTAAGTAACCCCTCAGAATTTTATTTTCTTCACGATTTTTTGGGCATTGCTAATTTTAGTGAAACCCAATTAGTGAAGTCGTTTAGTTCATTGAATGGCTGGAGAATTTTTGAGTCGAATTTTTGGTTTTGGTAAAACGCCAAAAACTTCACGAGTTGAAGTTTGCCTGGGTTCATTAGGATCGGAGTAATTTTGAAAAAGTAACTTTTTCCGAGAAAATTGGATTTGGTGATTGCAAAGGGTTAATTCGAGTCGAGTTTCTCTTGTTACTTGATCAGAAATCTTTTCCCCTCCTTTTTTTTTTCCCTCAAATTAGGAAAAGTGAGGATGGAAAGGGATGAAAATCATGGAACTTCGAACTATCTGGAAATTATGAACGTCAGTGTGGTTTTTCGATTTTAATTAAATCCTAATTTCCACTTAATTGGCGGAGCTTGGGACCCATGCAATATTGGCCTCATACCTCCTACCACAACCCTTTGTATCCGTCTCGCAATATATTAACCCCAAATACCGCATAAAAACGTTGAGGCAAAGCTTGAGAAGAAATATCGAGGCAAAAAAATGAGTTTCATGCGACAATAAATATGTGAAGTGATTGTGTAAAGATATTTCCAGATAAAAATGAACTCTTTTCTTTAATAAAAAAATAAATCACAAAATTAAACCATCAAATAATTCAGTAGCGAAAAGGTAAAACTCGGAAACTGATGGAGATACGCCTTCTTTCCACAAATCTTTTCCTGTAGCTCTTAACATTTTTTCTCAAAAAAATTTTTAAGTAAAAAGGGCGTTTCTCCATTAGTTTCCGAGACATTCTAAAAAAGAGAACAGCAAGGAAAATGAAATGGTAAATTATTATTATTAGCCTCTTCTAATCCCTCAAATCTTCAAAATTTCACATTAATTCGTCAATTCACTCAAATAAATCAGAATAAATGAGTTCAATAATAATTTGAGGGAGTGATAAAAATTGAGGATTTCCTCCATCCATCGGGAATTAGAGGGGAACATCTTTGACACTCCCGAATAAAAAGGAGCAAGAAGAAGGCGATAAAGAAAAAAAAAAGAGAGTGAGAGAGAGCACTCGTCAGCCGGTTTATTAGCGTACTCCTCTAACCACTCAAAATTCTTTTCATCGGATAACTACGGGACACGTTCTTCTTTATCCCTTCTCTTTTTCTTTTGCCGTTCTGTCCCCATCCTCACCATTGCCGTTTACATAAGCGAGTTCTCTGGATTGCCTTTTTGATATGTAGATAAGGACCTAAAGGGTGGTTCGTGTTAAAACCAGGATGAAGCTGTGCTTTTACGCCGTTTACCAACTCCCTGTCGCTTCTTTTTTCCTTTGAGGCGACAGGGAAAAGAATAGAAATAAAAATAAATGAAAAAAAAAAAAAAAGAAGAAACATATTCCTCATTCTACTGCTTTGCTGTTTGCTAACTCTGTCTATTGTATTTTTACAAGGGCTGTTGATGAAAAGAGTTTTATTACCAGGAAAATGTTTCAGTAATTTTGTTGAAAATTGCAGGATTTTTTTTCTAAAAAAATATCACTTCTGAGAATTTAGAAATTTATGCAATTCGAAAAAATTAAATATTCTTTTCAGAGAGAAATTCGTAAGTTTTTATGAAAAATCATATAATAGGGCAGATATAAATGAAACTATACATTTTTCAAATACAAAGGCATTCATAAAAAAATCTGAAAAAATCATGCATCAATGTGAATATGTTGCAGCATCTTCTCAATTTTTTTCTGATTTTTCTGTGAATTTTTCCACACCGAAAAAAAAATCCGGATCATTTTACATAAGAGGTCCAGTGTGTCTGTCTCCCCTATTAAAAAAATTAGGTTTTATGAAAAAGAATTTATTATTTTCTAAAATTAAAATTGTTCTGATTTTGCCAGATTTGATTTCACTCGTCAAAAATTAATGAAAAACTGGAGTTGAAGTGAATCACTTAATTAGTCTACCGCTGTTAATTTTCAAAGAAGCACCAATTTGTTGGTATCAGGTGTACGTTCGTGTTTCAAAACTTGTAAGCCAGGTCTCTGAGATAGGTCCTGTTAGCAATTAACTCCATTACCACCCTTTAATATCATGGACCTTGTGCCATAGTAAGTCTTTAAGCTCTCGAAGTCTCTGAGACTCCTCTTTATTCATCTCTGGAGACAACTCCTTTATGTAATTGATTGAACAAACAATAGCCAAAAAGAAAACATGTGCAATTGTAGAGTTCTGAAGAGAATGATTAAAGAATTGAATGAGATTAAAACGATAAAGCAGAAAAACCGCCAAAACTACATGAATCCAACAGAATATGTTGAGGATGTCATTAAACAAATTAAATATCATTAAATGTGTCTAAAATCCTAATTTTACTCAATTTTTAGAGAAAACAATTTTTTTCTGGATTTAGACCTTTACGAAAAAAACGAAAAAATTACTCAACAAAATAGACATTATGAAGCATCTTCTCATTTTTTTTCAGATTTTTTCGCCAACTCCTTCACTTCCAAAAAAAATTCTGAATTATTTTCCCTCGCAGGTCCATTTTGCCCTGTTTTTCAAAAGAAAAATAAATAAACCTTTTAGCAGACCAAATGTAATTCCTCCTGAAAACTTAATGACTTTGCACTAATTCCAACCGACTAGTATATTTAGCAATGAATTTTCTCATCCGTAAATACATGTGTGTACAGTTGAACAATGAAAATCACGATGCGTTCGTGGCTACTGGGACCAACTGGATCTGCACTTGCCTATGGCAACATTGTGTTACGTTACTAGAAACTGCTAGTAGAAACTTTACTAACGAGGTTTACCGCTAATCACCGCCAAGAAACCATTCGCGTGTAATTTGTTTATACCCCCGGTCATGCCCGGTGCCCATAATTCTCCTTGGTCTTCAGTACTCCCTTTTACCTTTCTCTATACTCTCTATATTCTCCTCCATTTCCATCAATATGATTAACCCACAAGTAACTGACGATTTCCGTTACGGAAATCACGTGCACAATTCAATTTCATTACTTGGAAGAAATTTCATTCTTTCTGATAGTTTGATGGAAAAGTCATTATCTTCCTTGATACGAAGGGGATTTTGAATTTAATTGTGAAGAGGGAGAAGAAGATACGTCATTCCAGAAGTGAAGTGATAAAAAAGGAAAAGTCGAAGAATTTCAGGTAGATTATTTTTAAAATATCTCGAAAATGATGAAGTTTAGGAAACAAATTTTGAATCACATGTTTTTAGATACTTATTCTCTGCAGAAAAGGTATTTTGACATTTTTCTCTGAACCCATTAATCCCAGAGATATTCACAAAAGAAATTGCAACAAAGTAAAAAAAAAATAGGTCGCAGGATGGAATTTTTGTTGATATTTCGCGAGGGAGGGGGAATAGAAAATTTTCGACTCCACCATCGAAAAGCCAGGGAAATTTGAGCACGAAAAATGGTATAATACAATCCTTTTCGTTCCATCTAATCCTAAATTATCGAAATTTCAAAAAAATCGTTGAATTTTGAGGTTAGAAATCCAAAAATTTCTTTTGAAATTTTCTCAAAAACTCTTGAGGTAAAATGGGTGGTCATTATACTGCTTTCCGATGCAAATGTCCCTGGCTTTCCGATGAGATCACTAGTATCGTCGTATCTCGCTTTCTCTCCGAGTAAATCCCCTATTAATAGTATATCCCCGCAGGATCTTGATTCTAATCCACATTCTTTTTTTGCGAAATTCGAAAACTTTCTTTCAAATCTTTCATGTAAAATGTAATATGACCTACAAAAAAAGGTCTTCATGAAAAACCTCATATCTCCCACAAAAAATAAAATTAATTACTTGACAATGATTGATTATTCTTAATCAACTCCACCACACCCTGACTGCATTGATAGAAAATTAAAAAATGAAGAATCCCCATATCTGACCACGAAAGCCCGTTTCACTTAAATATCTAGTAGATACGGTTGTCTAAAAACTGATGGATTACGTTATTGGCCAAGGGAAATCCATCAGCCGTGGACGTAGGTGTCATTGCGAGTTATAATTCGACGTCCAGCAACGGTAGCAAAACAGGATAATGCTACAAGAAGAGGGCAGGGGAGGGGAGGAGGGGTGTCGTCTGGGGAGCATCCAAAGGGGGTAACACAGAAAAGACATTAGCCCCTAGTTTACCAACACAATTCACTACTGTAGGGGAATGATGTGCTACTGAGTTGAAGTCAAAACGCAATATCCACCAAAACATTTTCACTCATCTACACTATCTCTCTGTGGTCTCAGTACTAATTATCTCCATGGGAAATGGATGACACAGCCACCGTGAGATTTTGTACCGTAGAAATTGTTAATTGTTTGTGGCTGCTAGAAATAATTATTCTCACAAATCCCATTATAATTGGTGGAAAAAAAATTTATTTAAGAAAAAAAAGGCGATTAAAGGTTTTTTTCATTCATAATTTGATGTGAAAATTGGGTTAACTCAGTAATGAATTTTTCCAGCTTTCTCTTTCCTTTTTTTTTCAAGAGTCTTCATTGAATTTTCCACAGAGCAAAATGGCAAAATACTGAAGGGCCATATAAAGGCGCCTTAGAAGTGGGATGTAAAATGTTAGGGTAGTATAGTGTGGTGCTTTTGATGAATGAGCAGAGCATAAAGCTGAAGTATGGTAAAAGCCAGTGTGGCCGAGGTAATATTACGCCATCCATAGGGCTCAAACTCCTCTGTTACTCGCCTCACAGCTTTTAGAATCACTAATGACTAATGGCACCAAAAACGGAGTAAAAGGTATAATATACCTCTGGAAAAGCTCTACGTGAAAACGGATTAACTCATTCGTGTATATCTCTAAAAGAGGCCAATCAGCATCAGTTCACTGCAAACTTTTATACCTCAGTTTAGAATATATTTTTCATCATTAAAGTAGTTTTGTCGTTTTTTGTACTAGTCATTGAGAATCAAGGAAAAAAGAAACAGCAAAAAAAAAACAGAAATTAATATTTGTGATTAAAAACCTATTTCTTGGTATTTAAAGCGGATTCGAAAAAGAATTTAGGAATTATATTATTTGTAATTTATTCCTCAACCAATAGTATGCCATTTGACTAGAGTATTCACGTATTTCTCTATGCAGAAAAAAACAATCATTTATTACAAAGTTATCAGACGGTCAATAATTTTCATATTAGATCGTAAATGTTTGTTTATTTCTTTCCTTTTCTCTAGAACATTTTCCAGATTTCAATCTTTAGCCCAACCTAGAAGTGGGAAAGCCTGGATTAACCCATAAGACACCATGTTATTTATATTTCTTTTTTATTTATTATTGACCAAACAAAACGGTCAGTTGATCAGAAATTCTACGAGATCGTTCAGATTCATATAAGCTTCCAGTTAAAATTTATTCCAGATTTTCATCTTTAAATTCATGTAGTGATAGAACTACCCTAATAATACAAATAGAATGATTCAATTTCCACGATAATTCATCGGAAATATTTGTGATAAAAAAAAAGTGCTAACGGAATTTCCCTCACTCGTTGATATAATTTCTGAAAGTGAATGGGACAGGCCCGGATATACCATATATTTTTCATCGACCCGCTTAACGGTTTATCGCTTCCGACGTGTCCGAGGGGTGGAACCGGACATATTTCCCGCCTAAAACAAAAAATAAAAGAGTGGAGAGAGTTCACGGCATCATTCACCCCCCAAAAGCTCGAACCTTCAAAAAAAAAAAAAAGGGAAAATAATAAAATAAAAATCAGACACTCTGAGAATTTCTTGTCTCAGAATAGGTGTGAAGGTTGCTGTGTTCCATGTCACTTGTCCAATGGACTGAGAATCCCTCGCGCCAAACCATTTGTCCCATTCCCCTCTCTGTGTGAAGAAAATAATAAAAATGCCATTAGTGTCGTCCGTTGGTGTCGTCGAATCCCCGGGATTTCTCGAGTTCTCCGAATTTTTCCCACGTACAAGACGATGCCAATCTATTCCCCATCATAACACCCATCTTTTTCCTGCCTTGCCCCTTTCCTCCTCCTCCTCTTTTTTTTCCACTAAAAAGCCCATGAGGAAGGTCCGAATAATTGCAACAAACGTTTACTCTCATTCTATTTCTTTTCTTCTTTCTTCTAGGAAAGGGGTATAAATCCCCAGGAAATCGTCGACGAAAATAAGATAAAGTCGTTCAGAGAGGACGGGGGCTACGGAACGTTGAAGGGAAAGAGATAAAAAAAATAAAAAAGAAAAAGAGCAATGGAAAAAAAGCAAATTCCCGCATAAACACATCCTCGCCTCTTTATGGCGGCACTTTGAAGCCAACCCCCCCACTCTCCATCCGCGAGTTCCTCTTTTTTTCTGTTTTTTTTTTGTGTACTGGGCGCATTATTAACTCAACCACCGGAAAATGTCAACTGGGAGCAGCTTATCTCTGCTTTCTTTTCTTTGTTTTAACGCCCAAGATCTACCCGAGGCCCCCTAAGGAGGTTGATCTTCATCCCCAGGATTTTTGTTTTCTTTTTTTTTTTTTTGGTGTTTGCATTCCACCCTCTGGCGTCTTTATCGTTTCCTCGGCGTTCCACTCCGGGGATCTTGGGGTATTTCTACTTGGATCGGATTTCTTGGATGTTGATTTTTTTTCATAGGACAAACAAAAAGATATTCCGTGGAGGACAGCTTGCATTTTGTATTAATTTTTTAAAAAATTGGAAAACCATTTTTGGTTTTTTTTTTTTTTCATTTTTCCGGATTTGAGAAAACATTTCGACAAATCCAGTGATCAAATTCTCAAGTGTTTTTCATCATTGTTTTCTCCATCCAACAGCTCCAAGCCCTCACCAACATTCCAAGAGGACCAGAATTCACCCCCCCCCCCCCCTTTTCCCCTCTTTCTCCAAAGACGTTATCCTCCTTTCCTCTGGCTTCTATCATTCCCTAAGGAAGGAGTTATCGTCAGTACTGTAGAACTACCAGTCGCGTTGAGAAAGATAGAGGGTGAGAGAGGAGGTGGTACATAGGGGTTCGGAAGAGAGAGGGTAAATGACCCCACCCTCGAGGGGTCTGAAGTCTGAAAGATAAGGTGGACCAGATCTCCAGCTACCACCTCCTCTCCTCATCACCATCTTTCTCACTCTCTCTCTCTCTCTCTTTTCCATCCTCCTAGATTATGGAATGGCACTTTAATTACACTAATGGGAGAACCAAATGTTAATTACGATTCGAAGTCTAAAAGAGGCGATTCAAGGGGTGTGCCTGTGCGAATGAGATTTCATCCGAATTGGTAGTCAGGAGGTAGGGGGGGGGGGGGGTCTTCGTTTCTGGATTAGTATTATTTAATTGAAAATAACCCTCCCCCCTCCACCTTCCTTGACATCAATGAACACCAGACTTTTCCGACCCCTTTTAGTTTTTCCACCTTTTATTGATTTTTTCTCGTCTTTTCTCGATAAAGTTTTGAGATACTTTGGAGAGGTGAGGGGGGTGGGGGGAGAATTGATCTGAACTGATGAACTCTCTATATAATAGGGGAGACTGGGGTGAAATGGTCCTGCTCGGCAAAATGAACTGGATTTTTTTCTTCAGAGTGTGGAATTTCTTTGAACAATTTGGAAAAATTACTCAGCAATGTAGACATATTGGAGTATCTTTGCAATTTTTTTCCTGATACTTTTGCAAAGTTCTTCACATCCAAAAAAAAATCCTGAATCGTTTTGTCCTGGTTTTCTCTATTATCAAGAGGAAATATTTCCTTTTTTTAAAATTCATTTATTGAATGCATTTTGAACTATACAGTTCATTCTGCTAGAGAAAAGTATATATGAGACATTCCACGCTATTTCACTCGATTTTAGGATGATGATTTTTGATTTTGTTCTTTTTTGGATATGATGTATATATATGTATAAATTCACAGATTCCTAGATGAGTCGAAGAACTGGAAAGTTACTAGGTTCAAATTTCTAGGGGAATTCTGATGATATCTCATGGTATTGGGAACTCAAATTCATGAGTTTCTGTTTTACTGAATGGAAATATTAAGGATCCCAGAGATCTCGGTCACAGTTGACCCCCGTTTTTTTTCACTTATTCTCAGAGATCATATTTTTTTCATTTTCCCGTGCAATTTGAGTCACCCTAGCCGTGTAGTTCATTAGATATTAATTATTAAAGTTGCTCAAAATAACATTGATGAATAGCAAAGGGCCCGAATATAACCGGAAGTCGGCTATCTGCTCGAAAATGGCACAGTTCACCTATAAAAAAAAACTTCTCGAAGGAAAGAATAAATCTTAAGCTTTACACGGAGAGAATTTTTCGGTGTCTAGAACTAAAAAATACAGTAGAAAAAGGCCTCGACTATAATCATATAGTTAGTAAATATTGTGATCAGAAATATAAACTTTTTATTCTGAAAATGAATTTTTTAGCTTCAAGTATAATTATCAGATAGTAGACATGAGTATGAACTGTTGGTTTTCGTTATGTGAAATTTGATTTTCATAGCTGCAGTACAAAATTAGTTATGATACCCAAAAGATGACAATTTATAATTTTTTTCTTTTTTATAACTTTCAAAGTTTTTTATAATTTTGTTTCTGCTAGGAAACTCTTCAGAAAAATCGGATATTAATGACAAATTTACACAGATAGAATTTTCATTTACTCAATCATTAGTATATCACATATGATTTAATCGATTCTGTTCTATTGCAGTCGAGCAATACTTCATAAAGTGTGGGTTATGATATGGAAACGGCTAACAGAACTAAAATATAATAATGCATATGTTGTGCGTCTTCATTCAATGCAGTGATCTCAAATAGTAATCCTAACATTATAATTCTGGGCGTGATAACTAGTTTGAAATAGTTGATTTTGTCCTCGACTATAAGCAAGATAGTCAGGGCAGTATGAAAAAATTCCCTCAGTGTAAGAATTGATCGAAAAAAATAGCGTTTGCGGTTCCGTTTTTTTACAATGATTTTTTATAATAAATAACCGCACGACTGTCTCACTCAGATGTTGGTGGCTCTCACTCTTCTCGGAGAGCGAACGTGCTGCCCTAGAGTTTTTTTCCCCTAGGCTAACGCAGCAGTCAAAATTCGTAAAAATCGTAAATAAGAAATAAAAAACGTATAAGAGTATTTGAAATTTGGATTTGAAAGGATAAAACATATTAATGGAATAGGAAGAACGAGAGAGTGTGAAATATGGGTAAAAATTCGGAAATAAAGGTAAAACAAAGTGCAAGGTCAGGTTTCGCGCCATGTGAGCATGCGGCTGGTAGACATGAAGTACTAGATAAAGTGACTCAAATTAATATTGAAAAATCCAATGAAATTTGTTATTAATTGCATAAAATCAAACAAATTAGCTTGGGAATTTTTTAAATTTTTCTTCGTTATTAATCCCAATTGCTATCATAGTCCCCGATCAATAAAAAAGACATCATTCTAGATGTTCAATCAGACTCGTTTCTACTCTGGGACTCTACCTTAAATTCTAATCAGGGAACCTCTCCCGATATTCTTTTCCGATTTTGATGATCTTGAAAAACGTTATTTTTTTGTTGAAATCTAAGGGACACTCATTTCTTTAATCGGCGAAAATAATAATAATAACTTCTACGCAGTGAACTGCTCAAAATTTAGGTTCAAAAGGGGTGCCTTGAGAGTTTGACATACTTGCAACTTAAATAATTGAATGGGACCAACTTCATTATCTTCAGGATGAAAAATCATGGAAAATCTCGTTAGTTACATTCAATTATTCAAACTGCAAGTATGTCAAGCTTCAAAAGCACCATTTTCGGGTCTGAAATTTGAGGCCTAGTCTAACCCCTGAAATATTTTTCCCATTAAAAAAAAAGTGTCTCATCCTTCAGATTTCCACAAAGAGTATCATATCCATGGGACTGAATAAATGAAATCAGAAATTGGATAAAAGGCCAAATATCTGAAATAACAAAATGAATTTTATATCACTCACGCGGGTAAAATGGCGCTTTACCTCGCTCTTTAGAGGTTGGCAAGCGCTGTTTTATCCACTGAAACGTCTTACCCACCGCGTTCGACAAATGAGACTTTTGACGTGGATAAAGACCATTACCCACGCTGAAGCGTGCGGTAATAACATTACCCACGCCTGCGGCGTGGGTAATGTCATTGCCACACACTCCAGCATGGGTAATACTCTTTATACACGCCAAAAATCTCATTCATCGAATACGATGAGTAAGACGTTTCAATGGATTAAAACAGCACTTACTAACCTCTAAAGAGTAAGGTCAAGCGCCATTTCACACCGCATGTGAGTAATATAAAATTGTATAAACAACTCGTGCGGGGCGCCGTACCCACTCGCACGTTTAAGCGCACTCGCTTCGCTCGTTCGCTCAAACCGTGCTCGTGGGTAATACGGCGCTTCCCGCACTCGTTGTCTAATATACTATTTTCATGTTTGTTCACCTTTGGCTCCATTTCTACCGAAGAAGTTTAGGTTATTGGATAGATATCGTATGCACTGATGATATCACAAGTGCAGAAGCGGTCCAGTACTCAGAGGGGCTAACGATGTAACAGCTTCCGCATCGTTGGCGCATAAACAAGCCATAACTGTTTTATGGAAGGAACCCCCTGTGTACGCAGTAGAGCTCGTGACACAAGTGGATTTCCACCCGTATCATATATATATATATATATATATAGCCTGCACTCTCTTTTATACTGGATCATCTCGGACGTAACTTTCTCATAATATATATGTCATATATAAAAATGAAAAACAGAGTTGTCTTCTTCAATAATTTCATAAGTTCAAGCCGTTCATTTTCGATAGGAAAATGGAAAAAAGGTGGAATTCTCTTTATGAAGTCTTTTTGATTCTCTCCTCCTCATATTCGCCTCTGGATTTTCAATTTAAAGTTTCAGAGTTTGTATCCAGGTTTTTTTCTTTTGTTTTTTTTCTCTCGAACACACGTGCTATCGTGTCGATATTGCGTTTGCTTGTTTCGCAAAGAATGTTGATAGTGTTTGAAATGATGCAAATGTAGAAAATCAGAAATTCAGATATTTTCCAGATTTTATCGAACAATTGAAATGAATTTTCTCCAAATTGTTGAAATGAATCGAAATAAAAACTTTCAATATTTTTTTTTCAAATAAAAAGAATTTACAAAAAAATCCGAAAAAATTCGAGAAGATGCTCTGAAATAGTTACATTGTTGGTGAATTTTTTCATATTTCTTCGCAGAGACCTTCACTTACAAAAAAAAATTCCGATTTATTTTGAATCGAGGAATTCTCTTTTATTTTTCTTCTTTTCCGATTAGATAAGTCTCTACAACCGAATCTTATTACCAATAGATTGCATACCAAACATATGCAAACGCATACTAACTCCTACCATTGCTGCAGGGTATAAAAAATATTCTCAACAAATAAATTCTTCACCGAAATTTTTATCTTCATCGATAACGAAAGACAAGAAATATCCTAGAGAGACCGAGAAAAACGAAAATACGAGGTAAGATATAGAGATGGACGTAGGCTCGTAAATACGTCGACGAGGCTCGCACAAATCGTCCTGTCCTTTCCTTCTCCCCCCCCACCATCTTCCTTCGATATCTCGTATGAGATATGAGACTGTGGGGTTCTCTCTTGAGGCGTTAGAAAGCTCCGAGATAGAAAGATAGAAAGTGGAAGAGAAACGTTGGATTTTTGGGAAAAAGTATTGGTGACTCTAAAATCTCCCAGCCCTAAACCTCTTCATCCACTCGCCTCAATCCTTGGGATGAAGAGGGCATGTGGGCACTCGAGCAGAGGCAGTCCAATTTCTCAAACCCGTCCAATCCGTGTCGTATGCAAAATCAATCACACTCTCTATGGCAAAACACACACCACACGATTTCTCATCCCTCTATTTGAATTCACCCTTCTGGACTTTATACAGCGGACCTCACTCATACGTCCAAAAAAATGTTTTTTTTTTTTCAAATCCTGCCTTGGGGAGAAAAAGTCAAAAGTTTATTCTTCTCAGACTACCGGTGCTGCTTCACATTCAATCTTGAATATTTTTCTGTCTGATATAATACAACAAAAATACGGGATTTTTTCTTCTCTTTCTCTGAAGACTTTTATTAAATTGATCTTGGAGATAATAAATTCCGAGTTACTTGGAGGATTTTTGCAGTGCATTTTGGAGTGAATGAATGGTCACGTGTGAGGAAAATAGTGGCACGTCTTCTCATTCACGGTATCTAATTCAGCAACAATTAATCCACGATATTTGATCCTTTTTTTTTAATCTGCGCGTTTTTTGATCCTGAAACCGGAGTTAATGAACGTGCACACATATTTAAAAAAAAACAACATTTTCAATGTATTATTAACATATTTCTATGTTGAATACCGCTACCCATTTTGTAGCTCTGGTTCCGAAACGGTTTTAATATATTATTAACATATTTTGTCATAGAGAAGAAAGAAAGAAGCAGACTGGAAATAAAAAGTATAAATGTCGCTGGATCGAATTTCGAGGGATCAAAAAATGTTGAATCGTAAAAATTGATTTCCACGAGCCTTTAATTAATTTGACCATTTTTATGAAAATTAAAGATGTTTTCCTATGAATTCTGAATTTTTTACCCGTCGAAAAAATTCTCTAGTAAAAATAAAGAGACATAAATTGATGTTTGCACTCCAAATTACAAAAGGCAATACTTCAGAAAACATAGGGGAGACGAGGGTAAAATGGATCTGTTGGCCAAAATGATTCGGGATTTTTTTTAATAGTGAATGGTCTCTACGGAAAGATTCAGAAAAATACACCGACAAGACCCACATATTAAAAATTTTTAATTTTTTCTGACTTTTTCATGAAGTCCTTCACTTCGAGAAAAAAAATCCTGAATCATCTTGCTCTGGAGATCCATTTTATCCCACTTTCCCCTACACTTAATCCCAATAATTTCCAAAAATAATAAAAATTTGATGAAGTTACCTAGTCATCTCTATCCCTTCCGAAAAATCTTCTCTAATCCCATACAGAGAGTCGAAAAATTTATCCATGATCAGGCCAATCTTTTCTCACCCCTGGTCCATGCGAGAAAAAAAAGGCGAAAAACTCTGAGGAAAAATTCATTGGAACGTCAAAGTCGGATTAATCGATCTCAGGGAATTAACGTGGCCTTTAGAAATTCCGTCTTTTGATTTAGAAAGGTTCAAGGCGAAAAAGAGGGGGGGTGGAGGGGGGAGCGGGTTTAGGGGGTGGAAGAGAGTCGATAAGCGAGTCTCGTCTCGTCCGAATCCCATGGAATCCCAGTATGCCGATCACGTGCTCAAAGAAGAGAAGAGAAAAGGAGGGAGGGGGAATAAAAGGGTAAGAGGTGCGTACAGAGGGATGAACCATCCCCTTTAATATCCTCTCTCCCTCGAGCTCCTTGAGTCTCTACGTATAAAATAAAGGGCTGACATGCGAGCGAGAATGTCGAATGGGGGAATGGAAGAGAGGAGAAAAGAGTGTGCAGCGTCGCCACTGCGGTGAGGGATGACTGAGTGAGTCGGTTAAACGTCCCGTTTTCTTTCATAAATTTCACTTGACTCAGAGGGGGGTGAAGATTTTAAAATAAATCTCTCGGTATATCCGATGTCAAAACATATTCTCTCACCTTTCTCATGTGAATTTCAAGGACTTTTACCAATTTTTTTTATTCACTTGTTACCCTTTTCTTTCTTACAGTTGTACCTGAGCAAAAATCGGCAGGGGAATTTGGCGCAAGGGACACTGGAAAAGAGCTCTGCCAGACGAAGAGTCTGCATCGACGATCACAGACCAGGTAAGATAAAAAATTATTTGCCTCAGAAAACTCGTCAGATCGACAGTTTGACTGATCCACCGAGTTAAGCAGCCGAGCATTCTGTTACTCCTTCGATGAGCGACCACTAGCCGCTCGTGGATTCGAACAAAAAAATGAGCGGGAGGGACACATGCAAGGGAGTTAGTATGCTTTTCTCGTCAGTGTGACAGAAAGGTACGCTATTCGAGTAGGACTATTCATTGGCTCAGTTTGAGCCAATAACTGTTCCGATTCTGGCCAATGAATTGCCTAACTCCGACCGATAAATAGCCCTAGTCGAGTAGAGCCCTGCATAATCGACCGCCTGTACCGATCAGTGTCTCTCTCATGGTTTTCCATGGTCTTAGGCGAATGTGCAGCAGTAGCAAAAAATTTGCTCATGTAGTTGCATGATGGGGGAGGTGAAGGGGGGAAGGAGAAGGAAAGGGGATTAACAAAATTGTAAAAAGGTCGAAAGACCACACAATAAGAAACATTGAATAATAACAAACAAACAAGAAAATCGTCGTTCACAAATTCAACAAAATCAACTATGAAAATATATCTCTCAAATTTCAATTATTCCGTTTATTAATCAACGATAGATTCAGAGACCCTCGAGAGTGCTCATACCCATGAGTTACATTTTAGAAACCCCCATCACCCAACTACCCCATAAGTTGTTTGCATCAGACCTAGGGCACTGATGATATTAAGGGCTGACTAGGCACTCACCCTTTCCACTATTACCCAGTGCTGCCCTCTAGGACCTCGTAGAGCCAAATAGGTGAATTCATGTGCAGACACACAATCTTAGAGAAAGCAGAGAGAAACTCACGTACACAAGTGAAGAAGTGACCTGTCGGCGTCGTTAGGTCGATTGATTTTCCCGCCCACCATTTCTTGGTGGCGGAAGAACCTGTCTCTTTCTCCATCATCTCTATTTCTCTTGCTCTCACTTGTGTTACAGCCAGTCGCCTGTGGCACACCACAAAACGTTTCCTTCCCCGTAGGACCTTTCTGGTTTCAAGGTGAGAATAGAAACATGGACGACATCTTGTATTGTCACATACCATCTGCCAGCCTTAAATGACGACAAATTTATAATTACATTAATGCTCACCCTTGGCTTCTACCGCACACACCGCAAGCTCCTTGCGTGCTTTTGCGGGTGAGAAATTTGTTATCTATGTCTCTTTGTTACTTCTAGTGCTTCTTGGTTACATCATTAATCATTGCTAGAAATATTGAATGTTAATGTGCGTGAATAGTACAATAGCAAAGATCCAAAAATAAGTCAATGTATTTTTGAATTCAGATGCTTAGCGAATCATCAACGGATATCACCGTCAATTAGAATATTTTAATAATAATAATGACTATCATAATGAGAGCTCAATTCCAAAAATCCAACGAAAAAATTATCGACTAAAACAATGACAAGTTTTAAGGTTATATTCTCAAATTTGAGACAGTGTAAAACAAACCGTACATAATGAAGCTTATCAATTACTAGAATAATTAAGAATAATAAATGAGTATCCTGAAGAGGGCTCCGCAAAAAAGCCGAAACATCGATACCAAAATTCAGAAGCATCGTAGTTCTCTTTAAATGCAGCAGAGACCTGAAAGGCCACCATATCATAGAAATAAGTCGATGTATTCCATCGATATTTTCTGGAGAATATCTCGGAAATTAAGTGAGATAGAGTGATTTTGCTCGACTCCTTCTTTGTAGTTTTAGAAATTCTCTTGAAATTCTCAAAAAAAAATGAGTCTAAAAATTCGACTTGTCCTATTTCACCTCTTCACTACTGAATTCCATCATTGTTGGTGAAACTAAAATTTAGAGAGCCAAAAATTGTAAAAATATTGATGAAACCAAATGACAGTACTCGAGATGTAAGGCAGATGTATAATTTAAGAGTTAAGCGAAGTGAGAATGTAGCAGTTGAAATAAAAGCAGTGATATCGAGAAATTTTACGCACGAGCGACAACGTTTAGCAGATTCAACGTGCGTGCCACAGGGAAAACTGAGAGAAGGACAAAAGCCACCTTTTCACCCATACATCGTTTCATCTCCCTCTATTTCTACCCCTCACGTTGAAAAATACTGCTCTCACTGACACCTGTAGCTTCCAAACGTTCTACATACGTATACGCAATGGAGCTTTCTAGGGGGTTGGCCTTGAAAAAAAAAGGAAAAAAAAAAGAGAAAGGAAGAAGGAGAGCAGGAAGAGAAAAAAAATACATAAAAGAGCTGAGGGTGAATCCCTAAATGGAATCATCATGAAAATTGTTTCTTCAAAGGTAAAAGATTCGGATCTAATGGTCTATAGGTTCTTTATTTTTTTTTCTCTGCGAGAAGAAAAGCAAAATGGTGATCTCTGGACCGGAAGTGATACTGGAGAGGAATGAAGGGGGGAGGGAGGGTTGACTCCACAAGTGGTGGACTTTACGGGACTTAAGATTAATCCCCATAATTACCTCAGATCTCGTTTCCAACCACCTTTCACTACTACTGGGTCTATTACCTTTTTACACGACAAGCTCTACAACGTACTTTGAAAAGGGGGAGGTTGGAAACTACCATAAAGATATTTATCAGGTGGTCATTCATTCTTTCATAGTAGTGCACATTACTGGTCTTTTTCCGCGGATGTCCGGTTACGGGAAGCTATGGCACTTAACGGAAGATAGGGGTGACTCTGATTTATTTGTTTGTTTTTTTGCTGGGTCATTTGAAAGACGTCTTATTTTTGAGGGGTAAATTATTTGCTGGATGGAGTATTTATCCTGATCAAATTCCTTTTGATGTCCAATCAATAACAACGAAAGTATCTATCAATTCAATTGACTAATTAACGAAATCAGATTCTGTGTGTTTCTATCCTGTTCCACCTAAAATTGTCTTCAAAATCAGAAGCCATCTCTGAGCCGAAATAATTTTGATTTTCCCATGTTAGCATCAGAGTCAAATTCCCCTGAGGCATGTGTACTCCTGCTAATCGGTGTTATTGGCAAATTAGAGCTGCTTCTACATCACCGAGTCAAGTAGATACAGCCCTCTGGTGATGTCTGATTAAGTACCATTACACTACCATTACCTTAGCACCATCATTCACATCAATATATATACGAATAAAATATCTGCTGAAAATTTCATCTCATAAAGTTAAACATAGAGCATCCTTGAGGGCTTATATTCTGTGGCCAAGCGATTTGAGGATCCTAACACTACTTCAGCTGGAACCATCTACGCATATTCGTTTGTTGGTTTTGCGGTCTACCATTAGCGCTTGCATTTTAACTCCCCCTCTCCCTCTCTAACATTCTCTCCTACTTCTCCTTATAACATGTCGACCTCAAACCTCTCTTTGCCATCTCCAGGGAGAAGCGTTGAGCTTCTCTGATATTCCCGGGCAAAAGCCCACACCAAACTGCCTCCAACTAACGTGTTTGGCCGGTTTCTACTGGCTCTACTGGTAGTCGTGAGTTGAAATCAAATCGTATACTCTCACTCCCTCTCAACCCTCACTCTCGGTTACGTCTTTCTATTCCCATACTCTTAGCTCTACCCCCCCCCCCCCTCCTTTATCCTCTTGTATATACACCCAAGCTAATTCGTAGCTACTGTGGAATATTACTCCCAGAGGCATGTGAATTGCCGTTGCGAATTAACCGAAGACCGGGAGAATCAGTCCGAGATTCTGCATCATCGAGAGTTTTTTTCATTTTGAAATTTGGTGAGTCGTTGTGGCGAGTTTTTTGCAAAAGGAAAAGATAAGAAATTTGAAGGGTTTTCGGAGGAATCAAGATCGTAGACATTTTTTGAACATTGGATTCAAGAATCGGAGAATCTAACTCTTTGCAAAGAATTTGATGAATTTCTTTCTTAAGACGAGTAAATTTTTTTCAATAAGACACTCAAAGTTTCCTCAAGTATCAGCTTCCAGGTTTAAAGATGAAGAACCAGGAATGAGTCGAATAATGAGGCAAATCTTACTTCTCAGCAAATCACTGCTCCGCGACTCTGGACTAGGCGTCCTATGAGCGTGAGTCCACAATTAATTTGCAAAAACTGGTTTTGAAAATGAGTTGAATAAATAACGTTGAAACACCTTTGCCCATTCTTTCAAAACGTGAGAGTGATGCATTTCAATGAGTTACTAACAAATTCTCCTGATGAAGACCTCCTAGCGAACCTGATATCTATCAAGAATCTTGAGCAACTGATGAAACTAGCTTACTTTTGGAATGAGGCACTGTTTTTTCGAGAGCAATACAATAGCTGTTGAACGGCTTCATCTATTTTTATTTCGTTTGATATTATTCTAGTTTATTTGTTTTCACTCTGAATAGAATGGCTTGATCCAACTTTGTTTTTGTAACTTTCTACCTCCTCTTGTGCAACGTGAGTGTCACTTTTGATGTAAACTCACTTTGGTATGTAATTTAATAATGAATAAATAGTAATAATTCCATTGACTAATAATTTTCCGTAATAGAATTGAATAATGATCCAATAATTGACTTCAATCTTTGAAGACGTTAGCAATTGTTCGTACTTTTGAAGCATGGAAAAATGTAGGATTTGTTATAGTTCTACACAAAATTCGAACTGGGGAAGGGATTTAGTAATAACCGAAAAAGAAGGAAGGGAGGGCGTTAGTGGTGTTGCGAGCCACGGAATCGGTCAACTTCTAAATCCTAGAAATTATGATTGACCGGAGTCATCATAATTGAAATAATAAAAAACATTGACATGCCGAGTTCAACGCACTCTAATAAAGTGACGTAAGACAGCGCGGCTAGAAGACAAGAGGAAAAACGTCGGTGCATCTAAGAAATACCTGTGAGGCGGAACACCAGAGAGAGGTCACGCACGTGCCAGACTTAAAAATCATTTTACCTCTAATTTCTTATTTTTCTCTAAATTTTGAGGCGGCAGAATCAGTTCAGAACAAAAACTCGACTCATCTTTGTATGACCCGAATTAGCATCACCACGTCAACAGAGGCGCGTGCGGATCTAGAAAAGTAAAGAAAAGAGGAAAAAGGCGTCGGCCCGCCCGAAATTTTGGATGATGAAACAATGTGACACTTCTATCAATTCCCACTTTTTTTCTTTATAAAAAGTGATCTACAGAAGAATCAGCACCTTCAGTAACAAGTACGCACTTAGTAGTGTTACTCTGTCCGAGTTAACATCTCCAGTAACTAGACTTCTATCTAGAATGATACTCTATTCAAATTATAATCGATTAACTAAAGTATTCATACTTTCGGAGTAAAGTTCAAGTCTTTAGTTCAAAGTAAAGTAGAAACATTATTGAGTAAAAACGTTTGAGTCATTCTACAAGGAAGCAATAACCATCGTTCGAGTATTCTGAACTGCATCTATTGAGCTCCAGTATCCTGCATCAGGCCAATTGCACAATAGAAGAGTCATCTACATTAACAGCAAACATTCACCAGAATTCCAACAACTCAAGTTCAACTATAAAACGTTGTTAATTTCTTTCAATTCCAACTGTAAGTTTAATTTTACGCTGGAGCGATTGCAATTTCCTTCTATCGTATTGACTCAAATTAGACGTTTGATTTATCCTCGAATAAATTATTTGGTGTTAGTTGAAAATATATAAATTATAACATTTAATTCTGAATAAACTTTTTTTTTCCGAAAACTTCTGTCTTTCAGACATCGGTTCACTTCAGTGTTTTACCGCGGCCAACCGATCCCTTATTTTTCATTTTGGGTACAACCACAACCGTGATTACTACGAATAATCTACTATTTTCTTCATTAAAACATTGTTCAAATCCACGTATTTTTCGGGTTGTAGCCGCAACAGTTGTTACTATACTATACATATGGTGCAATCAGCATTATTAAAGTTTTGTCTAAATAATAAAACTACATTTTCCCTAGTAACAATTGTCAAAATTATTCATTAGCATTCACACAAATAACCAGGATTTGAAAAAAAAATAGACGAATGAATCCTTCAAAGTAATTTTTTTCCAATGTTCCATGTTCATTCGGCAATTATCGAACTGACCAGACGCATGCATACTATTTTCAGTTAGAATAACACTCCGGAAAAGTCTACCTCCACGAAGCTTTTATGTAGCAGCAAAAAAAGGAAAACTCCATTGAGAAGGTCATTTTTTTGTTCCATTCAATCATTCGAAAATTCGTTGTTTTTTTGTCTCGAAATATGCATTGTTTATCGGAACGAGCGTATCGTTGGTGAGTGCCAAAAGGGGAGACCAGTCGCGTGAATAGGACTTCCGGGTTGGGACGTCCGAGGTCCGGAGGGGCTGTGCTTCCGGTCCTACGTTGGCTTACTGATCCGGATCAGACCCCAAGCCTCTCTTCAGCTCTTTTCGTTAGATTCTCTCACTCCCTTTTTGGATGCGGTGAAACGTCGCTTGCTAATTAAGATATCGATTCTTATTGTCCAACCGCTGGGTCGAGCGGAAGTTCCAGCCCCTCTCACCTCCACCGAGGACAAGGGGGAACCGGTGAAGCTGATCTCGTTGCCGATATCGACTTCCCCTTTCATTGGCACACTCGACTTCCTGGACCTCTTCGTATTTTCCCTTCGTAAAGTTTCCCGACTTCTTGAGATTTCACGGAGATCATTGCCGAGTATTGACAATAAGATATCTGGAAGATGAGTTTAATTGTTCGAACTTTGCATTCATATTTTTTTTATTATCGGCGTGCAGCAGAAATTATCGTTCTGATCCGGTCAATAATATTCTGTTGAATATATTGAATCTAAAATATTTTTCAACAGAAATATATTAAATACAAAAATCTTCTTGGATCATAGGGGAAACTGAGGGGAAGTAGTAGACGATTTTTTCTAAGAGTGAAGGCTTCAATGGATTTTTTTATTCCAAATTACCCGCCCATGTAGACATGCTGGAGCATCTTCTCAAATTTTTTCAAAATTTTTTATAGAGTCTTTCAATCCAAAAAAAATAATTTTATCCTAAGAATCCATTTGGCCACTGTCTCTCTGTGTTGAACGAAACTCGATCTCTTCTGGAGGATATCTTGAGAACTAATGGAGATACGCCCTCTTTATCGTCATCTGTTCTTGGAGAACTTGTGTATTAAAAGCTGCAAAAAACGATACTGGAAAAAAGGGCGTATCTTCATTAGTTTCCGAAATATCCTTCAAAAATTCTTGAAAGAAAAAATCGACTTATTCCGTTTTACCTCTTCGCTACTAGATTGTAGATTCAAATGAACTAATACATTATTAATGAAGATATTTTTGATAGAAGTTATCATCAACTCAAGAGACATTTATGAAAAATGAATTAAAAAAACTAAAGAGACATTGGCATAGAATATTCCTCAAAGTACTCAAGTATTGAATTTCTCTTATGACATTGTTGCTTTCAGTGAAAAATATTTTGATGATAACATACGATATGTTTCACAACATGCAAGTAGGGGAGACACCAAGCGCTTCCAACAATAATCATTGCGTCCCTCTCCATTGCAATTATCAGCAAATTATAATTTCCCTACCTCCACAATTATCATCTCAGAGTATAATGATATATCACATGTACATGATTTTACTTCATGCCCATTAAAACTATAAACTTTCAGCGTTCACTGATGAATCAATAATTTCCACAAGAAAATTGTGTTGAATTCCCTGTAGATATTATTATCCGCATTGAATTTCACTTGGGAAATTTCCTGAAGTTTATTATGATAATTGTTGGAATAGAAAACTCTTTTTTTATGCAATCATTTAGCAGTTTTTAATCGGAGAATGACAAAGGTTCATGGCAAAAAACATTACATTGAAAAAAAGTAGTGAGGAGCAATTAAAAAAGTTGATGCATTTACTGAATTCAGTAAATGCAACAGCTTTTTCAATTATTTCAAAAAAATAATTGCTAAGGATCAATGGCATCGACATTTAATAACTTCTACCACTTTTTTCTGTCAGTGTATGTATGATTCCATTTATGTTACGAAATATGATGCAATGTATGTTTAATCATAGATTTAGTATTATATAGCGATACATTCCATAAATTCTCATTATCGAGTCTTATTCTTATTATTAATTCGATGTATAACATTTATTGAGAGATCCATATTTACATATATGGATCTCCATATTTACATATATATATCGAATAATATATATACCTATTATTCGAAGTATAACATAATATATATCATAACATATCCAGGAATACATGTATATGTCGAAATGTAAGTAGAATTATATAATATGAATACATAAAATATTGTTATTCTTGTGAAATCATTAATTAGTTCAATTTGAAGAAAAGAGCGTTTTATTATTTGATCGATGACAGTTGATGTTCTTCGCGTCAAATCCCAATGAAAACTGAAGTCTTCTTGTTGTTAAACAAAAGATCTTCGTTTCCACGAGGATATGAGTGTGTCTTCTCTTTCTACATTCCAGTGTAAACTTTCAACGTCAAGTAACATTGTGAAACCTTACTATCAATTCTGTCAAATTATCATTGCTTGAATAGTACAAAATTCAATCAGTTAATATTTGTCTCTCTTTTATAAGACATTTGAAATCTCCTTTTCCCTAAATTTCTAGAAAAACATATTCCCTCATCACGACACAAAAAGGTACAAAACATAGTCACGTTCTTTAGAAACAAAATTATAATTCAAGTTTAGTGTTCGAAAATGAATTAAATAGTCCTCAGACGCGAGGGACATCTTCGGACATAACAGCTAGAATTTTTGAGCTATAATATACATTTTCATATTATTATATAGAATAATGTATGAATGTTCAATATATTGCATAACATACAAATACATTTATCCATATTCAAAATGTATTTATCAATATATTTTAGACTATATATGTAATTTTCAAAGGGGTCCAACTGCATGAGATTTCTAGTCCCCTTTGTTTACGTAGAATAATTGAAACAATTTCCAATTATATGAAATTGATGATGAAATGCTCGGTCTAGCCACAGTTTGGCATCTGGAGACCTCCCAATTAGCTTCGTGAGAATGGTCAAGAGGTGAAATCAAATATTCCATGGGTTTTGAAGGCCAAAACACAAGATGGGAGCCACCCATGGAGCTAAGGTGAATCAAAATGTTAAGGGGGTCTCAAACATCGTCTCCACAAGGCGAAGCGGTCAAGCTGGCACCAGCTTGGGACGACTTCTCTCCAGGACCTCTCTCTCTCTCCAGTCCTTTTGGTGATTAACGAGAGGTCAGAAGACCTTTACTCTCAAATGCCCGTGCAAATAGACGCCTTGTTTTATCCATCTCTCTCTTTCTCTCTATCTCTGTCTGTCTGTCTCACTTTCAACCCTCCGTGAAATTGGGTTTGGCGCGTGGACTGATTGAGCTTTTGGACAAACCCTTCCAACCGTTTAATAATTGACCGTGGCTTTACAGGTGAACTCCAGTACTGATTTGTATCTGTATTGATATTGTGGAAATTAAGAATTTCGCAATTCTAAATAGAAGATAAATTCATATTCAACATGAATGTTTGGAAATCATTCAGATGCATTTAAAAATTTTGGGGAAAAGTTATTTTACTGTTTTATGCGTTAACAAAAATATCCGCAGTTAATAAAAATCATCATTTTTCATGAAAACCGAGGCAAAATGAGCTCAATTTTCTTTCGAATTCAAGATCTCTTTCAAAGAATCTGGAAAAAAATATAAAAGTGTCCTAGCATGTCTATATTGTTGGAGAATTTTTCCAGATTTTTTTATCAAAGCCTTCACTCCAAGAAAAAATTCGCATTCTTCTGCTTCGATTGCAAAAATGACTTTTTTCAAAAAATATCTAAAATAATGAAAAATAATAATTAATAAAGAAATAAAAGAGTGAAAAAATAGAGAATTATGAGTGCAATTGTTGAATGAAAGAACAAAATGTTCTGCATTTTTCTCCACAAATTATAATTCTCTGAGAAAATCTACAAAATTCTTCTCGTCAGTAAAATTTCCGTACCTAAAAGAAAGGAGTGTCTCTTTCTCTCTTCCACGTCCAACAAGCGCCTTGAGATTCCTCCAGACGACACCTCGTACCCACAACCCCAATTCCCCCATTCTCCAAATCTTTCCTAAAAAACGGCTCTCATTGCAACACTCCTTCTCGCGATGCCTTTCTTTCACTCTTTAACTTCCATCCTTGGTGTTATACCCAGAGACTTCCTCCTTTTCAACGTATTCTTGAATTCTCCCATCGTCTAACCAGGGAAGAGTGCCACTATTCACTCTCTTTTCTCCTTCCACTTCTTCCTCTTTTCTCTTTGCCAGCCTCAAACTACCTCCAGTTGGCTTTTCGCCACGCTCAGAAGCCCCCAGTTTCGCTTCTCCGGTCTTTTCTTTATTCTTGAAACAATGATATCACAGAATAAGCGAAGAAAAAGCCTCAACGTCCGACTTTAACACTCCCATGAGGCAAAATTAATATCATAAATAATAGCATTAAAAAACTGGAGAAATTAAATATGAATTTTATCTGAAGAAATTAATAAATTTCCATAAAAATATGTATGAAAAAAATTAAAGGAGGATCTGAGTGAAATCGATAGAAATCAAGACAAAATCATTCAGGGATTTTTTTCAGAATGAAGGACTTTTCGAAAAAATCTACAAAAAAAATTGAGAAAATGTTCTGGCATGTCTACATTGTTAGGGAATTTTTTCAAATTTTTTAGCTAACCTCTTCACACTCAAAAAAAATCGCAGTTCATTTTGCCGCAGTATTCCCTTTATATTTAAATTTTGATTAAAAACTCCCGGTAAAAACTGGAGTTAAGATTATTCGGAAATAATATCAGAATGTGAAAACATTATCTCTTCCCATGAAAAAAATCATTCCAAATAGAAATTGCTTATAGAAAAGTGGTTCAGGGCTCCAATCACTTTCTACGAAACAATTAAATACAAAATATCTTGAAATCCAATTGAATGCCCTATCTAAATTCTTTTTATCACTGCATCCATAACATTCATTACTGAAAGAAATTTACAAATTCCGTAGAATTTCGTCATATTTTCTATTGAATTTCTAGAAAATTTCTGTCTTCGATTCTAAATTCAGTTTTTCTATTCGAATTTTTTATTTGTACACTGGGAAAAAAAATTCTGGTCTCGAATAAATTTTGCGCAAATAAATATGGAAAGTTTTTCTCGAAAAAGCTTTAATCATCTATATCTATAGAAAATCAGTATATTTACTCGTGTAAAATACATTTATTTGAGACAAGAATTTTATTTATCATTGTATTCAGGAATTTCTCTATTCAAAAATTTATAAATATCCAATAAAAAATCCCAAATTATTAATTTATTCAATACGCAAGAGAACCATTTCATTTGAGACTTCAGATGAATAATTGCAAACATTGTTTGAAAATTCAAGCAGAAAATCAACGAACCAAGAATAATGGCATAAGAGTGATGCTCCATTCGTAAATTTCTCTTGAAACATATCCTTGTATAAATTCTATTCTACTTTGAGTCTAATCAGTCTGATGGCACAATGCTTCCTCCTGCCTTTTCCTCTAAATTTGCTGATGATACAGAAGATATAATGGCTGATAGTAATTTTGTGGCATTGTCACCTCTGCTCTCACTGCCAAGAGCTTCACCAACTTCTCACCAGAGGTATCAGAGCTTTTCTGTTATATTGTTAGATATATGTTACCAATTCAGAATTCAAGAATACACAACTACTTTTGCATGAAAGTTTCTTCGGAAATCAAGACAAAGGGCAATTGAAACTGCTTGAATAAACGGGTCAGAAACTATTCTCAAGTACTTTCTAATCATCAACTTTGAGTCGTCAAATTGGGTCAATAACAGAAAAAAAAAATATCCAAAAATCAAAAAAAAATTCTTCACCCCATCTGAGCTCCACATTTCTGAATTTATAAAAAATAATTAAAAGAAGATTTAAAAAAATATCAAAATGAAATGATTAAAAATATATCATCACCTTAGGAACAAAGTGGCATAAGTACTATATTCATCCATAGTACTTACGCCACTTTGCTTCTGAGGTGACGATATATTTGAAAAAAAATCACATTATTAGTAAATATACATTTAATGTATTAAGTATAAGAAAATATTATTTTAACAAATTAAGCCAAAATGAAGGTTTGGTGGCGAAATTTACATGATATCCATTATGTAAATATACATTTAATGTATTAAGTATAAGAAAATATTGTTTTTTTTTTTTTATATATATATGTAAATATAGTAACTCGCAATAGCTCAGTGGTCAGAGCACCTGACATGTAATCAGAGGGTCGTGGGTTCAAATCCTGCTTGCGCATTACATATTTTTTCCGAAATTTGATTCTCTTAAAAAATTTATTAATAAAAATTAATTTATTAATGAATTTATTTGTTTAATAAATAAATAAATTTCTGTTATTTTTAAATTAATTATCATTTTTTAAAGATAATTTTTGCAAATTTTCTTGAATTTTCCAATTATTTTGTTTCTTAGATATTCTGTAGTTAGTTATGAGATCATTATGACAATATCACGTGCAACCCCTCCCCTCGCCTAAATTATTGATCGAAATATTCCAAAAAAAAAAAAATAATAATTCAGAGAGTGTGATTGTATAGCTGTTTACATCAACATAACATCCGCAACAAAATGGCTTCATTTACTGTATTTTCCATCGGAAATACTTCGCATCACTCTTTCTCCTTCCTCTCTCTCTCTCTCTCTCACACTCTAAGACAGCCCTTTAAAAAGAAGAGAAATCGCGAAAAGAAGCGCCTCCCTCCAAGAATTTTACTATCCCCATAAAACTTGAGTACATAAACGAACTCAACTCAATAAGCCAGCCCCTCCCCCTCTCAAAGCCACTGAAGTTATGGCTTATTAAAAAAAAAAAAAAAGTGGAAAACGTCACCAGCGCCAAGGAGAAATCTGAAATATTCAATCCAGTGAAATTCCCAGAGCTCCTCACAATTTTCCTCTTCGAACCGGTCAATTTCACAGGTCGAAGGATCCAGGAATTCGGACATTGGTTTTCCGTCTCCAACTGCAACATCATCAGCCACCACCTCCCCCCTCCCCCCCCCCCCCCTCTTTTCTCACCCAAAAACCCTTGGGATATCCGTGGTAAATCTTTGGCCGTTGGATTAGCACTCTATAGAATTTAACGGTAGATATTCCTGGACCCTGGGCATCTTTATCAGCCTATAGCTACTCGCAGTAATATAGCATTGGCTTGATGGTAGAAATGGGAGGGGGTGGGCAAGAGAGAAGTAGATAACCGAAGGTGCCACAGAATGGGATGAATAATGAAGTAACTCGCACCTTGCTCCGGAAGACCAAGAGAGGAAGTCCTGTTTCTCCGAGAAGAGGCAGAAGGACGGAGGAAGGAGGGGGAGGGGGGAGGCAAAAGGGGTTTTAGGTCTGATGGGGCTGAAGGCTTGTGAAACCCCACCGTTGAGATTAGCCCCTGAATTATGGCGTTAAGATCACATCTAATTGTATCAGTCCACCCTGGTATCTATCTATCCATCTGTGCCTTCATTTTGGGGGCTAACTTGCTTATTCCTCACTGACTATTTCACCCCCATTGAACTCGGCAGACTGCTATTTTCGTTAATTGGGAAAATGGTTTTGGGAGGCTCCTTCTTTTTTTTCATGCAAAAATTGAATTTGGGAGAGAGGATTGGGTGAATGAGGGATGATGGATTGGTGTTTTAGGGAGAGAAGGGGGGGGGGGGGGGGGGGGGAGATTTCTGGTGCAAGCTCTTGAGAGGTCATGCTTCTATTTTCTGTAATTATCAGAGAGTTCTGGCAACTATTTCTAATGGGAGACCGTTGAAGAGTTGACGATTAATTTTACTGAAAAAAAAGGATCTTTCCGAATTCAAAGATTTTATGAAAAAATGAGAAAAAAAATCCACAATTCTTCTTATGAAAAAAATTATCATCCGATTTTGATAAAACCAATACTATTGTGCAAAGCAAACAAACATAAATTTGATCTGTTTTTGGATTATTTCTAGAAAAATAAATAAAGGGGGTAAGACACCCATAAAATCTGGAATTCAATTTTGAACACTGGAATATTCTTTAAAACATGTAAATAGTTTTGTTACACTTGTATGTCGATTATGATGAATGTCGAACAAAAAAACTGTTCAAAAATATTCTCTAAAACAAAAACTTCCAAAAGAAGCAATAAATCAAGAAATTCAGCAAATAGCTTTGACCACCGATGCTTTTAGCTGTACCAAATTCCGGACTCTGGCTATGAGTATCTTCAATTCAAGACTCCACCCCTTGTTTTTTCTAATATAAGAAAATTGAATGAAATTACGTTTGATCTCTGATGTCACTTCCAAACCCATATGAACTTCGAACTTCAAGAATCTCTTTCGACTGGTAAGAGTGCTGAGAAAAGTAAATTCACATACGTGTATTTGCTTTTATTTAAATTGTAAGTTAGAGGACGTTTGGTATCGCATCAGTGAACTTTGACTAACATCCAGGGGCCTTTACTGAGCTTTTAGCGAATGGAAAAAAATGTTTGCGCTAAATGGTTTGAATCCCATATGGAAATGACTAAAAGACGTGAGTTTGACTTGTACGTTACGTCTTACTCCATTTCATCGACTTCTCTCTTTATTTCTTCAGTTTTTTTCCTTCCGGAAATGAAGAAGAAACTTTTTGAGAGGTTGAGAAGAAAGCTCTCATCAGAAATAAAAAGAAATTTACATGAGATGAGGCTTTTTGATGTTCGAATGAATGACAAGTAATTGGTTTATTCTGTCTCATGAAATAATAAGAAAAAAAATTATGAATTACCCAAGTAGGGTTAAAATTGAGTCAAAAACACTGCAATTTCAACAAAAACTCTTTTGCATGGATTAAATTTCCGATTGGATATAATTAATTTTATGGTGACTATATGCTAATGATGTCGAGAGCCTGAGGAAGCCTCAATAAAGCAGGCGAAAAGTCGTTCATTTGACAATTATTTAGTATTGTTAAATTAATTTCTTCCAACATCCCATGATCTTAACATAAAAAAAAAAATAATACAATAATGAGGAAAATTAAATTTGTATGAAAACACGTGTGGCAAACCCCTTCGGCAACTGAGCATAATTTAACACGATACGATGAAGAGCAGAATGAAGGAATGAGAGTCGTGCTAACTTGCTTAACGCAACCTCAAATACACGGTAACCTCCCTTATGTACACATATATACATTACGCATGTTGGGAAATCTCCCGGAAGGTTATGGGTGTTGCATTTTCGTTAATAATTTCGCTAATTAATCGCTAGAAGATTATCACGATGCGAAAATTAATTGCATGTTCAATTTTCATAGTTTCAGTAGGTGTTGAAGCACAAGAAATATCATTAAAAATCATTTCTAATGTATTACTGATGAAAGGTGAAAATGGAATTCGTACAAAAACCTATTCAAGTCCTCTGTAATCTAATGTCAAATGGATAATGTATGGATGGGAATGTGTTAGGGGGGGTGGCAAAAGGGTCTATAATCATGCGTCTTGATTAGTGTTACGGAGCCCAGTGATCATCCTAGGGTCCACTAATGCCCTTCGTCTCTCCCTGTCTTTCGTCGAATTCAGGTCTGAGTTCGAATACGAGTAAAAGCTCGATAATTACATGCTGATAAATGGAGAAGACTGGGGCAAAACGATCCAGAAATTTTTTCAAGACGAAGGAATTCTTTCAAAAATCTGAAAAAAAATGAGAAGTTGCTTCAATATGTTTATATTGTTGGTGAATTTTCTCAAATTTTTATGTAAAAGTGCTCATTCGCTATAAAATTCCGGGTCCATTTTGCCCCAATTTATCTTATTATTTTCCTCTATTAATTCTCTCAACCATGATTTTTTAATTTAATAAATTTCCACTGAACATAAAAGCACAAAACAGAGCTTTCCATTGAATTGAATTAATGTAATTTAATTATTAAAATTTCACAGAAACAAAAGGAACTTTACTAGTACCACAATCAGGTGTGTCTCAAGCCACTTGAGGACACGCCATACCAGTGAGAAAGTTCCTTCAAAATGGCCCAACCTTCTCTGTTCACATGGAAAAGGGATTGCACTGTTTCGTGTGCGGATGCGAATGAAGAAGAGAGTGGGGCCTCTGGAGACTGCAAGAGAGAGAGAGAGAGAGAGAAAGAGAAAAAGAGCTGAGAGAGGGGGGAGGGGGATGAAAGAGGGTGGGATTGTGATAGGGCGAGAGGTCCACATTTGCATACTCGTCAGCTGTGCCTTCCTTCAACTTTTCCGCGACACCCGCGTCACACCCTTGCCCCATCTCCCATGACTCGCTTCTCACAACCAGCTCACCACCCCCTCCCCCCTCTTTCCTCCCACCCTCCCTCTCTTCACACACATATAGTACGGAGGGACTGGAGAAAAGCAGCCGTGTATTTCTAGTCCTGATTCATAATTGCAAATTTCCTCGCCTTATTTATGCAGACAGTTTCTCCAACCCCTTTACTTTTCTCCTGAGCTCTCTCGGCGAAGGTGACTTATATTGAGCTTTTTATGATTATTACGAATTTCCATTTTTTTTTCTTTTTTTTTTCTTGCTCTATCCTTTTAAAATTCTTCTCTTTCACGTGGGCTTAGATCTGCCTTTTTTTTTTTATCTTATTATTATTATTGAAATACACGTAGTGTGAGAGAGAAAAAGGGAAGGGGTGAAAGGGAGAAGATGAAAGTCTAACACGTTGCCAGAACCATACATTTTCACTTTGGCACACTTGGTGTGTCGTTGTTCCTTCGTTTTGCGATACAGAGCTTTCTTTCACTATTCACTCAGGGACAACCCTCGTTTTTCTCAGCCCCTAACGCTTTTCTCCACACACACACATAAAGCCACGGTGTAATGTGTCTCGCAAGAAATGGATATACGATGATGCGCTCTTGTATGCATTATGCATTAGCGAAAAAAAAAAAAAAAAAAAGAATGAAGAACACCTTCTTTATGAGGGAGTAAGTCTGAAACGAGTGGTCCAACTTTGAATAAAATGGAGAAAGAATTTATTTCAATTTTCTTCTTGCATCATCTGGTGCTTTCGAAAAAAAAAAATCGTTAAAATTAGTTGACATCTGGCACTAAACTAAAACATTGAGGAGCTTTTCATGAGGATAGAAAATGTTAGTGTTGAATGGATACCATCATCAATTACGAAAGTATATTTTATTTTTCTTCAAATTTTTAAAAAATCTCTGAAAAATGAGTGAAAGCACAAGCAAATACTGCAAACTACTTCTCACTCCATTTTTCACAAGCCAGAAGGGTAGTTTGTCCCGTAATCACGTTTGCTTTATGGCCCGTTTACGCAGCCCAGATACTGTTGCCTAATTGTATAATTGCTTTGAAAAGCAAAAGAGAGGGACGTCGTGACGCCATTCGTACACCCGCACGTCGTCCAGCATCCGTGGGAAAGTCACAGAAGGCGCATGGGTATGAGGAAGTTGGGGGCAGAAAAAAAGGAAAAAAAAAAAAGATGCAAAAAGGGGTTGGCTTCTCGGTGATGCTTAGGGGTTTTAAAATGTTCCCCGTTAATTCACCCACTCTTCTGTTAATTGCAGGCATTTTCATTTGTGAAAAGCCAACGCGACACTTCTTCATTAACCTCTTCGCTATTTCATTTCAAGTAGTATCTGCAGGAAAAAAAAATTGTCTTTTTTTTTTTGGAGGAAAGAAGTGGTAATTGGAGAATTACAAATGTGTCATCAAAAAATTTTAGGATTATTTTTTTTAATTAATTCCTTGGCGCAAATAAATAGGTGAATAACCTCGGGAATTGTCAATATTTTCAGAGCTTTTTTGCCTCAACCCCGAAAACGATTATTAATTTTTTTTTTTTTTTTTTTAAATGAAAGGTCGTGAGCTTAAATGGCTATGATCAGGGTCTAATTTTCATTTGCACCCCTCCCCACAGTTCGACTCGAGTTACGTGATTTAAAGGGAGATCTAAAAACCTTTCATAATTAAGCGACTCCTACCAACCTCCCTTAAATTTTCCTCCCCACTATTTTCCTAGATATCTCCAATTTCTATCCCCCCACTCTCTCTTTCTCTCTCTCTTGCCTTTCTTTCCCTTACAAAACGAATCCCATAAATTCAGGACTTATAACGACAATCGTCGGAGGCCCCAGAATCGTTTCCACGGGTGCAGAAACACCCCAGGATATCCATAGCCACTTCTCATCTTGGCTCTTGGTCCAACTAACGGTAAAATGTCTTTGCGGTGATTGGGCAAATATTTGAGGAAACCAGTCAGAGACGCTGAGGCAAAGTTTAGCTCCCTCATCCACTGATTCGAAGCGAAGCCTTCGAAAAGAGAGTTCGGAGAAATAATAGGAAATTTTCGGAAAAATTAGAGTAGAAAATTCTGCAAGCTCACAACTATCTTGATGATTGCTTCAGACAAATAAAAAATTATGAAATTAGCAAAGTTATTTGCTTGAAAAAAATTACTCAAACTATCAACTAGATTTCCAAAAAACTAATCCCTAAAAAAGCATAATTTATTTAGTTTTTTCATGAGCTTTTTTATGTAATAACAGAAAATAATCAAATTGGACGAAGCCTTTGTAGTGACTCGGAAAAATAGTAGAAAGCTTCGGAAAAACTAAATTGGAAAATTCTGCAAGCTCATATGTGCTTTAAGAAATATTTGAGACGAATCAAAATCATGAAGTTATAAAAATTATCTACATTAAAAAATTACGCAGACTTCAATAATATACGAAAAAAAAACTAAAAAAGCACAACGGTTTTTCCTTCGTTTTTCCTGTGAGCTTTTTCATTTGCAGTAAAGGGAAATAATCGAACTCGTTCAACAGGCCTTTGAGAAAACTCATGAAATACAAGGGAACTTCGGAAAATCTAGAATTGAAAAGCTCTGCAAGCTCAATATTACTTCAACGATTATTTGAGACTAATAAATATGGAATCATCAAAATTATCTGCATTAGGAAAAAAACATAAAAATCATGAATTGTAGAGAAACAAAAACTGCCCTAAAAAAAGCACAACTTGTTTTTCTTCATTTTTTCCACGAGCTTTTCTTCTGCAATGCAAAAAATAATGAAATTAGATTCACGAAGCCTTTGAAGAGACTCCGAAAAACAATAGGAAGCTTCGAAAAAATTGCAATGAAAAATTCCACAAGCTCACAAGCACACTTTAATAATTATTCCAAACAAATAAATCTAAAATTATCAAAATTATCTGTATTAAGAAAACATCAAAAACATAAATAGTATACAAAAGAGAAAGCTACCCTCAAAAAAAGCACAACTTATTTCTCTTCATTTTTTCCACGTGCTTCTTTTTTTTCTGCGATAAAGGAAAATAATCGAATTGGATTTACGAAAATGCGATCGTAAAGATACGTGATCCGTAATGGGTGGCATATAAAGGGGTGCGTCTTTGCCCAATCATATTTATGGATACTGGGAGAAGCTCTCTCTCCTACTCTTCATCTCTCTCTTTTCCCTATCTCTCTTTCTCCTCTCGTACATGCTCCTGCGGAGATCCGGTTGAGATCACCGAGAAGAATATACTTCAGTAGTGTGTGTATCTCACGTGAAAGCCAACGTGGATTACTCCAGCAAAATAGAATGCTTTACTTGGTTGTATTCAATATACGAGTATAACCGACGTAAAAAAATATAAAAAGACCCTTATGTAAGAGGGGGGAGGGGTGAGTTTCTCTTCCGTAACAAACTCTTTCTTTCCATCGGCGTAAAAGAGAATAAACAGAAAAAATTCCGCTTTTTTTTCTCCTCTTTCTTTCGGAAAAAAAAAGAGAGAAAGAGCGAGGAGGGGGGAGGAGAAAAAAATCTACAATACCAAAAACCCCTCGGCTCGTATGGGCCAATCGTCCGTGTAGTAACGCGATTCGCTTCGATTCACCAACTAGAGATTGACCCCCCCCCTCTGTGCTCAACGAGGAAAAGAAATAAGACAACTTTTCTATTGTCATTGAGTTATTTATTTGTCTCCTATTTCTACGTTCTCGTGAAAATAGTTAATGGCTTTCATAGTCAGACGCGCATTTTTTTTTTTTGTAATATACGGAGAAATACTGGAGAGATTGAGATGGATGAGTTTTCCTAGACGAAGCCCTATTGTTTTCAAAAATAAAACATGATCACTTGGAGATTTGCAAGAAGTAGATAGTGGACTTATTTGGTCAGACATTTTTTTCTTCCATCCATTTAAAGTATTTTGAACTATACAGTTCGTACTGCTGAAGAAAAGTACATATCGTCGCCTGAGAGTCAAAGAGGCGTAAGTTCTGTGTATAAGCATAGCACTTCCGCCCTTTCGTTTCTACTGCGACGATATATATGTATATGTGAAAAGTTACAGATTCCAATATGTGGAATAAAAAAAAAGATTACATATTTTTTCACAATTATCTTGTTTACATTCATAAACGTTACATAGTTATATATACTGTCATTTCGTCTTCCTAGAGTGAAAAATGTGTAAATGATGCACGTTTCCTATCTTGTTATGATATGTTCATATGGTCAATTTACATGATTCGAAAAATTTACTAATGATAATCAAGACACTTCTATTCGAAGATATTAGAAAGATTTTATCCTCGTTATGAGGAGGTAAAATAAGATTTCAGTAATAATCTTGATGGTAATTTTGATTTTTTGATTGCGAAAAAGGTTTTATAGTTTTTTTTTTGCGGAATTTCTATTATCTGATAAGTAGATAATGGAATTGCCCGGTCAGACATTCATTTTACTTTCAAAAATGGAATAATTTGGAATTTCTGTTTTCTTTATCGTCCATAATGATAGATAATTAATTTTGAGGTTAAAAAATAATAGAAGTCAATCTACAAATTTATTTTCTAAAATCGCAATTTTTAGAAATAAATGTGAAAATCGACTTTTATTATCTATCTATTTTTCCAACATCCCCCTTAACCCCAAAATTAATAATTTGGATTTTTTTGAATTTCGCAGATAATTTTTGATTTCGATTAATCATGAAATAATATTCTAAATAAACACACTAATTGTTTTGATTAAGTATTAAAGTATAAACAATGAAAGTAGTAAAAAAAAAAGGACCACTGAACGTAGTCTCTGACGATAATGACTCTAAAAACCTCAGGAGAGCTTCTTAATACTCTTCATTTGTATTTTAATTATCCTCGTTATGCTAATTATAGAAGCGTTTTCTTGTACCATTCATTTTCTCCTTGAAGCTTCTCTCTCTTCATTATTAAAAATACAGTCCCACTAGATTTTTTATTCCCCCACTCTATTTTTTTTCTTATATATAAATTGAATGGGCGTCAATAAAAAAACATACCATTATTTTTTACTGCCTCAAACTGAAGGGAGGTGAAAATGAAGAGGCGAAAAAAAATTAAAATTGAGAAAAAAGAAAAAAAAATGAAAGAAAAAAATTAACGTCGAGGACAAACAAGTGCTTTTCATCTTCGTTGCTTGTTGCTTCATTCTAAAAACTTTTTCTCCTTTTTTTGTTCCTGTAGTCAACTTCTTTAATAATGCAACTCTTTATATTCAGGAGGGGTTTTTTTTTTTTTAACAAGCAGCCTCGAGATTAGGTGAGAAAAAAATAAATGAAATGAAACAAGTGTGTAGGAAAGCTAGAGACAGAAAAAGAAGGAAAAGTTTAAGTAGAGTTTGTGATTATGTCAGTAAGGGGGGAGGGAGAAACGAGTGTAGAAAATATACCTGACATTATTACGATGTTTCTTAATTATTATTATTGCTATTGTGTCACTGTGGAGAAATTCTGGCTCCCCAACAGTAACAAACGTTACCCAGGCGTCATGAATTGCTAATATTTACTTTTTCTCCAAATAGCCATCTTGTACTTCTTTTGACAACTACCTCAGAATTATTTGTTTCGTAATAAAAAGAAAAACTTTTCACTTCCCTTTGAACATTTTCCTCGACTTTTTGAATATTTAACAATTTTCTTTACTCAGAAAAAAAAGAAGTGAAAAAAATAATGATTGAAATCCCGAGATGAAAAATTAGAGTCTCTCAGGTGCAGAAGAGACGCATCTCCGAATTAGAGATGGATCTCTATTGGCGCCACCACGGAGACTTTCGTGAGACTCCTCCGCAAGAGCCTCAGCGTCTCTAGCTTATAGACACTCAGTGAATTTTTCCAGCCAATGCATATTCAATTGCACATTCCGCTTATGAGTGCAATCAATATGTTGCTTGGAGTGAGAATTATATTCATTATTTGTAGTTTGTTACGCGGATGACGCGTAAAAAGGAAAAAACGAATTGGTTGCGCGGTTCCCGAGATAAATATTGAGTTTCTTTCATGGGACCTGGATTCGAACTCGGAGTCTTCTGATGATTCGTTCCCATCAATTTCGATTCAGTCCGCATAGTTATCCTCAAACACTTGATAGTGTTTGTCCCTATTCTCGTTCATAACCGTCAATTTTTCCACAGTAATTATATCCGTAGCAAATACGCTCAAATTGTTCAATGAAGAGCATTGATATTCGACAGAAAATCAGAGGATCATCGACTGAGTAATCATTCAATACTGAAAATTAGAAACTGTATAACTCAAATTGGTTGAATCGCTTATTTTTTGATTCAACAAAAAATTCAAAATCGTTGATATTATAGTATCAATTCATTTTCCTCCCATCAATTTAGAAGCGAAGAAACAAAATAAGATGAGTTGTTTTTTTTATATTCTTTTGCGAATATCTGGAAATACAAGCGAGATGAAGCGATTTTACGTGGAAAACAAGATCACAGGAAAAGTAGATCCATCCTCGTTCACTTTTTCGCTAATAAATTAAATATTTCGAGAATGAAATCCATAGGAGCTCTTATGAGGAAAATGGATAAATTATAACTAGTAACAGAACAATTAATTGATGCAATAATAACGAGTTAGATTAAGAAAGATGCAAGCTTAACGTAAAAACTATCGGACTTACGCCTTTTTTACTCAAAAACGAACTGATACATCAGAAAAAATTCCAAGTCCCCGTCTTCGGAGAGGAGACGTAGAGTATCGCAAGTATCTTTATTATGCAAATTGTGAATGAGATACTCCCACATACTCGAATCTCCGATCACGATGGATCACAAAAATATATCGAGTCTCGCGAAGACGCATCGAATCTCGAGGAGACGCTAGAGAGTCTCCTGGAGACGGAATCATCTTTGCGAGACTCTAATTTTTCATCTCTGGATGCTTTGATTTGAATTGCCAAAAAAAAAGGAGATGGGGGGAGGGGGGTTGATAAAGAAAAAGGATTCTCAATGCTATTATTTAATCCCTCTTAAAATTCAGTGATAGGAGGGGGGCCGCCGATCCCCTCTGGGCAAAATTCTGGTTTAACTCTCAACGACTCCAGCTCTTTTCAGTTGACACTTAATTTCCGTTATTCGTACGCAATGGAAGTTGTGTACCAATGGCATCGCTTTATGTCACACTCCCTCATTCGTTTCTCCGTGTTTCGCTTGTCTTCAATTCTACGGTTAAACAGAGCCACCGATCCACCCCCCCCCCCCCCCCCCCCCCCCTGCTACCCCCCTTGACGGCGCGCTTGCGTTTCATATACGTCTTTGGACAACCCTTGAAGGCAAATACAGAGTCCCTTCAGTATCTCTCTACTACCTTCATGTGTCTAAACCACTGTCTGCACGAAGAAGGGATGATTCTACTGTTATGTCCCCCTTGTGAAAAATTATGAAAAAAATATATATTATTGAGAGCTTGAGGTAGTGCGGCTGAAATGTGCAGAATCTTTGAGGCACAATGAGTGGATCTCATCAAGTAGGTACTCCCTTCAGTGCCAGACATTTTCCTCATTTGATGTCTTTATTAATGATTTTTTTATGATATTGAGAATTGAGTCTGGGGAGAAATACTGAAAATATTGGCAATTTTTTGAATTTTTGTTTCACAGGTATTAATCAAAAAAAAAAAATATTTTGAGCTATTTCAAAAGGAAAAAAATACCATTAAGACCTTTTTTCAAATTCATATGGCTTGGGAAAAAAGTAGTTGAACTTCAGAAAATTTGAACTTTTTCAAATTTTTGAATTTTTAATCAATTTTTTTGGAAAAATGAACCGTGATTTTTTTTTCAATGAATGCCAATTTGGAAAAACCTAAAAAAATTACCTCACAATGGAAACATATTAGAGCGTTACCTCAAATTTTTAAATTTTTTTTTGTTCATTTTTTCATTTTGAAAAAAATTCCCGACTGATTTTCCTATTTTGCACCTATTTTTCTTCATGAAGAAATGACAAAAAAACCTCATTTTTCTTGACCCATCACCAAATGCTGATTGACTCTCATGATTGGTTCATCGACCACGATAAGACTCGAGATAAACTTCGAGGTTATCGTTTAGAATTAGTAATTAGTTTTAGTTATCCAATAGGATAAATTTCATCCCCACGCAAAGCTTTGTGTGGGTTTTCCTTGCCATAATCCAGTTTTAAAAATTTTCCCTTCTCTTTAATCTGAAGAAATCTTTTTGCCACTCCTACGAAGACTCTTGTACCACTTAAGGGTGCCACACGCGTACACGAGGAAGAGGGAGGAATTTGAGGAAAAAAGAAGCACAGAGGGATGAGTAAAGAAAAAAAAAAAAAAAGGGAGAGGAAAGAATCTCGAAAGTGGTCAGAGTTTGAGTTTCTACATTGGTGCAAGTAGATCAGGATTTCTAGGCACGTGGTGTGGCATGGGCCAAACAGTATCTTTTTCTACTTTGGCAGAAGGCGACGCACCAATACTGAATGTAAGAGAAGATAGGGCGTAAGGGGGGGATGAGTGTTGAGAGTGAATTTCGGGTGGACCAGAGGGAAAGAGTGGGGAAGGGGGGGGGGGGGGGAAGAAGGAGAGAAGTGGTTAGTACAGCGTCGAAAGCTCAGGCAATCACCCCCAGGGGCTAATGCCATCAGGACCAAAACAAAGTATAAAGTAGGTACTACCTTGATAAGTAAGCCCTTGGCCAGAAAACCCCAACTGGGGAGGATATAGAGATGTCCCGAGCATACCAACAAGCACTTGTTTTTTTTTTTTAGAGGGGTGAAAAATAAAAGTTAACTCAATTAGGCACTTTCAAATTTTATCAATTTTCCGAGTAAGAAAAGAGAAGAAAAAAAACGTCCTCGTATTTTCATCAGAAATGTTTTCGAAAAACTTGAAAAACAACATTTGTTATTTGATTAGGAAAAAAAATAAGGAAAATAGGGAAAATTTAATTTTCAACTTGACAGTTTGGAAAATAGTTTATTTTCACATTGTCGGTATTAACTGAAAGATCCAGAAGGATGCCATAGCTAAATATATAATCTTCATCCCCCCCCTCTCTCTCTCTCTGAAAATTTAACTCCACCCTCTTTTAAGGTCCATTCTCCGTATTTTCTTTAGAGTCCGTCGTCGTCTACTTCTTCCATAATTTGATTGTTTTAATTAAATTTCAACTGGAGTTTGAGGAAGAGGGAGAAATCAGCTCCATGCTACAATGAGCCGAGTACAATGGAGAAGCGGGTGACGTTTGGACCAAATGACTCAGATTTTCTAGTGAATATTAAAAAAAAAAAAAGCTATATTATTCAAAATTACGCTGAAAAATCTATAAATCATGAAAATTTACGATTGCACGAATTTTCTAGATATCTCATTATTTTTTGAGCGAATAAAATTACTAATTTTGAGGGAACAGAATGAATCGAGAGTAGGAAAGACCCTGTCTTTTTTCACTGCAGTAGTGAATCTGTTGAGATCAGACGAGGATAAATAATAAAGAGCGTTGTAAAAAAAAAAAGAAGTCGTACGTTCGTGAGCAGGGAGGGCGTTATTGGAAAACGATGATTTACGATAATGGGCTTTTTTTCCTCAACCCCCTCTTCCCCCTCCCTCTTGGAGAACCCAAAAAAAAAACTCATCCCCTTTGTCGGAAGGGCACAAGGTGGGGCGTTAATAACGTTAATTAATATTTCGCAAGAGGTTTGGTGGTTACTAGAGGGGGAGGGAATTGAGGGTGTAAAGGGAAGCAGAGGTACGGCAATCTGCCAGCTGGCAGCCAGTTCAGACGTCTATGGCGACCGATCGGCAACCACCTACCCTTTGCTATGTCTCACCCTGTCGTTTTCCTCATCTCCTTTCATTTTACATTTTTTTTTTTCAAAAATTTTGAAATTGTATTTATATGCGTATGACTATTTCTATCACATGCGCAATTGTAATTCTGCAAATTATTAAAGTAATTTTTTTTTTATTAAAATTTATTTGATGTCGCTTTTTAACTGCTAAGGTCATCAGCGACATATGAAGTAATTTTTATTTTTAAAGATCATTGAAAAGAAATTCTGAAGATAATTTATAAAATACAATTTTTTGAATAAACAAACGATTGAATTTATATCTATACGTTTGAAATTTTAGAAAATTTCGGTATTGTTGGTAATATAAATATTGCTCATTATTATTATTGCTATTATTTATTCATTATTACTTCGTTTAGATACAAGATCTTGTACAAAGGAGGTGTCGATATAATGTTCCACAAATTATTCTTCAATATATTGAGTTTTCTTTTTTTTCCCAGAGTTTATTCACATGCAATTAATGTACAAAAGGATATTTCGAATATAAATCTCTCTTTCCATTTTTTTTGTTTTTATTTGAGTTTTTTAATTGCTGAAAGCCAAAAGTTATGAAGTGCAGTGAGTTCAGTTTGGTTTTTAATGTTCAAAATATTTAAAATGCAGTAGTTTGGGTAGCTTTCATTTTAAGTAACACGCTAATCTCTTTATTATTATTATTATTATTATTGTTATTATTATTATCATTATTTTATTTTATTTCACTTGAGCAGGGCGCTTTCGCTTTGTGGTGATTTTGAAATGAAGGCTTCTTAAGAAGCATTTTTTCATGTGAAAAAAATATTCAAGGATGAGTGGACAAATAGGAGTGGTTTTTTTCGTTGAGGACATTTGAATAGATCACATCAATATTTTACTGTTGGACTCATGTAAATTCCACGAGATTTTATGACAATGTAATCCCCACGTCTGCAGACTGTCCGGGCTAGGGGGGGTTGATTTTTATTTCCGGCCACAGACGCCCATACTTGATTCTTAACGCCATTCACTTTTTTTTTCTTGCTCTGTATTTTCCTTTTATTGATTTCATACCATTGTGCAATAGGGAAATTTGAATTCTCATTTTTTTTTTTTTTTTTCATTTCATTGAAAAGCTCCAGTGAATTTCATGGACAGAGTTGGCAATAATTACTTTCTTCAATTATCATTCCTTCTCTTGAAAATTCATGGTAGGATGGTTACACATGGTAGTACCAAACGCCAAGCATATTTCTAAGATATTGGAATTTGTTGTGGTTACTTACTTCGAATTATCTTGCTCACTATTCTCTGGTGGTTGGCGCGTCTGCCTTACTCGCTTCCGCTTCTCGAACTAACCACCCCCCCTTTCCCCCCTCATCCTCATCCTCACAACCACCTCCTCCACCTTTCCGTCCCCTTTCTCACTCCATTTTCGTCCCAATGTCGCCAGTCGATAGCATTCAACCCTCTTTCGTCGACCGCAGGGACCCGTCATTCCCAATTTCAAGAAAATTACTATCCCCCACCCTCTACACCCTAACCCTCTGTCAATGCTTAACTGGCAGCACACGACAGTTTCCATTCAGACTGATTTTGCCTTATTTTACCACCACACACGGTGTCAAACACGAGAGAGGGCCCATCCCCCCCCCTCCTTCCCCTCTTCCCAAAAGTAGTTACAGGAATTTTCCATTCTTAACCCAACGATGAAGAGCTTGCAAGAAAATCAAGTTTACTCTTGGAGCATCTTGGTGGTTTTAGCATGCCTAGTAACTTGTTTTACATTGGTTTTGAACGATCCTTTAATGACACATTTTGTTCGTTGATTATACACACCCAATAAATCTGATTACACGGTCATTATCGACGTAAATTTTATACTTTGTGATTTCAAACAAAAGATGAGAGAGGCCCTCTGGGCCATTTTAGGGTTCTTTCTGCATGGGCTTTCGTTATGGGGGTGAGAGAAGAACAGCGAGCTTAACATCAGCCATATTGTCAAACGAAAAATATCTTGTTCTTAATTAATGATGATTTTTTTTTTTCGAAGCTTTTTTTGTATATTAAATTGACTAACAATTTATTTCATGATAAGAGGAAATTAATGGGGCGAAAACTCTGAGGATTTTCAAGGCTAATTTTTATTTTTTCAGAGATAATCTGACTGAAAAGTTAACGGAGACGAGAAAAAAGTTCGAAAGCTTAAAAATGAGGGGAAGTATTTTTTTTTGTCCTAACAATAAATCCGTGTCAATTACACTTTTCTGGCAGTGGCATTTTTTGCAGTCATTTTCCGCAAGGGTTTTTGGTCTTTAATCGAGGCAGACTGTTCATTCAGTTGAGTCCAAAGAAACCTTGCAAAAGCACGAGTCTCAGATATAAGGGTAACATAGGAAAAAAAAAGCAGAGAAGAGGGAACGGGGGAGGGAGGTAACTGACTCGAGGCTGGTCTGAATGCGCATTTTTAGCAAATTAAAAAGTATCGTGCGACTGCTCGAGTCTAAAGCGTTTTTAACCTGTTTCCATTCTAAAACTACCCCTTTATATCGGTAGAGTTTGCAGCCCTGTAACCCTTCTTTTTATATATAAACATTTTTTTTATTTCTCATTCACTGCGTGCCTCTCTCTTTTTTTTCTACTCCTCAGCCTCTCGACTCAACGACTCCCCTTCTCGAAATTGTTACCCTTGTTTACCCTTCGAGCTTTCTTCCTTTTCTTTCAAATTTCACTTCACTCATAACTCTCGTGCATGAAAATTGAATAATCGAAGGAAGTACAGGCTAACGGAGGATGATTTTGGTTTCTTAAAACGGTCAAAGAAGCGCCTAATTGAAAAGCTCACTCACGAGCTTTTTTCCTAAAAAACACAAATATTTCAAGTAAAAAAAAAGGCACACTATCCCCCTCCCCCTCTTCTTTCTTTTCATTCTCAACATGTCCTCAGAAGTATCAAAAACAGCTTTTTCATCCCCTGTCTTCGTCTCTCATCTCTTCGTAGGGGTTCAGAAAAGAAAGGGATGTGAAATAAAAGAGTACACGCATGGTCCACCCCTCTGACCCTACTTTTCCGTTGGGTTACGAGATAAACCAGAGCCCAGTGAGCCCCTCCTGACATGGAGAGCTTCCGGTTTACCCTTGCAAATTCTCTCTTTACCACTTTCTACGGTCATGACCACTCTTTCGTGGGTACTGAAAACTGTACCATGGACACAGAATTGAGGGGAAGGAGAAAAGGGAGTTTGTTTTACCAAGGAACTCCAACCCTACTGTCTCTCTCTCTTTCTCTTCCATCGTCCTTTCCCTCCCATACTCTGCTACTCTTCTCTTTTCATCCCTTAACCGTTTGGGATACCAAGAGAGCTTGCAAGCTCAACGTATACCGCAACCACGAAGAGCACGGCGGCGTTGCCTTTATTGGTTTTCACCGGCGTAACACACAGTCCGATATTTTTTTATTACGATGCCACAAGCAACCCCCAAACAGCTACCACCCCCCCCTCCCCCCGTGCACATTGTTCTGAAACAAAAAAGGACTTATGAGCACATTATGCCCACGGTTTCTAGCCTTCAAATATTATTTTTATTTGAACAGGAATTTTTTTTTTTTCATTTGTAATTTTTGCCTTTTTACCCTCTCTCTCTCTCTTTTTTTTGGCTTTATTGTGACACAAAGAAAAGGGGATAAAAGCTCCGTGAACTTTTTTTTTTTTTTAATTGTGGAAATACTTCCAGGAATCCAATGGATACGCTACTATCGGACCACAAAGTATTTTGCAACGAAAAGGCAAAAACCACCCCCGGGGAATTTTTTTTTCTTTTTTCGATGAAAGTTTTGGATGTTTCTGAACAAACGAATGAATCTGAAAAAATTCGAGAATATTTTTTATGTCAGTATTTGGAAAAATATGTTCACTTCGCAGTTATAGATAGCTGCTGAAGAAAAATATAATACAGACCTTTAGCGTGATCTCGTTTTCATAAAACTTTTCATTCAACTTGACCAGAAAAAAAAAAATGAACAAAAAATTGTACTTTCTCCTCTTCTCAAGAGTCCCTAGAAATCGGACGTTGAGAGGGTGCTCGAAAAGAAATTCCAATTTAAATGTTTCATTTCAGCTCTCTAAACTCCTTCCTTTTTTTTTTTTGCCCCAAACAAGTCTGAAAAAAAAAAGTTTTTTTTCTTTTTTTTTCCTCCGTTTTATTTTTCTCGGGTTCTCAACGAGCCCTTGACAAAAAAATAAAAATGAGCAAAACAGAGAGAGCACAGTGCAAGGAGGGAGGGGGGGAGGGGAGGGGTAGAGATTGAATGAGAGAAATCGCATAAAGCACACTACCCAAAGTCGATAAAGGATCTTGTGATATTTGGATAATGAAAATGAACGTTTTTCCCTATTTTTCCTCTTTTTTTTTCTTTTCTTGACATTAGTTGCACCCAGAAGAGTCGACTTCGTAGGGAGTGTCTAGAGGGAATCCATGCGCAGATTAAGTCCACCCTCTCTGCTTCTTAAATATTCATCCTTCTGAAAAAGCTGATAAAAATGACCAAAAAAAAAATATGGGGGTGCTTCTCTCATTCTTTCTCTCCTCTACATCACAAGGAGAGAAAAAAAATAAATATGAGAAAAATTGCTAAAGGGGGAGCTGTGCCCTCTCCGCAGAATCCAAGAACTTAATGAGATTGAGGTCACAGTTAAAAATAAAAACATCTACTTTCTCTCTTTATTCTCATTGTAAACGTCAAAAAAAACCTGGCACTCATTTGAATTTAAAGACAGAAATTTGCTCGTGTATTCGAAAACTACCCCTTAAGCCTCTTAGGCTCGTCCGAAACTCTTAAGCTGGACAGAGACAAGATTCCTTTATTTTTTTCGTTCCCCACTTTTTTTTTCCTCTCTTCTCTGAAGAATAAGTGTTGTTGGAGCGATGAGACTTACAGGAAGAGGTCTTCTCTTGGGTAAAGGGACTGATAATTGAATCAAACGATTTATTCTGCCGATTAAAAATACTGGGGACCTGAGAGCATCGCATTACAAAGCCTATTGAGGTATCCCCAGACGTTTTACTTAAGTAGAAAAAGAAGCAGAGAATGGAATTGTGGATTTTTCAACGTTTACTTGAAAATTAAACATTTTTTTTTTCACCCGAGAAAAATAATCTCATTGGAATTTACTTTTTTTAAATGTTTTTTTTTCATTCGCTTGGAAAAAAAAACCGAATGTTTGGAGATGTCTTTGGAATACGATCGTCGTGGGAGTGTAGTTGGGAAGGGACAGACGTAAGCAAAAAAAAAAGAAGAAAGAGGAAAAGGTTCAAGCATCTCAATCGAAACAGGCCGAGAGCCACTTGATTTACGTCGCCCCTGGCGATAAGTTTGACTTTTTCTTCCCTTCCCCCCCCCCCCCCCTCTTCTTCACTCGTATATTTTCCTATACTTTTTGATTCCCAATGCTTTTTCTATGTGTAATAGAACCACTCTGATTCCAATAACCATGAATCTATCAGACGTCAAAACGCAATCTCTTCTCTGCTACCTGAAAGCAACTGGAAAAGAAGAGGAAAAAAATATCTTTTTCCACTTTGCATTGGCAAGTGGATAAAAGACATTTTGCATTGAAATATCTATTTTTTTTTGAATGATGAAAAAATAAGTGGAGATTTCAAGATAATTGTGGAGGAAGATAAATAAATGATAAAAAAAGATCAACAAGAAAAAAAAAATTAGAATTAATTACAATCCTAAAAATAGCAGACATTTGGAAATTTCCCAATTTTTTTATCTTTCTGGCTAATAAATTGTATTAAAAAAATATCCTCTTTTAGAAAATTCAAAAAATCATGAGCGTGAATTTTTTGAATATTTCTGAATGATAAATCCTTTTTTTTTAATCAAAAAAATTATTAAATTTGTAGTAATTTCATTGATTTCATTATAATAATTATTTAAATTATTATAATAATTATTTTTTTTTGTTATTTTGTCGCTATAGTAAAATTACATGGAGCCAAATTATCAAACTCACTTCATCTTATTAACAAAAAAAAAATAATAAGAAATCTCCTCCACTTACATTCTTTTTGTCGAGTGAAAATGAACGATGGATGCCAATGACAGAGTTAACGCCATACAAATGAACGTACGTAGCGGCTTTGACGCACGATAATTTATCACGTTTATAACCAAACGACTTTTCTCATTCCAAGCCTCTATTCTCGACAAACTCTTCTCTCATTTCTTTGGCGGTATCTACGAGACGAGAAGCCTCCAGGAAACTACGTCGATCAAGACAAATATAAATAAAGGCAATCGCGTCAACTGGATCCTCCTCCTCCTCCTTTTCCTTTGCCCTTCCATCCCGTTATTCCGCCTATGATGGAGCTTGAGTGCCATCTCAGTGAAGTGAAGACTTTTTCCCCGTTTTTCGGTTCAACGTCGTCTAACCGCCGTTGAGCTTAACGGATTCCCATAATCCTCCACTGGGAATACGTGTGAATCTTCACCCTCTGAGAGGTGGTAACCAAAAAAAAAAAAAAGAAAAACATATATGTCACCATGTTTGTATGTTTACCACTCCACTCTCATTCAGAGTTATCAGGATGGCTTGAAAAATAAGGGTAAATTAGTCTTACAAATAATAGTGATAAGAGAATGAAATTTGTCAGGCAAAAAGCTTCCTTCGGGAAATGGCTCCATGTAATTCTGCAATCGTGACAAAATAACAACACCAAATAATCAGCGACGAAATAAGTGAAGAAAAAACGTAAAGAGAAAAATAATGACAAAAAAAAAAAATTTGAAGGAAAAATACTTTACTGATTGAATAATGATAATTTTTCTGAATTAAAATTGATTTTGAACTTGAAAATCGATTAAAATCGAGTGAATCGACTTTTACAGTCGATTACTTGATTCCAAGAATCGGAATGTTCGGAATAAATGTCGGATTCGAGAATCGATTTTCAATAAATCTTTTCAACCCTATATTGATATTGAAGAATATCTAGAAGCAATAGTGTTGATAATTGCAATTTGAGATGAACGAAAAAGAGAAAAAAGATGTAAAAAAACATTAAAATTAAATTGAAAATTAGAAGAATTATTATTCTTGGAGTTATTTCATCATGTGTTACACAATTTGTGAGTGTTCTCTAATTGTTACTATAATATTATATTAACGATTACGTGATACCCGGGAAAAAGCTCGCTTTTCAATTTTTCCATGAAAATTATTGCGGACTTGCACATTCTTGTCCCGATTACCCACAATTTTCTAATAATTTTCAGAAAAAAATATCAACAATCTGAGCTTGCGATTGCAATCGACCTTGGACAGAGTTGAATGGACCTTGAATGTAAGTGACCTCACCCCAATGGGCAAAAATCCAGAAAATATCTTCAGAGTTGAAACGAGGGGAGTACTCCGAGAGAAGAACTTTTCCCAAACTAAGTTTAATCATTTCTACCAGAAAAGTCTCACTTTGTCCTCCACTTCTTCTTTTCTTTTCTCTCTTCCTTCTTTTTTTTTTCTTTATACCTGTAGAGGAGAAGTACAAGCAGTTCGTCTCCAGACGCTTATCTTGGTGAATTCTTCTGCGGTCCACACAGGCCCATCCCCTTGCAGCTCTCAATGAGGGGGTGGCTCCGTATATTTTCAAGGAAACGTTTCAAATTTTCTTATTTCTGCATAAAAAAAAGTGGCTGCCGGAAAAATTCAGAAAAATGGGCAAAATGAAGTGGAATTTTTTTTAACAGTGAAGGCTTTTACAAAAAAAAATTACCCAATAATGAAAACATGCTGGAGCGTCTTTTCAATTTTTTCCAATTTTTTTCGCAAACTCCTTCACTACGAAAAAAATCCGGAGTCATTTAGTTTTTCATTTCTTGAGAAAAAGAAGTTTCTGCCTCTATTTCCCTCCACCTTATATTCCACTTGAGCATTTTGGAAGGATGTATCCGTATATTTTCAAGAAATCGTTTCAAATTTTCTCATTTCTGCCAAAAAAAAGGGCTGACAGAAAAATTCAGCAAAAAATGCAAAATAAATCAACATCTATTTCAAAAACGAAGAACTTTGAGAAAATTGAAAAAAAAAATCCTGAATGATAAAAACATGATGGAGCAATTCCTCGATTTTTTTTGATTTTTTTCGCAAACTCTTTAACTCCAAAAAAAAATTCCTGAATCATTCCATTTTTTATTTCTCGACAAAAAAAAGTTCGTGTTTCTACCTCTCTCCTCCTTCTCTACCTCTTAACCACGTTGAGATACAATTTTTAATCTACCGCAGGATCCTTAATAATACATGAGAAGAGTAGTATTTATTCAGTAGCGGTTCGGTTGTGTTTACACCGAGCATAAAAAATGCAGGTCTCGCAGAGAGGATGGGCGAAGTAAGGTGATGGCAGAGAAGGGATGATGAGAAAGACAGAGAGAGTGTATTGCGTTACTGAGGAAATGAAAGTAGAGCTGGGTGATTAGACGCAACAGGGGTTGCTTGGATGCTGAGTTTATTAACGACATCACGAGACGATTCTTGAGAGAGGGGGGGGGGGTGAAAAAGGGGGATTGACTCCTGTATTCAAAAAAATCAACTCATCTCGAAATCAATGGGCAAATCGAAATCCTTGGATTATTTTCCTTCCATCATTGAAAAATTCCGTTTTTTTCCTAAACGAATGGGAAAAAACTGTCGAGATAAAATAATTTTCTCATTTCACTTAAGCACAGACTGTACACTCGTTTTTCTCTTCTTTCAATATCTTAGGCATTCTTTTTTAAATCTCAAGGATGTCTGTTTTTCGTCTGAGTATTAAGGGAGAAAGGTGCGCCACTGCCCCCCCCCCCCCCCTCCTCTTCACTCCTCTCGTTTTGCCCTGCGACAAATATGAAATTTACATATAAATCGGGTACTTCCATCTGTGTCCCTGTGAAACTCCTTGCATTCAGCCTCGCGTGATACAGAAATGAAGAGGCTCCCGTCCTTATATTTCTACGCTCTTCTCTCATCTCTCCTATCTACCACAAGTGGAAGAAACACCCCCTTCACAAATCCACCTAACGTAAACCCAACCGAGATATTATTAATAATCCCAATGGGAGATCGAAACCGCCTCTAAAACTTGCCAAGGGTTCACTCTCTCTCGCAAATCAATCTACGTATTTTTCTTTCAGTGCTCCTTTTTTTTTTCTTGCCTTCCACTCTTCTCTCATTCCACATTGAGCAGATAAAGAGAGAGAGATGAAAAAGAGAATAAGGAAAAATCACGGGTAAATTTAAATTCAATTCTCCAAAAGTTTATCGCATTTCGTTGGGCCAATTGCTCGAATACCATGTGACGCAACATTTTCCCTTTTTTTTTCTTCTTCATCACCATAAAAATATTGAATTCGCCAGAAAAAAAAAATTCGTAAAAACTTCATTAATTTTAATGGGTAGATTCATTTCCATATTCATAGTGAATTATATTATGGTTTCATGGGAAATTGGAAGGTTGTAAATAACAATACTGAAAGATTGTCAATTTTCGACGTTTCGCTTATTATTTACGCTTCCTCAGGCTCTAGAAGACAAAATCACAAATTATTCACTTGTACAAAATTAATAAATATGAACATAAACATAATATTTTTGAGGTCGTAGGCTTAACCTGACTTTTTAACAACATTACAACAATTATTCTCAAAATATTCTGCAATTGTTAAAAATCAACATCAAAATTACCTTGACAAAAAAAAATGTCAAGGTAATTTTAATTTTATTTATTAAATTTGTGCAAGTGAATAATTTGTAATTTAGTCTTCCAGAGCCTGAGGAAGTTTAAATAATAAGCAAAAAGTCGCAAATTGACAATCTTTTGGTATTGTTGTTTACAACCTTCCAATTTTCCATAAAACCATAATATTATTCATTCATTTTTTTTTTTTAATAAATTTTTTAATTCTGAATTCACATGAAAATAATGAAATATCCATTGAATTTAACATGACGATGAACTTTTTTTTGCTAATTCACTATCTACAAAGACCAAGAACAAAGTGATAATGGATAAAATGAATGTTCAAAAGAAGAACCGGATGCAGTTTCTGAGAGGGTTGAAAAGGACATGGACTTCTAATGCCATTATCTCGAGCAGTAGTGGGCTCTGCAAGTGGAAAAGCTGTAAGACAGAGATGATCAAGTAGAAATGGTATGGTGTTGGTAAGACAGAGAAAATCTACGTCATACTCATTCCTTCTTTGTTTCCGGTCGTCTTTATTGACGCTCAGCTCCCTCATAGAAGCCCCCCTCCCCCCTCCCCCTTACTCGCTTTTCCCAGTCTTCTGTAACCCCTTTGGGAATCAGAGATTCGATTTATACGGATTGAGACTCTGGGAAAAAGAGGAAAAAAAAAAGGAAAAGAGGAGAAATTTTCTTTATAACCATTGTCTATTTTAATCATTCTTTCTGTCAATTATTATTCTTGTTAAATGCTTCTTGCCTTAATCTCTTCCCGCACGCTTTAATTCGAATTGGGAAAACCGGGGCAAAACAGACCTGTTTGGTGAAATGATTCGGGATTTTTTTTAAGAGTGAAGGCCTCTTTAAAAAAATTTGAAAAAATTCATCAACAATGTAGATATATCGGAGCATCTTCTCAAATTTTTTCAGATTTTTCCACAAACTCCTTCACCTCGAAAAAAATTCCCGAATCATTATACACTGGAGGTCCATTTTGCCCTATTTCCCCCCTGTTCTTAATTTTTACGTTCCCCTCTTACCAGCGATCACTCCCCCCCCCCCCCCCTCTCCCTTCCACCAATCATTCTGGAATAGTCGACGACATTGATGAAGTACGTATTTTGTTAGGGGGGGAAGGGGGGATTGGCACATTGAAAATGTCGCAAATGCTGTAATTAGGGTAGATGCCATTCTGCAATACAGCTCCCTCGAATGTATATATGACTCTCAATTCCTCTCCAATGAGCACCACTCATCGAAGCATGTTGATCCAATTCAATGGATTAATGGTACAATAAGAAGTAAGGGGGGAGGGGAGAGTAAGGGTATTCTTATGAACTCCAAAATGGAATTCAGGTTCATCCCATCATTTTCGTTCGATACCTCAGAGACCCCAATGGACATCGAGAAGTAAAGTGACTGGCTAACTGGTCCTGGGGCTCCCAGGGTAATATCCAGAGAAAGAGAAACCAATCGTGACACCTGATATGGTCGTTGAAACGATCCCACATTGACAATAATATCGTTTCGGAATAGACCAGTGTCCAGGGGTTTGAAGAAACAAAAAAAAAAGGAAGAAAATAGGATATACCCATTGTCTTTCTTATATTGCCTATAAAAGTAATAATATGACGCGTGCCGGCAATTTTAACTCTCGTGAGACTACAAGATACAAAGTTTTATTTTTTTATTTATTTCAAAATCCGAAACAACAGATTGACTTTATATTGTTCTTTTTTTTTTTTTTTTTGAGAAATTGCTTAGAAATGGGATTTTAAATTCATCATCGATTATTGTGTGAAAGATATCGGATTATCGATATTTAAAAACCCTTTTTCTTATTTTTAATGAATTGAAATATTCATTTTCAAATATATTTATTGATGAAAGAGTCGGATTAAACAAAAAAATTGAATCATAAATTTTAACATATTTTTCTTTAAATAAATGATAAAATTTAATTTTTTCAGTTTTTCTGGAATGGAATTTTCTGAATATCGAGCAAAAGTCAGCAATTTTCGTAATATTCTCATATTCTCATAGAGACTTAGATATTTTGTTTGATAACGAGGAGACTTCACTTTTTATTAGAATTCGACACAAATATCATCAATCGTGATTAATTCCCTTGAACTAAAACTGATGAAATGGAACTAGCGAATGTGATTCGATATCTCGAACTCAATGCCATATATCGCATCGAGTGATCGATATTTGAGAAGGATCGATCCATGAAATTATGTTCAACAAATGTTTTTTCCAAAAAAAAATTGTTCTCAAAATGACTTGATGTAGCTGCGCCTAGTGCGCTTTTAATTGCTAATTAATGAAAAAAAAGGCCATCCCTTCTAATTGAACTAATAATTGGCTTCTCCAAAAATAACAATATTATCACATATTTCAATATCGTCACCTTGGAGCAAAAGGGTCACAAGTCCTATAGATTACCATAGCACTTACGCCACTTTATTTCTGAAACAACGATATACTTTCCAGTATTTCTTTATTAAATGACTTTTTCTAACGGATTATCTCTCTCAAGTCTTGTCTTTTTACCTTTTAAATCCGTTGCTACCTTTTGTCTCCACGTGCCCCCCCCCCCCTTCTTCCGTTTCCCTTTTCGCCCAGAGCCCAAGAATTTTGGGGGTGAAAGACCCAAGGAGATATCGATGTCTTCCAACAGAAGGTTTCACTCCTCCGTTCATTCACACATGTGAAGAGTCAGAGGGTTCACCTCTAGCAAAAAAAAAGGGAGAATCTGCTTGAGTAATCCCCTCCAATACTCCCTCCCACTACCTCTCCCCATAGAACTCCAAGACGATCTCAAAAATGTGTTGAACTTTGTATTTTGCTTCATCTCAATTTTTTTTATACGAAATTTTTCATGATCCAGTCATGAGATAGGGGATGGTAAAGATGCCAAGTGGTTACGATCAGTGTACTCAGTTCTCTCATCCCTTACATGGCCTTATTCTTGATGTGCTCAAGAAAATGAGGGGATGGAGTTTTAGTCGTTTTAGGATGATACGGCAGTCCTCGTCTACTAACACTCACCCTCAAATCTTAGTTCAGTGGAAGGGTTTTTCGGAAAAAAAAGAAGACAATGATAATCGACCATAAAATCTCGCGAGCAAAAGGGCCATTAAGGGGGATGAAATAACTGCATCACTTTTTAAAAGTACTCTAAAAATTTTACATTGTCTTGAGTCTGATCATATACGTTTTTTTTTCCTTTTCCACTACGATCTTCATCCCTTTGGAGATTCGAATTCTTTAGACAACTTTATGGAGCAGTAAAAAGTCATTATGTAACGCTGCAATGAAAATCATCGACAGCTCGAATTGCAGTACTGGGGAAAAAAAATTTGGGGGGGGGGGGGTGAGATGATAAATGTGGTGTAAAGGGGTTGAACTTTTGACTGAGTCGTCACTGAATTTAATCGTAAATAAATTATCACAAATTTCTTCAATGTAGGGCGAAATATGCGTTTTTTTTTGGATGTGAAGGCCTCTACAAAAAAATCTGAAAAAATTACTCAAAAATGTAGACTTGCTGAAGCATCTTCTCAATTTTTTTTCCAAATTTTTCACAAAGTTTTTATCTTGAAAAAGAAATTCTGGATCATTTTTATAGAATGAATGAAATAAAAAATTAAATGTGAAAGTTTTTTTGATTTTTTCAATGATGAAATTTTCGCAATTTTTCACATTGTCCCTGAGATTATTATAACTATGATAATTTTCCGTTGGTATTGAAGTGTTTATATCCCAAATAAATGCACAACACAATTAAAAAGGGATTGGGTGGATTTTACTTAATACAAGAGCTGTGACTTCTTATTAATCCAAACCAGGAATGAATGTTATTTTTTTATTTTTTTTATTTTTCGTGACATCACTTTTTACGGCAATTTCGGTCATATATATGCGTTCGTTCATGAGAAATTCATCTGAACTTAAATGGAGAGAAGGCCCAGAATGCCTGAGTATTTAAACTTCTAATCTATTCAGGTTATAGTAGTTGTAAAAAAAAAAAAAAAAAACCAGTTTATATTTTATATTTCCCTTATAGGGGCCAGAATTGGACATTTGGCCCAGTTGGGCCATAATTGGACATTTGGCCCAAGTTGGGCCAGAATTGGAAATTTGGCCCAACTTAAGGGGTGCAACTCCGACAACCTTCCTTTGTCAACCTTGTATCTCAAAAATCAGTTTATATTTGTTATTTTTGTTTTACGTCAGTCCTCAGCAACCACATGATTCTCATTTCTCTCACTCATACATCATACTAGTAGGGGGAAAGAGAATTCTAATTTCATATATATAACAATATTATTCCAGAATAGAGGAGAAATTTTCGGCTGTGTAGAGCTTTTTTTTCCACCAAATAATTGTATCACAAATGTATGCAAACACTTGTCCTCTCCTCCAGCTTCCCAGAACAACACAAGAACTGGTGAATATGGAGGGGTTGAAGTGGATGATTGTGTAAAAAAGTGATAGCTAACACAAAACATCGTGTAAGATGGAATAGTACACTTGCTTAGTAACGTAGGGAGATTGCAAGAAAAGAGGATTGGATCGTCTGAGTAATCCCAGGCTCAAGGTGTCAAAGGTCCAAGTGGATAGTGTCTCACCCATGTCCAAAGCTGTGACTTCAATGGGTCTCGTATTTTTTATCTCCTACTTCTTTTTTTTTTCCTTTTCTTTTTTATTGCCTCGTATAAACACATTGACTCGAGAATATCTGAGAGTAAATTCTCCTTGGAAATATGATCTAAGAATTTTCCTTCAAGTGGTTCGGGGATGTCTTTGAGAACAAAAAGAAAAAGTGAAGAATAAGATGAAGAAGAGGGAAACGAGAAAATAAAAACGCAGAGTTTTCATAATAAATAAGGGATGAGGGTGCGAAGACTCTGCTTGTTGATAGAATGATGTTCATGCTGGGATGGGAGAATTCTTGCCATTAAAAGGCCAGCGTGTCCCGTCAAACTTTTGAAAATGAGGCTATGCTTCTTTTTTTTCTTCTCTTCTCTTCTCTTTTTTTCCCATCGTACCTCTCCCGTTCCCTAGGGTAGAGGCAATTTTGTACTTGTAAATAGGTCCTTGAGATGAAGAGGGTGGGGGGAATGAGTAAATTAGGCCGTTGAAGATAGATTCTTGTTGAAAAGTTTCCTTGTAATTCTTGAAACAGCTCAATCGGCCTCTTTAGACTTGCCTTTGACATTATTTTATCCTCCAAAAAGTTTGAGGATTTTTATAAAAATTTGCCAAGATTTCTGGTTCAAAATTATTCAGGAATTTTTTTTTTAATTGAAGGACTAGAAATTTTGATTCACTTCAATTCGTTTGAAGAATTTAGGTGGAAATGAAATTATGAGGATTGAAATGCCATTGGAAAGTATGGAAACTCTTGATAGCTCAGTTGGCAGAGCAATGTTCAAAATATCGTTGAACATTCTTTTTTTCTTTGTAGGGGTGGGTGGGGCAAAATAGATCTGCAAAGCCACACGACCCTGGAATTTTTTTTAGAGTGAAGGACTCGATGAAAAAAACTGAAAAAATTCCAGAAGATGCTCTCATATGTACACATTATTGCTGAATTCCTTCGAATTTTTTCGGATACTTCTTCATCTCAAAAAAAATCTGAATTTTTCTTGAACCACCGATCCATTTCGCGCTACTTTCCCCAATAGATTATGAATCCTGTAAATAATTGGCGATGAAGCTGCTGTTATTTAAAACAGGAAAGAAAATAGAGTAGTAGACTGGTAATTTGAAGGTCATGGGTTCGAATCCTGCTCGGGTATCCCCGTTCGAATCCTGCTCGGGTATCCCCATTCACATCCCATTTTCCCAGTTTCTTTCTTCTAGAAATTTCAAATTTTTTTTTCTTGACGAAAAAATCTGTAAAAAATTGAGAAGATGCCCAAGCATGCTCTACATTGTTGGATAATCCCAATTTTCTTCGCAAAACTCTTCACTCCCAACAAAAAATCCCGGATTCCCCAAACACAAAGTGTAGTTACCCTCTTCAACAGAATGGTGAATTTAATCGAGCTAAAACGACTGGTCCCAAGAATTCTCGCCATTAATTTATTTCCCACTGAATGCATTCGAAAAGGTAACCTCCTCCTTCAGCCTCCTTTTCAACCCCTTTAAACTTAAAGGAACGCAATAGAGAGAGAAAGAGAGAGAGAGAGAGAGACAGAGGACTCCTTCCGTCTTTTCGGAATGGTAGCAGGGCGTCGTGACCGGGGACATTAAGACATTGTTCGCATGATTTACACGCCGAATTACATTCACGTGCCGACCGTATATTAAACATACATTGTGAGTTAACCCTTTGGCCAAGGCACAACCCTTTAACACCCTCTCCCTCCCCCTCCTCTTTTCTGTTCGTCTCCTTCCCGCAGCTTCTTCGTTAATTCCGTTTCGTGCCGCAACGAATTTCCCTGTGAATTGAAGACGAGTCTATACCAAAGATGTGTGCAAGAATTGGGAAAATGGAATGGAATACTATTGAAGGGGGGAAAAGTCGTTTCTTGAAAGTCTTGGGAACCCCGTGGAGCCATCGATCATTCAATTAGATTCGCATAGGGATGATCTATCATTCTCTCACACCTCTCTCTAGTCCCTCGTTTCCTTTTTTTTTCGGCCAGTTGAAATAAACCCCATTCCCTCGAAATGCCGAATCCCTAATCAACCCCTTTTCAACGCGCGCAATTTCGCTCTCCCGACACCCGACCTTGGGCCTTCACCAGATGAGGGAACCAAGAAGGGTAGTATCGTTGCAATTGCGAATTCTTTCCACGCGTTCTTTAACTAACCGCCAAAAGTCCCAGACAAGTAATCAGAATTCTTTATTCATAGGGAAAAGGGGTAAATAGAGATTTTGTGGTCGTGCCCTTTACTTCAGAGATTTTCCTGAGAAAAAATGTATTTTATGAGGGATTTGCTGAAAAACGTTGAAAAAATTCCTCAACAATATTGACATGCAGGATTGAAATCAATGAGGTAGAGGGAATCGTTATTTTTAAATGAATAAAAGAAATTATATTTGAATTAACATGATGGAAGTGATAAAAGCACTATAAGAATGCTCTGAGCATGACCTAAATGAGAACGCAATGAAAATATCGAGCAAGAAAAACACTTTTCATCTCACACTTCTCAATGAGGAATCTTATAAATTTAGGGTTTCTAAAATTTCGTCTTTGTTCATTTCTTAACCTTTAGAGGACTGACATATTTTCGGACGACTTCTTCACCTCAAGTGTTAGAATTTTTATATTATGGTACATGAATTGCAATGGCTCTCGGTCAGGAACGGAAAATACCAATTTTTTTTTGTTTTTCATGATAAAATCAACAGATATCCCAGAAAAAATGATTAGAAGTATGTTTCATTGAAAACACACTTAACTAAATATGAAAATTTCTGTTTTGAACATTTTTATTCAATTATTTATCACTGAGACCACTCAAAAGATTGAATAGAAAATATCAAACTTGACCACATTTACAACTTTCTTACACATATTATTAAAGACAAATATTATTAGCACTTTTTGAGAAAAATAATAAAAAATAACGAAAAATAGCTGACAGTCACTAAAGTGGTCCTCCAGAAGTTAAAAAATTCTTTTTATGTGTTCTTATTGAAAAATAATAATGATAATGATAATTTATTGGTAACACGATGCTCCATCTATCGTTCTCGATACTAATCATTTCGCAATAAAAAGAAGAAAAAAGATCTTTGCTTGGAAACAGACATATTTCTCAATTTTTCTCCTTTTTACACCTTCTCAATTTTGTTCAGATTTGTTCCTAAAGCGCTTGCCTCCAAAAAAAAGATCCAGTTACTGTTGCCTCCGTGGTCCCGTTTTGCCCCAATCTTCCCCAGAAAGAATCGTCAACTTTCGAATTCCTGTATTTCTATTTCTCTCACTATTTGATGGAATTGATGGAGCTCATACACCCCTCGTTTGCTCGAGGATGCGTGAGTGATGGCGCGCAGTCGGGCGTCCGGGACGATACGCTTGACTGAGGCGTAAACGAGTTTGATGTATAACCTGTATTCACCACCCCTTTCTACCTTCTCTCCCTCGTGTACCAAACAATTTCAGATATATATCGAATAATAATACGGATACACGAGCCGTAAGTTGTTAATCCACGTGTCAATTTCAGTCTTATTCTCAATAAAAAATGGAAATAAATAAATAAGAATAACGGTGCTATAACGACTCGTAATTGATCAATAAAAAAATAATAAAAATATTCAATATTATAATTGTTCATGAGGTTATTGGAAAAATTATTAACATCGGATGATTGTCAAATCGCGACGTGTTGCGAGCCCTGCAGTCAGCGAACTTCTCAAAAATCTAGAAATTATGATTGACCGGAGTCATCAAAATGGCAATAATAAAAGTGTTGACATGTCGAGTTCAACGCACTCGAATAGAGTGACATGAGGCAGCGTGGCTAGAAGAAACAAGGAAAAGACGTCGGTGCATCCAAGTAACACCTGCGAGGTGGAATACCAAAGGTGGGCTACGCACGTGCCAGACTTAAAAATCATCGTACCTCTAATTTCTTATTTTTCTTTTATTTTTCTCTTAATTTTGAGGCAGCAGAATTATTCAATTGTTCATATCAACAAACAGACGCATGCGGATTTAGAAAAATTAAGAAAAGAGGAAAAAGGCGTCGGATCGATCGAAATTTTTGGAGATGGAACAATCCGACATCTCCACCAAATCCCACTCTTCTTCTATAAAAAGTGATCTACACAAGAATCAGTACCCTCAGTAATAGTTCATCTTGGGACGTCACTCTGCTCCGCTGTATACCTTTTACAACCGTAATAACTAATTAGTCAATTTGATGAAACCTTGTTTCCTTCACAGTTTCTCGAGATCAGGAAACTTTAACAATTCGTGTTAAAATAATAGAAGAACCATTCAAGTTCTATATCCCTTTCAATTTTTGATCGAGACAAGGATTTTCACCAATCAAGAGATTTAGGACACTCCAGAGATTCTTCAATCACTAATAGACACTGGAATCATCCACTTTACGGCACCGGAGCCTACAACCAACGAGCAGCAGCATCATCCAGACTTAACTTCAACTTTTTTTCCTCTTATTTTACTGTAAGTCGAATGATGAATTTCAATTCATAATTTAAATTCGTTAATTTAATGAAATCAAACCCAAGCAGTTGAATTTTTTTAAATTTCGTTTCCATACGTATTGGTCAATGAATAAAATAGAATTTTCAAAAGGAGCTATATAAGAAGTAGTAAGCTGTGAATTGATAAGCAAACCACTCCCTAACTCCCCAAGACATCGGTACACTTTAGTGTTTTACCGCGGTGAAACGAGCCCGATTATCTTTCGTTCACTCACACACCCTGGCTGTAGCATACACGGTTTCTTTCGATTTTTCCGAATCAGAATAAATGAAATAAAATTATAATTTTCGGGTAGTGAACATAACAGACGTTTCGCTGAATCATTCCAGCTTCTCCAGACTCTGAAACCAAACGTGATATTTTTTATTTATTTTCTTTTCTTTTTTTTTGGTATTTATTTGTGACTATATTTTTTTTCTTCATAAAAATACTTGTTTTTCTTCACTATATATAATTTTAGAAGGATATGATATATGACGTCGGATATATGATGTTCTTCAGGAACGATACATAGGGAAAAAAACAATTATTTTTATAAAGAAAAAAAATGTAGTCACAAATAGAAAATAAATAAAAAATATCACGTTTGGTTTCAGAGCCTGAAAAAGCTGGGATTGTGTCCAGCAAAACGTCACAATTTGACAATCATTTGATGTTATTAATAATTTTTCCAATATCCTTATGAACAATTATAATATTAAGAGCAGAAGAATGGAAATAAATCCGATAATTAATAATACTATTCATTGTGAATAGAAATTAACTGATTATTCCAAAATTTCTCAATTAGTCTTGAAAAAAAAAAAGTTTCCTTCAAGAGTAAAAGGGGCTGAGGGCCTCCTAAGGTACTAAAGGGGGGAGGGGAGTGGAGGGGGGAATAGAGTAGACAGTATTCGTGCATATTAACGAGTCCCTGCATACGAAAACTATCCCCAATGGTGTGTGCCAAGATAGAAGGTGTAGTACATCGTCTAATTTATGCAGATAGACTTTTACATTCCAAATTGGCTGCTTTAAACGTCATTTATTTAACCAGTAGAAGTCTCTCTCTCCTCACAATTGGCTGCAACGAAAGACTACTAACCGACAAGTAACAGTAGAAATTCACTTGCGTCTCTCGCGATTTATATCATATCTGCATAATTTCCTGTTGAGCCTGAAAATTCACTTGAATCTAAGAAAAAAAAGAAAAAAAACGTCGAATTCCTTATTTCTTCTTCTCTTCCAACCCTTTATCATCGAGACAAATCAAATTTCGAGAATACTAGTCTGTAAAAAAAAAGGAATCCCCTGAATAAAAAAAAGCAAAAAGAATTTAAACACCCCACAACACAGTATTTTATACACAATTTTTTTCTTCGCGTGTACTCCCATTAAATCCTCCCCCCTCCCCCCCTCCATCCAAACTTTCCCGCATCTTCCCTGAGGGGGTGGCAGTGGTTTTGCCTCGCTATCTGCGGCCGCTTGCGAAATATTCAAATGAATTTCTAATCTACGGCAACTCAGGACCTCCAGATAGGTACCTACGCATTGCTCACTCCTTTTCCACCCTCCCCTCTTTTCCTCTGGTTTCTTTCCCTCCGCGAGAATATACAAAGGGGTAGAAACACTGTCCCAGTGGTTTTCCCAGTGTCTACGATAATTTTCAAAATTCAACTACTATTTCAATCTCGAAAATTATTTACTCACTCTCCTTGTGTTACTGAGAGGAGAAAATAAAGGGGGAGGGGGGAGGTGAGGGTCTGGCAGTGAAGCAATATCCAGAGGGACCACCCGCAAAGCGTTAAGCCGATAGGCACTGAATCTATGGTTCTTCTCCTTTTATTTTTCGCATCTCTCTCTCTCTCTCTCTCTTTTTCTTCTTACAACTTCTCTTTCTCCATGAAAACCTAAGTGTCGTGGCGGAAAACGTCTCTTTAATGCTCTTAGCGTCGTCACGGTTCTACGGGTCTTCTCAACTTGGTTTTTCCAACGCCCACCTCTTTCTTCACCCTTCGACGAGCTCTTCTTAACGTGTCGCTTCCTGCCGAGTGGGATAAATACCTGCCAACAGCCAAATTACTTCTCACTACTGCTGCCAGTGAAATTCAAAATTTTTTAGATATTCAATTAGAGGGTGTCACGAGAATTGATGCTGTGGGAGAAGCCATTTTTTTTTTAGTTTTTTGTTAATGATTATTTGGATTAGAAGACAGTGCTTTTTCGATTAAGTGGTGATTTATTCACGAAATGATACAAAAACGCGACGTTTTGGCTCTAAACCCTGAATCTTTATCGGACGAATTGGGTATAACTGTTGCTCATTCTATGGTGTTGGAGACAAAAAATGGAATTTTAAAAAAATTAGGATTTTCTTCCCAATTTCGGATTTTCAGGAATATTCCACATTTTTTCCAAATTAAACTTTGCCAGTTCTCGTAAGCCTGCATGGTCCTTGGAAAATAAGAATTTTCCTCACAATTTGAGATTTTACAGAATTTTTCTAGATTCCCCTAGATTTTTCCTAATTTTTCCAGATTTCTCCAAGATTTTGCAGAATTTTCCCAAATTAAACTGTGGCAGTTTCTCGTCTGACCAAGCAGTTTCGAAAAAATCAGGATTATCTTCTCAATTTGGTATTTTGCAGAATTTCCCAGATTCTTCTAGATTTTTCCAGAATTTGCCCAAATAGATTGCTAGTAGGTTTCCTTTACCCACATGACTTCTAAAAAAATCAGGATCTTGTTCCCAACTTGGAATTTTCCAAGATTCTCCACAATTTTTCCGGATTTTTTCAAATTGAATTTCAACAACCTTCCTTGGCCCACATTTTTCTCTGAAAAATCAGGATTGTTTCCTAAATTTGGGATTTTTTTCAGGAATAAATAGATAATTCACTTGAAGAATTGAAAAATCGCATGTGCTCCATTTTATTCTGAGTATTGGAACGAAGGAATAGTTTTATCGAACTCCCAATGAAAAGCACATTCGAGGGAAAATGTTAAAGGGATAAAATAGAAAAACGCATTGCCATCTAACACGTTGTTGCCTGGTAGTGACAGCCAACAATTAACAGCCCCGGTCTCTCGCCTCCACTGTAAGGAAGAGTGAAACTCGAGCCCAGTTTCTCTTCTTTTTCCCTCATCTACGCCCGTTAAGACACCGATTTCGTTCCAGGGGGCGCGTCAATGCCAGCTCTCTATCCACTCGACCTGTTTCCGATTATTCTCGAGTATTTATATTCTACACTCTACTTCTTTTTTTTCCTGGCAACTCATTTCTCACAAATTTTCTCCATTCTTTTCTAATTTTGTCAGGCGCTTTTGTCCATTCTATTGATCTTTTTGCAGCTGATAATCGATGATATAAAAAAATATCAAAAGTGATTTTAATGGGAAATTATATTGTTAATGATTGAACTTTTTTTTTTTTAATTATCATATGACTTTTTTCTCTTTTTTTTTCATTTTTAATTCATTACTTGATACATATTGCAGAATGAACTGTATCGGTTCAAATGATAAATTTAAAAAAAAGGGTATAATAGAGCAAAACTGCCTCTAAATAAAATCAAATTTTAATGTAATTAAATGAAATTTTTTGTTTTGTTTTGATTGTTCATTCCCTCTCCCCATGACCAATCAGAACTATGAAATGAACTGATTTTATTTTCACTAATTTTTCACATGATAAATTCTAAATTTTCAATATTTTTATTTAAATTGAGTAAATAAATTGTAGAAAATAATAATTGACTGTAAAAAGTTGAATTAGTTCAAGATTTTTAGGAGAAATAAATTTTTCAAAAAGGGCACATCTCCTTTTCAAAAGCCAGAAAATTAAATTCAAATATCATTCATTTAGGGGAGACCGGGGCAAAATGGGGTACGGGGGCATGTGCTTTAAAGTACTCCATTCTGCCTCGGTCTCCCCTAATTCTTGTTGATGACTTTTTTTGCCGATCATCTTTTGAAAATATCTCGGAAATTAAGAGAGAGAACGCGATTTTGCCGCATATTCTTTGCAAATATTTCAAGAGCTACAAAAAAGGATTATAATAAAAAGGGCCTATCTCCCTGTTTTGCATCTTCGCAGCTAAAATTGACGATTTCCTGTTGAAATAATAAAAAAAAATAAACACTATAATAAAATGCACTCGTTACATCTCACCTTTGCACCTCTGAGTTTTTCATATTAAGAAAGTGTACCAGCCCCCACCTCTTTTCCGCAAATGAAAACATTTCGGAAATAAAATATAAAAGAAAATCATCCGAGACATAATGATGTAGTAATACAGACAGTAAAAAAAAGCCACAGGGGGTCACCCCTTTCGTGATATTTTTTTTTCCCCAGCAAACTTCTCTTCTTTATTTCCCGGCAATAAAAACCCCGTGAAAACGGGAGTCGGGGGGGGGGGGGGGGGGGAAGTCGACGTCTCTGCATGCGTAACATAACGATACATAGGACGGTAGTTTTTTGAAGGGCGAAGAGAGAAGAAGAGGAGGAGGAGGAGGAGGAGGAGGGAGGTATGGGGCATTATAGGCATTACGGAAATTCACCCCTTGCTCTCTCTACTCGCCTCGGAAGCGGCCCTGTTATTACTACGTATATCATTCCCTCTTCTTTACGTGGTTTCGAAGAGATAGCAGCATAACCGGAGGGAGGGGGAGGGAGGAGGGGGTTGTAAATACGAAATTCCGAGCCTTTTCGGTTTCCTAAAGCTCAAACCCCTTTTTGCTGCATATTTCTGGAAATTAATAAATATATTTTCTCCATACTATAGAGCTACAGAGAAGAGGAGAGAAAAAAAAATTGTATTAAATCTCCAATGAATTTGCGGGAATTAGTGCCAAAAAAGTTTTTCAAGGAAAATTGAGCAAAACATTCGTGCAAATAAATTGTTTTGCTCTAAAAAAAAAAATTCTCAAGACTCCTAATGCTTTTTTTTCTTTTTTCAAAGTTCACCCCTTCTCCTTGACACGAAATTCCCATGAAATTGAATCTATCTATTTCTTTATCCTTTATTTCATGAGGGGGGTGACTTTTATCGATCCATCTCAATTACGAAAGAATCAGGTGGCACAAGTCTCGCGACACTCTTCCCTCGAGGTGTCTGTGACAACGCTCGTTTAAGATGATTACCACCTCCGGGCACGCTTTCAACCTCCTCCTCCTCCTTCATGAAAAAAAAAAAAAAACGAAAAACCCTTGTGGATCCTCTTGTTCCACTTTCGTGGGGAGTGAGAAAAATCGTCGTTAGACAAATGGGATGTTTTATCTGGTATTACGTCTTTTTATTTGAGCTCCGATTACACCATTCGAGGGTGGTTTAGAGGAGAGGAAAAAGAGGAGAATAAAAGGGGTGGACATTCCTTGTGAATGGAGCACCATTTTCATGGGGATCAAGTAAAACAATTTAATAACATGAGGTTTATTTCATTTTTTTGAGCTAAAAAAATGATTTTCATGAATTTTTTTTCTCGGTATAAACCCTTTGTCATGATCATTTCATTTCCTCTTCAATTTTTTTTCATTTATTTAATTTCCTCTTCAATCAAACCGAAGTTTTGGAAATGATCTTGAGGTAGTTCTATCACTACACGAATTTAAAAATTAAAATCTGAAATGAATTTTAATTGGAAGCTTATATGAATCTGAACTATCTCGTGAAATTTCTGATCAACTGACTGTTTTGTTTGGTTATAATAAATAAAAAAGAAATAGAAATAACACGGTGTCTTATGGGCTAATGCAGGTTTTTGCACGTTTAGGTTGGGCTAAAGATTGAAATCTGGAAAATGTCTTAGAGAAAAGGAAAAAGAACAAACAAAAATTTACGATCTAATATGAAAATTATTGAGCGTCTGATAACTTTGTAATGAATGATTGTTCGTTTTCAATACCAAGAAATAGGTTTTTAATCATGGATATTAATTTTTGCGTGTTTTTTCTGTTTGTTTCTTCCTTGACACTCAACGACGACGACTCAACGAAGGACGATACAATTACTTGAAAAGTGAATTGAATTTTTCCAAGAATAATTGTAAATAAATTAATAACAATAATTTGAAATGAACTTTTGTTAAATGAATATTTTATTCATATTTTCTCATCTCAATTTTTACACAAAAAAATAATAATAGGATAAAACTTTAACATTATTTTGATTTTAGTAAAAATAAAATATGAGAAATCAATAATACCATACGGATTGGCTCAAATACGAAAATATAATTATAAATGAATTGCCTTGTGTGAGAATTGAAATTTAAAAAGTACCGCTGAAACTAAAGGAAAAGAGAAAACGATTTTATCGATAAAATGAGATAAAATATGAGTAATATTAGCACTCTGCAAATTTAGGTAAACACAGGTCAATGGGCTACGAGCCCGGAAATTTTATACTGCTCGCTCTCTCACTTCTTATCCTCTGCAGAGGAAACATCGCTATTGTCAATTATATTAATTATCATTTTTAAATTCCATGGAATCGTTCATTCGTTCTTATATTATTTTATTATTGACTTATTATTTATCGTATTGAAGCGGAGCAATTTTTATTTTTCCTGAAATTAAAAGATAAGTAACATATTTGTTAAGAAACTATTGTTTGTGACCAAAAATTAAAGGTATCATAATTTTTCTATTGCGCGTATAAAAAAGTAAAGTTTAACGTTATATATTTTTCTTATTTACAATTTGAGACGAGAAAATATGATTGAGAATTTGCCAGTTTCATTAATTAAAAGTTTATTTGTTACTATCTCATTTTTTTTATTAACATTCATCCTTGGAAAAATTGAGTTTAGCTTTAATATTACTTTCAAAATTGACGTTTGAAGGAATTATTTAAAATAAAAAAAATAAATCATTACAGTAGTAATTCAGCTGAAATGTTATTTCGCTTCAATACAAAGGCTTATTACAGTATTTAATATTTAATTTTCTTTTCATTTTTCGCAGTATTTTCAAATTTTGATCATTAAACCTTTGAATTTCTTACACAAAAAAATTTCTTAATAATTTTTTTTTTTAAACTTGGAATTGAACGTATGGCCATGTGCTATTTCCTGAGGAGAGATGTAGAATTAGTGAATAATGTTGATTTTGAAAATATTGAGAGGTACTTCTTGCAGCTTTTGTTTGAGTTATTAATTCAAAACTCAAACACCCGAAACAATTAATTAATAATTAAATGGTGGCCAGCAGAAGGCTAAGGGTATGTACCCCACTTGGACCAGCAAAAACGATGAGTGGGTGGGGTGGGTGAGAAAAGGGTGGCTCAAAATGAAAACTCAGAGGGTTGAGGGACTTCCGTGAGTGCAAGAAACTTTAAAGTTTCGAACTTTAGTTTTGCAGTTAGCGTCTAATTAGCGGACAAACAGTTAGCCTGAGGATATAGGAATACCGAGGGAGGATGGAAGGGAAGGGTTGGTGGACGCAGAATCAATTCTTCAGTTTCATGAAGCTTCGGTATTTCATCGAATATTAAGGACGTGGCAGGATCGAGGCAAAATTTTCCAGGAATTTTTTTTCGGGATGAAGAATTCTGCAAAAAAATCTGAAAAAATTTGAGAAGATGCTCCAACATGTTACTCTTATTGAGTAATTTTTTCAGAATTTTCCATCTCGAGGCCTTTTCACAAAAAAAAATCTGTTTTGTAACCCTTCGAATGTCGATTTTATCACTTTGGCTGTTTTACAATTTTTTCATGATGAAGGGCTTCAGCGAAAAATCTGAAAAAATTCAAGAAAATGCTTCAGCATGTATACTTCGTTGTGGAATTTTTTCAGATTTTTTGGTAGAGTCCTTCACTCTCCAAAAAAATCACGATTACTTTCGCTCCGCAGGTCCATTTTATCTTGGCCTTTTCTATTCGTTATTCCTGGAATTTTCAAGCTTTTGAGCATGCAATGAGCTTCAAGGGTCCAATGAAAATACCTTACACTCATTATGCTTTCTAAATTCTTGGTTCCATTCAACTCAAGCTTTGTAGATGACAACTACTTAATAATTCACAGCTACCATGTATTCATGCTAGTTTATACGTCAATTCAACTGGGAAAATTCTCGGCCATTTTAGATTGAGCTGTCACTCGAGCGGTTGAGTTTTACCTCCTCTATTTTACCCAGAAAATCGCCTGAGTGAGGTCCTTTCGATTATCCTCACCACAAAATGAAGAAAAACGACAGTCTCACCTGTTTAATCCAACAAAAAATCCCCAATGCAGAATTGAAAATGAAATTTTCCATACCAAAAAGAAAAGAAAAATCGAAAAAAAAGCTTTTGAGTAAAAATGATTTTATAATTTTAAGGATATGCAAGTATTCCCGATAATCTATTTTTCCTCCTCAATTTTCATCACTTCTGATAGAGTAGCATGAGAAGATTTTTCAAAAATTAACTTTACAACATGTTACCGGACAAATTAAGTCAAAAATAATTTTCGCAAAAAATTAAATTAACATTAGAACTCCATAAGCGAGGTTTCAGTTTCCCTGCAACAATTCACTGACCAATTTTTTCCTTACATAACCATATATATTCTTGTTCGTCAGAATGTCTATTAATTTTTCAAATCATAAAAAAAGCCTGTTACCGGACAAATAGCGATGATTAATCCAATTAATTACATGAAAACATTAATGCCGGCCATATTGGTATTTAAAATCCGAGGATCCTCCAATCCCAGTCCTAGATACTGGAACATCGTGAGTCAAATTCACAACAATATTAGATATTTATAATATTATTTAGTAATAATTTACTATCGTGGACATCGTTTTAAGGTAAGACTATCGCTCACGTCACCACTAAGCGTGGGGACAAGGGAGGTTAGGAAAAAATCATTTGGAACAACCAAAGGAGGGAGAAATTGTTCAGCCTATAATGCTATTCAGCCTCAATAATTTCTTGCTTTCATATGAAAGCATCATTTAATCAAAGTAATTATATCAACTAATATTTTGATTTTTTTTTTCGAAGAACCATTTTTTAAAATTCTGATACGGGCCTGCCTACGCACACTAATGTGCGCGTATACGTATGCGCGCACACTAGAGAATACTCCTGTAGTTGTACACACATACAGAGCGACCGCGTGTACGTACACAGCGGTGCTGGCTTGCCATTAATCGTTTATTTTTTTTTCTCCAAAACTATGGGTCAGAAATAACTGATTTTGGTCTCAAAAAATTCTTAAAAGTGGTGACTATGGACTACAATTTTTTCAGAAGCCCCGTAAATGCCGTTTTTCTTTAAATTTATAATGATTGAATCGCGACTCAATTTACTCGTTTTCTTATGGAAAAAATGCATTTTTTGAAATTCAATATCTCGGATTCCACGGGTCAGAAAATTTTTCACCATGAGGAAAAGTTGTTGGGTTTCCTGTGAAGAATATCTCTGAATTTTTTCAGATTTTTCGTATTTCAAGCCTCTGGTGATAGTCATACCTTAATATCGATAAAATGTTACAAAATCGGAATGATTAGAAAATTTATTCCATTTTGTTCTCGTCCATAGTATATTACATATTAAGTTTGAGGTTAAGTGGGATCTTGGACCAAGTAAATAAAAATCAGATGTCAATCTTCACATTTATTATCGAAATTCGGGTGAATTCGGTGAATTTAGAGAATAAATGTGAAGATTGACATCTGATATTTATTTACTTGGTCCAGGATCTCCCTTAAGGATGTTCTACAGGTTTTGCAAGCGGGGGTTGTGCGACATGAGAGGGGCAGTAATTTCGTCAGTGTTTCAATGCCTGAACATGAAAAAATGAGTTTTTGAATTCCTCATTAAAATTATCGTCAGGGAATTATGGAACGCTGCGTGTGTTCAAATACTATATTATTATCATTACATTTCATAGATATTCTTTCTATTCTTTATTTAATTAGTTTGAGAATTATTTTGAAAAAAGCGTTGCATTCTAGAAAATACGCGCCAGTGACAATTTTTCACTGATTTTTATTAATTTCCATGCCAATCATCGATTCAATCACCGAATAAAAATGTTACGTTTATCCGTCGAATAATCTTTAACCCATATCTGGAGTTTGATTGAATTTTGACAATTATTCGAAAAGTTTAATATGATTTTGAGAATGTCACATAAGAACAATGTTTAACCACGTTTTTGAAGCGTTTTTCAAAAAATTACAACTTTCTTACGCGGTATGGAACAAAATCAAAATTTTTCATATAGGTTCCTGATCTTTTGAGGAAACTGAAAAAGAAATCATGACATTCTCATATTTTTTTAATTTCTCAAAAATACTCGTGGAACATCCTTAACCTCAAATTTAATGGAATATTTACACTGTAATAAGCAATAACGTCTTAACCAACATTAAAAAAAGAAAATTATTTACGGTGTATTTTCAGTGAAGAAACATTTCTGAACCCAAATATGAAATCTTCAAAATTTTAAGAAAAATGTTGGTTGAGACGTTATCGCTTATTACCAGGGCCAGGAACTTGGTATAACTAAAAGTATTATCGGCCTAGCTGATACCTTGGTTACGGGAGTAAACAAATAATAGAAAATGTCAAATTCCATACAAGTTCGGCATTTACAATTGTATTAATTAACATTGAATTTAGAAACGTTTAATTCAGCAATGTGCGCGAAAAAAAGTGTTCTGGTTTAATGAAATATAATGGAGTGAGCGAAGACCGAGAAAAAAGGTATTTGTAACCTGAATTTTGACTTTTTCGTTATTGGGAAGATACTTCAAGGAGGAGAGAAAAAAAAGACATAATTGAGATTTCATGAAAATCTCTTTCATGTTTTTTTTTCACTGGACCCAAAGAGTGTTCTTTGGGCCTCTTCCAGATCTCTCCCAAGTATTTTTTATATCCCCCTCATGTGGCTTATTTTATTCTTTCAGATTTGCACCAGCTCGGAAGTGGATTAGGGCTCCTCTAACAAATCTGGAAAGGGGAAATTCTGAAGACGACTTGAAGAAAATTACAATAAGACTTGGAGAAAACTCAAAAAATACTCAAAGAAGAATAAAATAAGACATGAGGGGGATATATAAAATACTTGTGGGAGATTGAAGCAAGACACGGGGAAGATATAAAAAATACTTGGGGGAGATCTGGAGAAGACTCAAAAAACACCTTGGGTCCAATGAAAAAAGACATAATGAAAAGATTTTCTTAAAATCTCAATTATGTCTTTTTTCATTGGATTCAAGGTGTTCTTCGAGCCTCCTCTAGGATCTCCCTCAAGGATTTTTTATATCTTCCCCGTGTCTTGCTTCAATCTCCCACAAGTATTTTATATATCCCCCTCATGTCTTATTTTATTCTTCTTTGAGTATTTTTTGAGTTTTCTCCAAGTCTTATTGTAATTTTCTTCAAGTCGTCTTCAGAATTCCCCCTTTCCAGATTTGTTAGAGGAACCCTAATCCACTTCCGAGCTGGTGCAAATCTGAAAGAATAAAATAAGCCACATGCGGGGGATATAAAAAATACTTGGGAGAGATCTGGAGGAGGCCCAAAGAACACTCTTTGGGTCCAGTGAAAAAAAACATAAAAGAGATTTTCATGAAATCTCAATTATGTCTTTTTTTTCTCTCCTCCTTGAAGTATCTTCCCAATAACGAAAAAGTCAAAATTCAGGTCACAAATACCTTTTTTCTCGGTCTTCGCTCACTCCATTATATTTCATTAAACCAGAACACTTTTTTTCGCGCACATTGCTGAATTAAACGTTTCTAAATTCAATGTTAATTAATACAATTGTAAATGCCGAACTTGTATGGAATTTGACATTTTCTATTATTTGTTTACTCCCGTAACCAAGGTATCAGCTAGGCCGATAATACTTTTAGTTATACCAAGTTCCTGGCCCTGCTTATTACCATCCATTTATGATAATTCAGAAAAATAAAAGTAGATCATTTGGACCTGCTACTTTGATTTCCTTGAGGCATCTAATTTCCTAATGTTCAACCGTCCAGTACTCAACTGCGACTGTTATGCATGCTCAGTTGGTTTTGGTACTCGTGATCAATATTCCTTACCCCCTTTTGGCCGCCCTGAGGGTGGCCAAACCCCTCTCTACCTCCTCTTGTAACACACCCCCTCCCCCCCTTCCTCATCTTTCCTTGAAAACGCCTCAGCCCAACCCTTAAAATGCTGCAAGCCCAGGCGAAGCCCTCCTCTATCGCACCCTCGTCTTAATTAGGAGTCTGAATCTGCGGCGGACACGCGTAAGAGGGGTGGTAAACCTCCTCTCCCTCCCCCCTCTCCTCCTCCTCACCCACCCTCATCTCATCCTCTTGCCAAGAGCGTCTCTTGCCTCGTGTCCGAAACATTATTCCCAACTTTGCAGACACGAGCGATCTTCCTCATGTTTATTATTTTTCAGCTTTTTTTTGTTGTTTTCTTTTTTTTTAACCTCTCGTACTTTCTTTTTTTTCCTGCGGGATTTTCTCCTCTTTTTTTTTACTACCCTTGTATATCTCTTTTTCTCACCCCTGACCCGACTCATCTGCCTGACGTATAAAGGAGTGACTCCACCGGTGGCAGAACGTGAAAATAATTAACAAGCCAGTGTAAATGTTTTTTTTTTTGAGGTGGGAGCTTTTTTAATTGGTGAGAAAAAGGGGGGAAGGGTTTTTTTTAAATTAAAAAATTTGTTAAACAGTTGATGTGAGAACTGTTTGGTTAAAAAAAAAGGTTAAAGAAAAATTTTTCAAAAAAATGCAATTAATTATCTTAATTTTAGAGACAATTCCTCTTTTACCCGATAATTTTGTGAATAATGATAATAAATATTTGGAAAGTTCTTTCAGACACCTCTACATAATAAACCACGAAAGTTTGTATTTTTAAATCGGCCTGGATTTGATGTGTTTTTTTATTACTTCTTTTTTTTTTCATTTTTTTATGTGGATTAATAAATCTGCCTGGAGTGTCATTCGAGGGAAAATTGGCCCTGGGTGGGTTTTGAAGGGAAGATTAAGCGGAATACGGTGGGTGAGGTAAGGGGGGGAGGAGGGGAGCATCGATAACGGAAAAATAATTAATTATAGCTGTATGTGCTGTCTTGTGGCAGAGTTTTCTGAAGGTTCTCTCTAATTTTGTCTTTTTTTCTTCTTTTTTTTAGATTAATCTAATTTTTTTTTAACTTTCTTTGCTTGCAGAGTCGCCTTCTACGGGGCGGGACTGTCCCCGCCGAATGATGAACAAGGTGAGTACGAAGGAAGAACGAAATTTTATTAAAAAAATTAACAAATTTCACTCAAAAGAAAAAAAATAACAATAATTAAGTAGGGTAACATGACCAATAGATGGACGGTTAAGGAAATATTAGACTTTATTAATTCATATAAAATAGGCGAATCACGTTAAGAAGTTGCAGAAAAGAATGATGTACAGAAAAAGATACAGTGAATCGACTAAAAATCAATTAAACTTGAATAATGTAGAAATAATTAAAGAAAATCAAGGAGAAACTCGAAAATAACTTGAACCCCCAATAGATGGACAGTTGCATATTTGCAGTGTTATGATTTTAAATTTCGATCAATCGGTATGTAATAAATAATTTATAAATCTATATGAATGTAATAATCAGGAATTGACGTGAAAAGTATAAGAATCATTCATTTATTTATGAAAATCCTCGATAATAGAAACCGTCCATCTTTTGGTCGTGTGATCCAAATTTTTCTTTTTTCGCTCATATTAAGTGCGTTAATCATTTTATCACTGAAGAATAAAAAGGGCGTAAGTGCCACAGCCCTCAAAATGTTTAAAATTTATAAATAATTGCATTGCGACAAAAATACCTCTTTTAAAAAAAACAATAGGTACTTACGTCCCTCTTATTCTATGGTGGAAATAAGTGAAACATGTACGGAAATTTTCAGTAGAAATAGACAGAATATAGTCAGACGCCGATGAAAAAGACAAATGTTTCCACTTTTTTCCATTTTCCCTTTTTTTTCTGAGAGGTAAATTTATTTACAGAGTCATACTCCATTTACGTTTTATACTCAGTAACCACGGACAATCGACCCAACGCTCTTTAATCTAGCTTTCGTTTTTTGGAACCAAGTAAATCGCGTGTCTAGTGGATTTTCGGCGGTTGGCAACCGATTGGCCCAACTCTCAACCCCTTCAAGCCCTGTTTTTGATAGATCCATACACGTATCCTCTGCTCTGACGGTGGCAATTATTATCCAACCCTAAAAAAAAAAAAAGTTTTTTTTTGCTGAATAAAAAAAAAAAGAAAAGGTGAAACAAAAAATACAATTTGGAACTTAATAATAAATTGACGTGAACTTTTACTCGCCATGAGGTACTCGATACTTTTTTTTTTCGCTAAAACTTTGGATTTTTTTATCTCAATATTTTTGTAATGGAGGATTTTATTAATTCTTGATGTTATGGTAGTGCAGAAATTCACTGAGTTAGAGTATAGTTCGAGGAACGAATGTATTTTCAAAGACTTAAAAAGTAGAAAAAGAAAAAATCAGCAAGATACTCTTTTTAACTCAAAATAGAGACACTCACAGAAATAAGAACATTAGGAATTTTTTTGAAAATGAAGGACTTTGTGAAAAAATCTAAAAAAAATTGAGAAGATGATCCAGTATGTCTAGATTGTTGGATAATTTTTTGAAATCGTTGCATAAAGCCCTTCACATTGAAAAAAAATCCCGTCCACTTTGTTCTGATTTTTCTGAACAAAAATTTCGATTTCCTAATTACGATAAAATCGAATAAAAATATCTCCGGATGGGAAATTGAATAGAAACTCATGGAAAATGTCGATAAATGACGTATTTAATGACTCCGCAACTTATTCTGTCTTGTTATCCAGTACTTTCAATGGAAAACTCTATTCTGATATAATTTTTTCTTCCATTCACTGATTTTCTCTCTCCTTTTTTCTTTTTTATTATTTACCTGGAATTTTTCTTTACCCAGTACTATCGTATATAACCTCTCTGCACCGAGGTTATACAGTTGTTCTCCCAGAGTGTGTACAGGTATATAACAACACTAGGGGGTAGTCTCATTTGTAAGCCCTTTGCGCCGTCTCCTGCCTCCCCTCATTATGCATTGCACATGAGAAAACTTGCCTCGAGTCTTCTCTCTGCCTCCCCCACCCTCTTCACCTCTTCGAAACTCACCTCTAGCGTCTTGCCGTAGCTCGACTTCTTTATAAACTTTTAATGACGGCAAAGCCTAATCGAGAAAACGAGCGGAGAACGAAAGAGAAAAAAAAAGACTACCGAAAAAAAAAAAAAAAGTTTTGAAATACATTAATAAAAATTATAAAAATCAGGAAAAATTGTTAAATTGAATGGAAAATTCAAGGAGAGTTTGCAATTCTCAAGGAGGCTCTCATTCGAGAATTTCATAATCAATTTATTGTTGTCTTAGCCATTGAAAGAATAGTTTTTTCATTTTATTCTACTTTTTATTTCTCATAATTTCCTTAGAAATTAGCGAAAAATAGAATTTTATATCATATCATTGATTTTAAAAAACTGGCAACTTGATGGAAAAATCTGAAAAAAATTGTCAAGATACTCTGACATGTCTTTATTGTTGGTGAATTCTTTCAAGTTTTTTTGTGGAAGCTTTCGATCCGAAAAAATGCTGGTTTATTCGGTCTCGGTTTTTCCAGTTAGAGGCGTGGTGAAATTAAAGAAGAAAAATTCCATTAAAAAAAAAATTAGTATTTTTTTCCAAATTTGAAATCCTTTAAATATTTCGAAATTCTTTTGACATTTTTTTTTATAGTGTTTTCGAAATTTTCCCAAATATTCGAAATTATTTTGAAAATGATTTTCTCAATCTCTTCTTTCGAATCTAGAAATTAGCAAAGAAAAATTCTCATATCATATCATTAATTTTAAAAAACTGGCAACTCTACAAAAAAATCTGAAAAAAATCATGAAGATAACCTGACATATATAGATTGTAGGTGAATTTTTTCAAATTTTTACGTCAAGGCTTTCGATTCGAAAAAAAATCTGGTCCATTCCGTCTCGGTTCTTCCAATCAGAGACGCGGTAAAATCTTGCGCCAAGTGCGCATTTCCCAATCTTTCAAGAACTGACAAACAATTACTTTTTTTAAACGAATTTATCTGAACTCGTAATTGTCTAGCGAGACAAATCACATTGATAATGAAACTGAGAAATATCACTGATTAAAGTCTTTGTGAATTTTAGTGTGAAATTTATAGAAAGAGAATCACGTACACACGTACGTACGGAAAAGAGACCTTTTCCCCCCCTCCGCAGTACGACTTTCGATTTGCAACAAATCATTCAAGCATTTACGCCTGGTTGCCCGCCCAGTTGAATTAAACTTTGCCCAGAGAAGTACGAAGGCAGAGTAAGAAAAGGAATGAGGGGGTAAAGGTGGGGAGGGGGAAGGGAATGAGAGGAACAGGCGAAGGGATGCGTATTCCGAACTCCTTTCTCCAAAGTTGCTGGTGCTTTCGTGCGAAGGCAGTTAACTATTTGACGGTAGCAATCCTCTGTCTATTTCCAACTCACCTCACCTCCCTTTACTCCCTCATAAGGATGCCGGAAGCGAGATTAACATACCTACGTGTGCATTGAAAGTCCCTATATGAGGTGAATATGCAGCTGATAATTCGGGGCCTCTTTTGTCGTGAAGAATCAGAAGATTCTATGGTAAATTATGTCTTTTACATGTTCGAGGTCAAATTCTTGGGTTTAATTGAAAAATTATGTTTTTTTTTGAGGCTTTTTGAGCTTTCCTTTTACGTTGAAATCAAATCTCAAATAGTTAATTTTTAATCTCAAATTATTGACAATTTGTAAGATTAAAAATTCAGAAAAATTGAGGAAATTGAGGCAAAATGGACCTGCAAGGTAAAATGATTCGGGATTTTTTTAAAGAGTGAAGCCCTCCACGAAAAAATTTGAAAAAATTCACAAATTACGGGGACATATTGAAGGATCTCCTCAATTTTTTTCGTATTTTTTCATGAAGTTCTTCACATTAAAAAAAAATCCTGGTATTTCTCTGGAAAATGATTGGGAGTTTGAAAAAAAAAAATGGAAAATTTCGAAAATATTAATTAATCAGAGTTGAATTATTTGAACAATTTTGATGGATTTATTTTTTTTTCAACATAAAACTACAGAAATCCATAGAACATATCTCGTAATTTCCATAAAAATTCGTGGATCCATGATTCCAGACCCATTACCCAAAGAAAAGAAGCTGAGAAACAATGAAGAAAAAAAAAAAGCTGAGCTAAAACCATAAGGGCAAGAAGTCTTAAACTGTGATTAGGTTAATCTCGACTTATAGTATCTTTATCTCAGTTCCACTGCTAAAAACCCCTCACTCCAACTTCCAATGGTCTATTTCCCACGTGTGCATGGCCATGATCATGCATTACGATTTCTATTCTAGCATGGACTACAATTTATGTATTTCTTCTCCACAATACAAATATAAAGGAAAAAAAAAAATTGAACAAATTATTTTCATTTGTTTTTACCCTCCCATCAACATTTACGTGAGATAAATTACTCAAGCAAGGCAAATAAAATTGAGAAAAATACAATTTAATGAAAAAAAAAATTCAAAAATCGAATTTGAAAAAAATCAAATTTTTCCAAAATTTCTAGAAAATCGCATCTTAAAATTCCGAAAAAAATTCAATATCTTCACCCCCCCCCCCCCCCCCCACCCAAAAAAAGAAATTCCACTCTCCCCTCCATTCTTTCGCGAATATTTTTGACATGAATATCGTAATTTAAAAATTCTTAACTTTAATATCAAATATTAATTCAAACTGAGATAATAGAGAATTTCGTTGATAAAAATCTCAATTCAAACAAGCTCAATTTACGCCAAATAATTATCTTCCTACCCTCGGGATATATATTTGAGGGGTGCTGTGTAAAAATAAAAGGGACAAAGTCAAATAAAATTATGTGGAAAAAAAAAATTATAAGAAGGGTTAAGGTTAGATTAAAAAAATGTAAGAGGTGTAAAGCATTAAAAGGGTTATATAACATTCATTACGTTACTGGGGTCAAGCCTTTGTGAAATTTCCCTTGGAAGTACCTCAACGGCCTTTCTCCTCCATCCACTGTAGTCCTTGTCTCTTGGGGGGAAGAAACGTATCAAGGTTCATACATTTCTTGGATCCCTGCGGTCTTCATGCAGACGTACTTTTATTCTCTTAAAATTTTTATCCAAATATTTTTTCGACGAAAAAAAGTGCGATAACAGTGGATAAATAAGAAATTGCTGCTAATCATAAAATCGAAAAAAACACAAAAAAAAATTATTTATTCATTAAATGCCTAGATAAATAATTTAGCATTTTTATTTTAAATTATATTATCAACATAAAATTTATAAATGTACGTAATTAGTAAAATGAACAATGTAGTTTAAATGCATTAAATGAAACAATAAAAAAAATTAATTAGATATTTAATTTTATTTCATTTTTTTTTCAATTTAAATGCTAAAACTGATTAATTATGTTGAAAAATAATTGAAAAATTTATGAAAAAAAAATTTCTATTTTTTTTCCTAGTGAAAAAAAAATGAAATTAAAATTTGTTTAAAAAAATTTTTGAAACAAAGAAGAAATCGTTTCTTCGGGCAAATGCTTTCTCTATTTTCCCAGTTTGTCCCAAAAGGGAAACCAAGCACTATAGACTTCATTTCTGTTTTCTCCCTCTTCTATCCCTTCTCTCATGCTCCTGATGAAGATGTCGCACACGCCAGGGACCACGCAGGTCTCCAGATTACCCCAACGAAAGCCCCTGGTCAGGGCACATGCTAATTGCTTTATTTGACATCAAGAAATAATGTACGTTGGAGAGAGAATGTGTATAACCTCTCTTTGCTGAATCCCTCTGCTTTCCTCTGCACTAGCTTTTCTCCTACATACCCACTTACATTCACACTACTCATAGCCCCTCTTGTGTCCCTTGATGCCCCTTCATGGACTCTTCATACTGCCCCTACAACCCACTGTTTTCTTGTCCATTTCCCTCAGGTAAACTACATCTTATAATAACGTTCATTGCATTATTACTCAAGTCACGACATTCGTAAAATCTTCCATTTTGTCTTTATTATTTGTTAGAAGTGATTTAGGGAAGATTGGGGCAAAACGGATATGTAGATAGAATGAAAGGGATTTTTTTTCGGAGTGAAGAGGTTTGTGGAAAAATCTGAAAAAAAATGGAGAGATGCTTCAGTATTTCTTTATCGTTGAGGAATTTTTTCAATTCTTTTCGAATAAACGCCTTTATTCTGGAAAAAACCGATTCATGCCTTGATTTTTAAAAGCGGAATTCATGAAAAAATTGCATTAAAAATACAGCATTTTCTTTCTAATTTGAGATTTTTCAAACTTTTCAAATTAAGTTTTCATTTTTTCTCGAAATTGAATTTTGACAAGCTTCTTTCCACCAGAGGTTTTCTTAAAAAGTCATATTTTTTCATAATTTGAGATTTTTCCAATTTTTTGAAATCATTTTCGATTTTATTTTTTTTTTTTAATTTTTTTCAAATTGAACTTCGACAACCTTCCTCTACCCAAAAGGTTTCTTAAAGAGCCTAATTTTTTCATAATTTGAGATTTTCTTGTTTCTCAAAATCATTTTGAAAATTATTTTCTATTTTTTTTCTCGAAATTTTCCTAAATTTAAGTTCAACAGCCTTCCTTTACTCAAATTTTTTTTTTAGAATCAATATTTTTCCATAATTTGAAATTTTCCTGATTTTCCAAAATTATTCAAAAAATTATTTTTGATTTTTCTTTCAAATCTAAATTATAAAAAAAAACTTCAAAATTTCTTCTCATTCTTTTACAAATCGTCTGAATTTAAAAAAAAATTAATTTTACAGCAATATTATTATAAAACCTTTAGACAACGACTAACAATTCAGGTTATGATCATGAATGAATCAAAAACTTCACAATATTATAGAATAAAAAGTCCTGAAGAAAACAATTTAATAATCATTTACGAACTAAATATTTATACCTTCTTCTTGTGTAGAGACTCACCCTCTCGCGCAATTTTTTATTTTTTCCTGTCCCGAAGACCAGTAAAAATTGGTTCATTAAGAATTAAAAAGCCACGGGGAATTCTACGAAAAAAAGGAGGAAAAAAAATACTAGAGCCTGAAATGCCGAAAAGGGAGAGGGAGACGATTGCGAGGAGACACACTGGTAAAAAAAGAAATGAGTACTTACTGGATCGATGCCAAGAGAAAATGTATATTACATTGATCAGGTGAGGGAGAGGACCTATTACGCTGTGACTCTACACCTGAGCCTTCAAACCTTTCCCTCTTCCCCCACCAAAATTGCGTCAATTAACCCGTGAAAAAAAAAATACGTACCGAAAGAAAATTCAATGTGAACCAAGAGCGTTGGTAATGTATTTGTTTCTTGTTTTTTTTAAGGCAAAGTGAAGAGGGAAAAGTTCAGTGTTCGATAAAAGATGGATGATATTAGATAATATGGTGGACGATCGGTCTCTTTTATTGACGCTTCGGGAAGATGAAATGGCCCCTTGGTGAATGCTAAAGAAACCTGAAGAAATTAGACTTGAATTTTCTCCACTTTCTTAAAAGCTGCTGGGAAATGAACAAAGAAAAGGCAAAAAAAGATATTTTTTCAAAACTCCATTTTAGACTTTTTGGAATTTTCCAGGATTTTCGAGGGGTTACTCACTCAAGGGTTGAGTAACACCATGACTTCAAAGTGAAGTCGACTTCACGTGAATTCAGTGTCTGATTTCAATGACTTCCGAAAAATGCGATTTCAATGACTTCAAGTGCTGATTAACGTGACTTCATGACTGCAATTTATTGTCAATGACTTTATTCTAGAATTTTCGAGATTTTTTGATAATTTTCCCGAATTTTTCAGAAATTTACAGAATTTCCTCAAATTGAGGTCCTGCATCCTTCATCTGCTCACATGGTGTTTAAAAAATGAACATTTTTTCCCATAAAATATCAACATTGTTGAGATTCTCTAGGATTTTCTTGAATTTTTGTAAAATTTTCAGAATTTACTATTTTTTTTTGATTTTCACTCTCAAAAAAAATTCCAAATAATTTTTCCTTTATTCTAGATTTTAAGGACAAATTAAAAAATATTTTGGCATCGATAATTTTTTAATGATTCGTTAAATCTCTCGAATTTCAAGTTATCAAAATTCTTACTGAATTATTTAGTTGCCTGAATTTTTCAACTCATTATATATATAGACAAGTATATCCTAGTCAATGATGTTCAGCTTGGTGGAAAGATATTGCGCGCTAAATACTTGGGTTCTTTGATGTCGCTCCAAGCCTTTTGGCCATCATATCTCCCTAAAAGCTTCCATTCTAGCATCAGATAATTAACGTGAGAGGTTATAACTCATGCGGGTACATTTTCTCCTAATCTGAGCAACGGGAATTTGAGAAAAAAAGAAAAACTTATTCATAAGTCCTGCAAAAACATAGGGGACTCTTTAACTTTTGATGATTCAAAGATTAATAGAGTGAATTTTGAGAGATCTATGTCATTCAAAAAATTCATATCCCTTTAAACTATTCAATTTTTTTTCGAATTGTCTTGAAATATATTATGCAAATGACTACTCCCTTGAACCAATCCCTTTAAATTAAAATTGATGAAACGGACATCGAAGGGCATTCGATATCTCGAATTTAATGCGAGATATCTCACAGATTATCGAATTTTTAATCCTTTTAAATTAAATAAATTAAAACTAGTGAAGAGATACTATTCAATGGAATGCCATATCTCGAACTCAATGCGAGATATCACATTCGATTAATCGATTAATCGAAATTTTGAAATTTTTGCTCAACTCAAGCAGGTGAAATGGAACTATCGAAATTTAAAAATTGATTGATTGGAAGTTGATGTGATATCATTTTTTATTTATACCATCAAATCTCGAATTGATTGCGAGATATCGCATAGATTAATCGATATTTGAGAATAGTCGATTGGAAGCTGTGTAATATTGTTTTTTTTTTGCCTTTGAACTAAAACTAGTGAAACGCACCTATCGAATGTGTGATATCTCGAATTTATTGCGAGAAATCGTATCGATTAATCGATGTTCGAAAATGATCGATCGGAAGCTGCTGTTTTTAGAAGAAAGAAATATTGGATGCAGGCGCGCTTTTAATTACTAGTTTTTATACTGAATATCCCATTTAATCGAATTAAGAGAAATAATTTTTTTAAATCTCGAATAATATTTCAAAAAATTCAGCTTCACTCAACAAAAAAAATAATCAATTTCCAATCGATACGAACGAATTTTTCGTATGAAAAAAAAAGAAAAAATACAGTCCCTCAAATTAATTGAATTAAACTGAAGTATCAAGGGCTCTCAAGTTCAACCCCTTAATAATTTTCCAACGCAAAAAGGTGTGACGTTAAAAAACGTTTGATTTGAAATTGCCCGTGAATAATTATATTTACATATTCATTGTAAAGTAAATATTTAACTGACCTCTTACACCAACCATGGAGTAGAAGTGGTAGAATGTGAATGAATTTTAACAGTGAGAGACAAGGAGAAAAGGAGCAGAAGAGGAAAAGCACCAGAGGTATGAGGATTTTTAGAGAGATGGATAGTCCCTTTTTTGGGTTTTGTGTGAAGGACCTTACCATATATGACCCTCTGGTTACGGCAAATTTTAGCTTAATTTTACGCGCCAACCGCTGAGCCCCGGACAAGTGTTATTTTTGTAATGCTGAGAAGGGTGTAATGGTGGGTTAAACATCGTAACCAAGGTGGTTGATGAAAAAAAAAAGCGAGGGTTGGAAAAAAGAAGAGAATTTGTAAATAATTTAATGAATGCCTGTTTCTTGTGATTCGTTTTTCTTTTAAGTGGAAAAACAAAAGGATTGGATTTTTTTTAGAGTAAAAGCACTGATTCGAAAAAATTTGAAAAAATTACCCAATAATTTTGACACTTTAGAACATCATTTTTTTCCAGATTATTTTGCATTTTCTTTCATTTTGAAAAAAAATTCTAAATTCCGTACCTTTTTTTTTTCAATTTTAAATCAATTTTTTTTGGAAATCATTCCATATGATCAATCTCGTTTTCGGCGCCTTTGCAGCCATCACTTTCCTCATTGAAAAACGAATTTTCAAGCTATAAAAAGACATTGATATGAGGAAAAAAAAGTAACGTGCAGAAAATGAGGCAACTTTGTCTTTTCTCTTTCGGGGGAGAAATAGAGGACCTTGGGAGGGTTGAAACCGTAATATTACAGAATAAAATAAAATACGAAATTGTGAATAGGCTTCTGAAAAATAGATTCTGGATGGAAATAGTATTGTGTGAATAAGCTGTCGATATGATTCGATCCCCTTTTGCAAAAAAAAGGGGATCATTGAAAGTTTTTTTTGCAAATTGTGAATTTCAGATAACTTTTCTGTTTTTCTTGTGAATTCTCATTGTGTAGAAAAACTTATGCGTTTTTATCGAGGGGAGTTACAATTTTTTTTCAATGATTTTCTGCTAATCAAATAAAAAAATGATTCCTTGTTGGAGGGAAAAGCTCTTTAAGGTTACTTCATAGTCCCGATTTGAAAGAAGGAATAATTCTGAAAATAGAAGAATTTCATTCAGAAAAAGACGGAAAATTCATTTTACCTTGTGCCTTAAAATCTCATTTAAATTACGATTTTTTCTCGACAAAATTCAGAATAAAATTCAAGTTTTGTTTGATTAGGAATTTTTTTCAGAGTGAAAGAGTTCACAAAAAAATTTGAAAAAATTCGAACAGATGCTTCAACATGTTGACATTATTGTGTAATTTTTTCAAATTGTTGCATGAAGCTTTTCACACTCAACAAAAATCCCCATCCCTGAAAAAATCCAGCTGAATATTGAAGAGTTTACAAAGGTTTCCAAAATTTCAAGTTCCCTAAAATCTCTAAAAAAAGAAATTTCCATCGAATTTAAAAAAGCTCTTCAAATTTCGGAAAAAAACCCAAACCAAAGTGTATTAAAATCATCTCATTCCTTCACTCCATAAAATTCTTCCATAAAATGAATTCTTCAATCCCCCCCAAAGTATTTCCCCGCATAATGAAAAACCCCAGGATCGTTTAATACTAGAATATGAATTCTCTGCGAATATTCGAAAACGTTATTTCTTCATCATTAAATAATTGACGTTCTCCTCAATTTTTTTTTTTCTTTCATTTTTAAAGTTGAACTATTTGACGTAAGTGGAATGGGAGGGAGGAGGGGGATGATGAGGTTTTGGTGAAGAGGAAAAGACCGAAAATGTATTCGAGAGTTTCCAATTTGTGGTTAGCGGCCACGGGACGTGGTAGAAAGAGCACGGGGAGAGAGGAGCTCGGGCTCTATTATGGTAATTATATGATAAATACAACAAGGCCTGAGGCACTGTCTTCTCTCAGTCTCCTGTTCTCCAGTTGATGCTGGAAATTCACGGTTTTGAGTTCCTTCCATCAGTGCCAGGAATCTCTCACGTCTTTTCCATATCCTTTTCATCTCTCTGTCTTTTTCCTATCTCCAAGTCTCTAATTCTCTGTCTCCTCTTTTACGTTCACTAAGGCAGGTTTTCCTTTAAAATCCACCACTACTTCTCTCAATTCGGAATGCAATTAATCTTAGTCGTTTCATATTCTCTCTCTTTCTCTGTTTCTCGAACCATCTCACGCTCCTTGCGACTTACTTTACGCGTATGGGCGACACGGGTAATGGCGATGGGGGTTAATGAACTGGAACTTTTGATGGGAATCAAGATCTTACGATTTTCAAACGTTAAAGTTTTGGTTTTAGAGATTTTCGGAGTGATGGAACTCCTTTTTTGAATCAATGGGGATAGGCAGGAAAGGATTGGGATCATTGGGTCAACGATTTTTTTTTTTAATTCTTAGATTTAGGTGAGAGGTTCATCTCTTTTGGAATTATTCAGGCGGTTCTCTGCATCGAAATGATGAAGATTCCTTCTTTTAATCAGAAACAATTGATTGGGAAATTTGATCTGGATTTTATTGCGAATTTTTTTTTGAGATGAGTGATATTAAAGAAATTTTTGAATTAAACTTTTCTGCAGAGATTTCTGTGGAGTGCAAAAATGATTTTTTGAAATGATGGATCCTTGATTTTTTCATACGGAATTAGAATGAGAGTGGCTCAAGAAAGTTTTTCATTGAATCAACCTTAAGATCTCATGATTCAAATCACAATTATTCCAAATAATTCAGAAGCTTCAAATCATCATTCATTATTCATTTCTTTACTGATTATCTAATGAAAAAAATCACTTTCTACTGATTTTGGAGAAAAAACTTAGTAGTGAAGTGGAATGAAACCAATAAATTTCCTCCAATTTACCATATTTCATGAAATATATTTAAATTTAATGAAAATTCCAAAATCCAAGTTGAAATCCTTTTGTGTAGATCTGATTTTCCTTTCTCTAAATAACGCAATAACATTTGTTCCATCTGCATCATCTATCCACAGAATATATGTGGTTGAGACCAAAATAATCCACCCGAGAAATTTATCATCAAATTAATTAAAAAAGTTCTGATTTTCTCTCTATTTGAGTAACCTAAAAATTCCTCGCATTGAATAATTTATCATTTCATAAAAATAATAAATTAATTAATGAATTAATATTTCATTTTTAATTCTACATCATATTTCAATTATGCCTTATCTTTATCGATTCAATTTTGTGGCACCGTCAATCAAAAAAATCAAGAATCTTCATTCACGAGAGATTTTTGCATTTCATTATAAATTTTGTTCTAAGTCCTTTGTTCTATTTTCAATTCTACCGCTCATCATCTTAAAATAACGCATAATCAAAATATGATGTTACATTATATATTCTACATATATATATAGGATTCGATACATATCACGACTTTTTTTAAACTCATCGCACTTTTCTCCAAAATAAATTTTTCTCAGCCGTTTTTTAAATTTTATCCTAACTCCCCAAAGATAAATTTCTACTTTCTATCTCTCTCTTTCTCTTCAAAAGTCCCCTATTTCTCGTAGCATTCAAAAAGAATCATTCAATCAATTATATTCATTCGAGAGAGCATGCAGATACGAGCTAATTCGGTATACCATGGAATCATTATAAATAGTCATAATTACAACAGTCGAGCGCGTGGCTAATTCAATTACTCTGATTAACGTTGTACGTTGCACCTTCGTTTCCATGGACGTAGAATAGAGCCCAGAAGCCAGCGGGTATATATACAGTCTACACATAGATGCGAAAACGTTGAGAAAGAGGGAGGAGTGAGGGTGAAGAGGAGAGGAGAGAGAGCTTGAGTTTGAGAATTGTGGTAGGTTGGGTGTGGATAGAGGGTGGTAGTGTAGAGGCAAGGGGGATATGGTGTGCGCCATAGAGAGCTTAAAATATATACGCCGAGTATCCCTGGCTAGGATCCCAGGACCCAGGACCACCTCTCCTGGTATTATGCTTATGCATAGACAAGTTATAGCGTTTGGCTAATATGATTATCTCTTCGACGAGGCGAGCAACCGTCTAACATTCTCCGCCCTCTCCTCATCCACCTCTGCCTCCCCCCCCCCCCCCCCTCCTTCTCCTCTCACTCTTCGGATCATCGTCCCTTGGTTTATTAGGGAATTGTTTAGAATTGCTTCTTTTTTGGGATTTAAATACTCAAAATGTTCAATTCAATGCTTTTTTAATGAATTTTTGAAGCAAAAGAGGGTTCAATGACTTTGGTCGGATGATGAGGGATTCCCTGGCGAGTTTCTTCGGTTGCGATGTTGCCGAATTCATTCTATACTGCTCAGGCGCGTTTAACGAGGTTTCGGCAACGTTGCTGATTGGATAACCTCGTTTAGTATTTATGAGAAATATTTCGCGGGCTACTAGAATGGGATTCAAAAAATATGATAATTGGGTGAATACTTCGATGAATAAAGTCAATTTTTTTTAGAATTTTTCGATCAATCGATTAATTATAAAAAAAATCAAAATTGTGGAATTGGGGAATAAGGCAACCAATTTGGAATTTATTTTTTTTTTTGAAAGAAAGACCGTCATGAAATTTTTTTGAAAAAATAGGCAATAGTGTGGACATGTTGGTGAACCTCCACAATTTTTCTCAATTTTTTTTGTAAAAGCCTAGGACCAAAAAAAAATTCAATTAACATTGCTCCATTTTCGCGGATGTCTGAATTGAAAAGATGAAAAAAAAACTTTAACAGAAGTGATTTATACTTGAACATCGAAACATTATGGATTATTTATTCGGACTTGAACAAAACAAAGTAAGCATTTCACTTCTTTTTATACTCAAGTTCCACTTGAACACAAGAAAATATCGATAATTCAGGGGAAAATAATTCCAAAGTTGTGTCATTTTTAAGTGTTATTTTTAGCAAAGGACATATTAATGAAATCCGTGGAATAAAAAGATGGAATTTCCCGGTGGAGATCGAACAGAGAATAAATTAGCCCTCAGTCTCTAGGCATTACGAGGGGAATCGGTGGAGAAGACTCAGTTAGACATGAAGATGAGAGAGTGAGACAGGCTTATATAAAATTTTGAATATGAATGGGCAGTTTTGCATCTGTAATGAGCTCTCTCATTCCCTGGAAGACAAAGCACGGCTTCGAGTGAACATATGTAGATTAAGGGTGGATTTTTATGCTTTAAGACGTCCAAAAGTGTCTCTTGAAATGTCTTGATTCTAGAATCTGCCTAATTAATGATGATTTTCATTGATTGAGGCTGAAGGAGTCTGAAAAAAGGGTCGAAATGGAAAATAATTCGAAAAAAAATGAAACTTCAAAATACGAATTTTTTTTCGTAGGGAAGTGTTGTCAGAAAAAATTTGAAAAAATTCCTCAACAATGTTCACAGTTTAGAGCATCTTTCCAAATTTTTCCAAATTTTTTCGTGAAGTTCTTCATTCTAAAAAAAAATCCTCATCCTCATCTTCAAAATTATTTTTTAATGACGCAATTAATTTCTTTTCAGACTATCGAAAAAGTCCAGCAAATGTTATTCAATTAATCATTTCAAGCAAAAACCACTTGAAACTGGTCTCTCAATTCGTTAATTGGTACACAACTTTTTTGTTTAATATTTTTTCCCCTTCTCTCACTCTCAGTCTAATATTTTTCTCTTCTTATTTTCATTAAATTACCCAGCGACAGTGGAAATGGCTCGATTGACCCTTTGGAGTCTCCTCTCCACCCCCCCCCCCCCCTCTTCCCTCCTCGAACCCTCAATACTCTTTTGCGCCTGAGAAAACCTGAAGGGTAACTCCACATTTACCGCTGGGGTTAATTTTTACTTTTTTTCTTCATTTTTTTTTCTCCTCCTCTGAGTTTGGTCATCCAGGGGTTAATTTTCTTCATTGCAAAAAAATTTTTTCACCAAGTCCAGAAAATCAGAGTTTCAATGGTATTGAAGGTACATATTTGAGTGGTTATTTTAAAGGGAATGAGGGTGGAATCGATTTGAGGAATACGACGATGTAAGAATTATGCAAATTTCGTTTACAAGTGAATCGAAAGAGACGATGGTAGAGGTTACAATTAGGCAGGAGCCAATTCAATATCGAGGGTCATTCAGTGGGGAATATTCATCGGTATTAAATGCCATCAGCCCCTCTTTCCATGCCTCTCATTCCAATTCTAAGTTCTTTTTTTATGCTGTCTTTTCACTTTATTGCAACAGTCAATGGTGAAAATTGAAGAAAAACTTTTATTTATTTTTTCAATTAATGGTGGGGGAATTTTGAGTAAAAACTCTTGCATTAATTAACGAGTAATTTTTTTTATTCAATTATTTTTCTGAATTCCTTTTAAGTTACAAGATAAATTTGATAAATTGCATTTCCTCCCAATTAATTTCGCTTGAACTAAAATTTGTAAAATTGAACTATCGATTGATATGCGATATCTTTAACTCGACGATTCGAGATACCGCATGGATTAATCGGAATTTTGAAATTAATCGATTGAAAGTTAATGTAATTCCCCTTTAAACTGAATGAGGTAAAATGAAATTTTATTAGTCGAATTTTGACATCGATTAATCGAAATTTTGGAATCAATCGATTGGAAATTGCACACAGTAAAAGCTGAGCATAGAATATGAATTTTCTGTTTTTTGTATAAAACACGCACTATTAGTACATAAAATATGCACTAATTGAGCATATTTCATGTTAAATTTTTAGCACATAAAATATGGTGATGATGTGCATATTTTATATTTTCTGTAAATGCATAGAATACGAAATGATAAATAATATAAAATATGTTCAAGGTAAACATGTTAGTACATATTTTATGCACAATAGTACATATTTCATGTACAATAGTACATATTTTATGGACAATATCACATATTTTGTGCAAAAGGCGAGTGCATAAAACATGCATAATTAGAGCATATTGAATGTCAAAGATCAAATCATATTGTATGAAATGCTCCGTTCATATTCTATGCTCAGCTTTTCCTGCGTGTGATGCCTTTAGAATGAAACTGGTAGAATGGAACGATCGAATAATATGCGATATATCGAATTTGCGGTATTGTGAATTTAATGCGAGATACCGCATCGATTAATCGATGTTTAAAAATGATCGATTAGAAATTGCTGTTTTTGGATGAAAGAAATATTGATGCAGACGCTTTATTCCCATGACAATGAATTATCAATTTTCATTGGCCTAAAAGTTCCATCGATTTATTCAAAAATTCTCCAATAAAATGAATCAAACTCAATCAATTTTTTGAAATATATTTCAGGAATGATTCAATCCGTAATATCAATTATTATGAATAACTCGAAAATTGTTGAACAAAAATAAACTTCATTAATGCAAAAATTTTCCTCCTCAATGACAAGAATTTCTTCAGAAAATCAAAATGGAGTATAAATAGACGTGAAATTTCATTTTAAACGTTAAAAATGTATCCAATGATTCATACGGACAGTTGGCCATTGAGCAACATACGGATGCAGATATTTTATTTGATTTTTTCATTCTTCATTCTGACAATTGAAGCACGGAATGCATTATACTTCCAACGGTGTGCGTCAAGAGACAGTGGCTATCCATTTGTTTCATTCCCGTACATTTGCCTCGAAGCGACACTCTCACATGTGTATGTGTGTGTGTGAAGCACATGAATCGTCCGCTATCTCTACTCCCGGCTCTTGTCATTTACTCCTCTTCTCCTCGTTCCATGCAATTTTTTTCTCTTCTCTCTCCTCCTTTTGTTTTCACGTTTTTTTTTGTCCACTCGTTCTCTCAAACGCTTGACGCAAACCCATGAATGAAACGCTCTCAATCCATAAATAGAATTCTCGTTTATATTATTTTTTATTAATGGTATTCAATAAGGTACATTCGAAACTTCTCAATTCTTTTGTGAAATAACGTTTTTTTTTAGAGTTCCCTTTTTTCATTGAGGGAATTGGCGAAATTATTTGATGATAGTTGTATCAATTTTGTTTCTCTTTTTTTCTGGGAAAATATAACAATTGAAAACGGATAAATTTGTCATGCATTTCTTTTTTATTCTGTTATTTCAATGAATAAAATATTGATGCCTTCATAGGCAAAAAGTTCATTTATACCGAAAAAAAAAGGAATAAAAACTCTTTTATTTATAATGATTTATTTATTTTTCATTCTAGATAATTTCTTTAAATGTAAATTTTGAAAATAATATTAAAGCTGAACTCAATTTTTCCAAGGACGAATGTTAATTAAAAAAAATGAGATAGTAAGAAATAAACTTTTAATTAATGAAACTGGCAAATTCTCAATCATATTTTCTCGTCTAAAATTGTACATAAGGAAAATATATTACGTTAAATTTTACTTTTTTATAAGCGCAATAGAAAAATTATGATACCTTTAATTTTTGGTCACAAACAATAGTTTCTTGATAAATATGTTACTTATCTTTCTATTTCAGGAAAAATGATAAGTCAATAATAAAATAATATAAGAACAAATGAACGATTCCATGGAATTTAAAAATGATAATTAATATAATTGACAATAGCGATGTTTCCTCTGCAGAGGATAAGAAGTGAGAGAGCGAGCAGTGTTAAATTTCAGGGCTCGTAGCCCATTGTCCTGTGTTTACCTAAATATGCAGAGTGCTAATACTACTCTTATTTTATTTCATTTTATCGATAAAATCATTTTCTCCTTTCCTTTAGTTTCGGCGGTACTTTTTAAATTTTAGTTCTCACACATTGTCATTTATATTTTTGAATAAGAGAAAACCGAAAATAGAGAACTCTGAAGATGAAATCCTTGGTACTCAAAATGTTGGCTCAATTGAACAAAGAATTGAATAAAAATTGATTCATCAGCAATTGATCGAATTATTTCCGGAAGAAAAAGAAAATAATGTAAAATAAAAATTGTATAATTTGATTCAATATTAATTAGGGAAAAGTGGGGCAAAATGATCTGGAATTTTTTTTTAAATGAAAGACGTTTCAGAAAATTCTAAAAAAAATTGAGAAGATACTCCAACATGTATGTATTATTGTGTAATTTTTTTCAAATTTTTCTGTAGAAGCTTTGACTCACAAAAAAATCCAGTTCATTCTGCCCCTTAGGCTCACGTCTAATTTAAAATTATTATTAAATACTCCAATGACTCACAAAAATATTGTCCATCACCAAATGTTTCTCCCATAATTTTTATCCTTCCCCAAATTTCAATATTCCCTGAACAAGTAATAATCCATGAAAACAACGATTCCACTCCCAAAAATCGAGAAAAAAAAATATAAGTGTAAATAATGCAGACGGTTCCATGGCAAAAAAAAAAACTCTACCGAAAATTCATAAAATCGCATGAATATATAAAAGTCACAATCGAATGCGGGGGAGATACCCGAATAATAAAAAAAAGCCACAAAATTGAGGGGTTGATACCGTCCACGTGTTCTCCCTCTTTTCCCCAATTTTTTTTTTCGTTCTTTTTTTACAATTTTCGCGGAGAGTCGCGTGCGTGTACAGGTGCGTGCAGAGAAGGTCTAGTGCTCACAATTTCAACAGGTGGTCAGTCCTGCATTGGAGTCCCGTGGCTACCCATCCATCAAGGGCTTTGTACCCTTTCCCTCTTCCTCTCTCTCTCTCTCTTGCTCATTCTTTCTATCTCTATGTGGTGGGTGCCTATCGGCCGTGGTTACTCGTTGGATAGGTACTTGTCCGGGTTAAAGTGCCTCTTCCCCCATTTTCATTTTTATTTCCCTCTTTTTTATCACCAGCCTGCGGCGACCCTTTTTACCCAGTGAAGAGAGCAGGAAAAAATAATAAAAATAAAGGAAGCAGAGGTAAAAAAAGAAAAAAACGTTGCGAATTCAACGACGACCTTTCCCAGCTAACTCAACAGCGGAACAATGGAATCGTTAATTAACGGGTTTTTTCTCTTCCCTTTTTTTTAATTTTTGTTTTCCTCGGCTTCTTGAGGCGAGTTTAAGGGGATGATTGTTTCTTTCTATTTCTGCGGAGGAAGTGGATGAAAAAGAAACGTGGAGGGATAAAACGAATTGAATTAGTTTTATTTTTCCTTTAATTTCAGGACAATCGGGCAAAATGGATTTTTGGGGGGAAAAATGCTTAAAAATTTTTTTTCCAAGTGAAGAAAATCGCGAAAAAATCTGAAAAAATTCAATAAGATGCTTCACAATGTCTCCATTGTTGTTGAATTTTTCGAAATTTTTCTGTGGACGTCTTCACTCCCAAAAAAAATTCCCAGTTCATTTTTTTTGACAAAAGTAGAAATGAAGGAAATAAAATTCAAAAAATAAAAAATTTGTTAATTTCTTTTGCATTTTTTTTTATTTCAATTCGATTAAGATTTTTATCCACTGTGAGAACCCTGAGAGGTGGTTTTTCACAGTGAATGAGTGGGAGAGGGGTAAGAAGAGATCCGGATTTAAGGCGTCGTCCGTGAAAGCCCTCTGGAGGCATCTCTCTTTCTCTTTCTCTCTCCAGCCTTTTTTGAGTAGGGAGAGAGTTTTCAGTGAAAATGTCTGCAAGTGGAAAAGAGAAAGAAACAGTTTACAGCAAGGATGATGAAGAAAGAAGGTGGCTGCTGGGTGGAATAGGGGGTGGGTTATACGGACTGGGCGTGTTAGAGTGTAAGTGCTAAGATCTCAGAGTGCATTAACATGCCCCGTAGGCAAGCCTGAATACAACCCTTCTTACATCCAAGGCTCTCCGAGAGAGCCTTACCCTTCTTTTGAGTAAAACCGTGGGTGGTTGGGCATCCGCAAAGATTTCCCACTTAATTATATTAAAAATGTTTCTTACCCTCAAGGAGTACCTCCATTGTTCTTTAATAAAACGTAAATATATATAGATATATATTCTACCACTTGAAATGATTATTTCAATTTTTTTTCAGAATTTTTTTACGACAATATCTCTCTGAATAATGGAAAAGGCAATTTTTAATTGAAAACAAAAATTGGACTTTTTCATTTTTCGTCTATTTGAGAATATTTTTCAGCAGAATTTTCATTAAATTTATCGAAATTCAAAAAGTTCATTAACTTCATTTTCATAATTTCTTTTAATTTCCAGTCTTTTAATTATTTTGTTCTATACAAAACGCGGATGTCTTTATCCGAAATGACGTGAAAAAAAGAGATTTTTTTTTTTTCATTTTCATGAAAAAAGTATTTTGCAGTCTGACACTCGTTATTCGTGTTTTCACATGAAAATAACATGGAGGCGTCTGTGGTAACTCGTCTTACATTATTTAGATAAGCGAAAAAGACAGGATGAAGATGAGGAGGGTGGTCCAATGTAGCCGCATGCTAATCACTCGACCCAGATTGAATAATGAATCAGTATTCTTTCACTGGATAGTCTCTGACTCCCTCCTCACTTCTACGTGACAGGTTTTTTATTACCCCTAGACGTCTGGTGACTTCGATGGAACGTCCGAGGGTAGAGAAGGGTCGGTTCTTTATTTTTTTTTTTTAATTTTTTTTTTTCTCTGAAACATGGAGAATCGTTAGTGGCATCCATTCTGGATTAAGACCATGGAATCCTGATTACTGAATAAATTGAAATTTTTTTAATAAAATTTTTAGCTTGTAATAATAAATTAATATTGAATTTTGAATCAAGATTTTTTTTTTTTTTGGGAAATAGAAAATTGCGAAAAATGGGTTTTTCATCGTGTCTTCTGATCCTAGACGAATCTGTTGCAGTAACTACATGCAATAAATGAAAAATCAAAAAATAAATGAAAAAATGCCATAAAAAAATCCTTTTTTTATCCAAAAATTTCGTAAAAAATAATTCAGCCAAAAAAAACAATCCAAAGCTACTATACACCAGTTTTACTAGACCATGAGGCCCTGTTACTCGCTATCCAGAGTGTAGGGTTTTGAAATCCCTGTTAAACTATAGAGAGGGTGGTAATCCCTTAAGAGCAATAATAAGAATCCTCTTTCCTCCTTCCACATGGCACTTGAATTTTCCATCGGAGCTGGAAACCAAGTCCCTTCTTAATTCGCTGTGGCTTCCTGGAATGTTAAGGCACCTCTCTGTTCCGTAGAAAACTGTCCCCAAGGGTCCAAAAAGCCAAGAAAGGGTTGAGAAAGAGAATATCTCCCCAAAAGACTACAGAAAACACGCAAAAAAAAGTTAAGAAAATTAATTCATCTTTTTCTTTAACATTTTCTGCAAATATTTCGAAAATTAATGGAGATACGCCCTTTCTATACCGATCTTTTCTGGTTTTGTAGGAAATTTAAGAGCAAAAAAAAGTCTAGGCAAATTCTTCACTCGTTTAGTCTCCGAGATATTGGAAAAAAAAATTATGAGAAAAATAATGAAGTAACAGTGATTTTAAAATTCGTCTTTCAATAAATCAGCGAGACTTTTTCCAACTCCCGTATTGCGTATGAGTCCTTCGGGATAGGAAAGGTTTTGGATCCTCCAGCGTAATTTGCACACAAAGTACTTCGACACTGAAGGGGTGTCAAAGCTAAAGGCTATGCCTGTATGCCCGAGGACATTATGCTAACCCCATGGTCCTCCTGACGCCTTTGCATAGGATCGTATGTATACCTTGATGCACATGCGAAAAGGGAAAACTTTTCGTCTGAATTGTTGGAGAATATTTTTTTTTCCTGATTTTTTTCTTTTGATTTTTAATTTCATTCTCTTCTATTCAAAGGCAACACATCTACAACGTAAAACGTCCGAGAAATTGCATTGTATCAATTTGTGAGTAGAAAAAGCTGTCTGACTTTTGATACCTTTTTTTTTTGTTTTTCACGCTGGCATTCGGGAGTTATTAAATTTTTTACGATGTAACTGCCTTCGTAACTCCGTCTTTATTACTGCTGGCGATATGTAAAAATATACAACCAGGAAGATAGGAAAAATTCGACACATTTGACAATTCAGTAGAAAAGAGGTTAAAAAATGATTTTTTTTTCTCATCATTTTTTGCAGTTATTTCGGAAATTAAACGAGATAGAGTGTTTTTTTCAATATTTTCTTGTGGAGAATTTCGAGAACTAGGAAAAAGGATCGGATAAAAAAAAGTGTCGTAAAAATAGAGTCATTCCGTTTTATCTTTTCACTACTGAATTGCTTATTTGATGAAATAAAAAAATTTCTTTGAAGGAATTTTTTTTTGTGAATATCTTTGTGAAACTAGTGGATTTAAAAAAGATTAGCAAAAATTTCCTTTTTTGCAGATAATTTTATGAACTACAAAGAAGATTTCTTGACTTCTTTCCCTATTTCTAATGCTTCGTCCGGAATGAGTCGAACAAAAATAGGTCTCAAGCTGAAATAAATGGAAATATTTAGGGAAATGAAAAAAAACTCTCAAAAATTTCCCTTCTTTTCAAAACTCCCAAAAATATTTGCAAAATCCAAAAGAAAAAGTCATCAGTTTGTTTTCAATATATCGGAATTTAAGCGAGATCGAGCGATTTCGTTTCAATATTTTTTTGTAGAGTATTCTAAGAGCTATGAAAAAGTAATCGAAGCATAATCGTTCTATCTCGCTTAGTTTCCAAAATATTCTCAAACAATTGATGATGAAATAAAATCGATTTATCTGAAAATTCAATATTTATTTAAAAAAATGTATTTTCAGTAGTAAAAATTATCCTAAAGTTTCCTTATCATTTCTGGAAATGTTTGCCCCACGCAGCACATAACACTGGGGGATAATTCGAGTGGATTTCTCAACGTCCTTGTCTCACTATTCCCGTAGAAAACAAGACATTTATAAACACCCACCCAGCAAGATTAGATTTGTTAAGATAATGCGAGAGGGTGAGATGGTTTTAGACCTAGGCGCTTGGAAATGGTTTGTACAGCCTCTTCTCGTAACACCGCAGAATTTTGAGAAAAGGGAGAGGTAGAGCCCTCTTGTGCATCCGCCTTAATCCCAAATATGACCGTGGGTTTGGGTACTTTACTCTCTCTTGAGACATGAGTGGATTTCCAAAGCGAAACAGTAGCTCTTTGAGGCATAAAATAATGGCTGAAACGTAAAAAAAGGAGAAAAAAAAATTATTTAAGGATGGAGTGGTGAATTGGCAGGAGGAAATTAGGGCTTCTTGGGCAGTCGAGTGGAGCCAAATTGAGGAGTCCTCGATTCGTTGTGATGAATGTGGTGGAAAATACGTGGATGAGAGAATCACCCTTTAATTCTTTATCAATTTCTTCATCATTTCTATTTTTATCCTGTGAACGTATTCTCTACAAATTTTCATGAAAACTTTTCTTTGAAAATGGTGAGAAATTATGGAATTTGCGGTTAGATATAAAAGGAAATGAAAAAAAAAATTATGGAAAATTTCTTTTTTTTTAGTAAAAAAAAAAGATTTTAATTTATCAATTCTCCAAATTTTTTCATGAAATAAGAAAAATTAATTTTAAAAAAATGTAACAAGAACAATTATAATTCAGAATTATTGTAGAATTTTTTGGGCCAATGTGTTATAATTTTTCTCAAATAAATTCACCGAAATCCTGCATTTTTTCATCAATAAGCTACTTTAGTAGTAAGAAGGTAAAAAAAAATAATTCGATTTTTTTTAAAGAACAATTCGGAACCTAAGCGAGATAAGGCGATTTCATCCCCATTCTTTTTGTAGAGAATTTTGGAGGTTCCAAAAAAGGATAAAAGAAAAATCGTCCTATCTCGCTAAGTTTCCGAAACATATGAAAAAAAAATTCAAACAAAAAATTCGAAAAAATCATTTTTCTTACAATAATCTCAAGATTTGAATAAATCAAAATTTTTAAATATTTTTTACACTGCAATGCAATAATTGAGGTTCACTAATGATGAGACTGAGTTCCTATTTTTCCAACAAAAACATAAAATATGTAAGAACTTATTGAGTCTCTGTAAAAAAAAACCTCCGTGCACCCAGTAGAGAATGTAATTAAGAGTGTAAATAAAATTTGTAATAGAACTGCCCCTCAGAAGGATCAAAGAAGAGTTGACGAAGTGACGACATCTGGAGGAAGGAGAAAGTTGTCTATATCGATGAGCAAACGATCCCGTACTGTCGCACTCCTCCTCGTATTTTCAGTGAACCCTCGATAAATATTTCCGTCAAGTGACCGGGAGAAAGAGAGAGAGAGAGAGAGTAAGAGAGAGAAGAAGAGAAAGAGAGAAAAAGCTCGAAATTCAAAGAGATACGAAAGGTAGAATCGAAAAGCCCAGGGAAAATGCGAGGGAGTGCGAGTAGTACAGCGGCCAAGAGGGAGGGAAGGGGGAGGGGGTGGAAAGGAACTCGGAGAAAGGGACGGAGAAGCCATGGAAGTGAGGCTGGGGCCAGTATATTTGCGTTACGTTACGTAGTTGCGCGTTTAATCAGCCGTGTGCTCGGAAAGAAGAGAACGAGGGAGATGGGGTGGCGTTTGAGGGTAGAAACTGTTGAAGGGGTTGGGGGGAGTAGGAGAGAAGTGGGTGGGTAGCCTTTGCTGCAAAGAGAAGTCTCGGTTTATTGCCCAGTAGTCTCGGACTGCAAAGCGGATTGACTTCAGGACCCATCCCTCTCTCTCTTTCTCCACCTTTCTATGAAGCTGCAACCGGATTCCATGGTTCGGGGATCATTTCCGAAGTACTGGGAGTAGTAATGTCACTGAAGTAAAAATTATTCCGTTTTTCATTTTCATTGAGAAAAAAAACGCAAGTTGAGATGGAAATATTGAAGAGAATAAGAGAATTTTTTCTGTTATGATTCGATAATTGTTTGGAAATCGTGTCGTTATCCTAGAAGGAAAAGGACGTAAGTGTCAAAAATCCACTTTCAGAGGGAAAGGGGCGTATGTTTAGCCAACATGTCTTTTTTTTAAATATGATTATTATTATTAATATTTTATAATCCCTCAGAAGTTGATAATACCAAAAGGGTGTATTTTCCAAACATACGCCTTTCTGTTATTAATAATGCTAGAAAATTTGTGAAATTTTATAAGAGTTCATAACAACAAAAAGGCGTATTTTCAGTTCATACGGCCCCTTTTTTATCAGTAATTTTTCAAATTTTCACATATTTTTCAACAATAGATAATAATAAAAGGGTGTAACACCGGTACTTATGCCATTTTGTTATTATGATTTTTATATAAGGAATTTATAACTAAGAAGGATAATTAAGACGTATGATTAAAAACAAAAGGGCGTATGTGCAGGAAATACTTCGTTTACTTATATTCCGGAAACTAAGTGAGATACGCTTTCTTTACTCTAATCTTGCAGAAAAAATCACCTTATCTCGCTTAGTCTCTTTTTGGAGACCTTTTTAAAGAAATGAATAAAAAAAAGACTTTACGTAAAAATGCAAGTAGTCTTTTAAATAAATGAAAACACCTGCATGTACACATGTAACTGAAATAAAATGGGAAAAATAATGTAGAACGTTGTTTCGAAGTTTTTATAAAAAAAAAAATAAAAAAAAGTGGAGAAAAAAATATTCAAACGTTTGTGCGTCGTGGTGTACCTTTAATCAAGGAAAAAATGTAATATAAGCCGGTTGTAAAAAAAAAAGAGAGAGAGAGAGAGAAAAAAAAATGAGGAAATAAAAATACTGGAGGGATGGCTTGAAGCCGCTGTGCGCGGTCACAGAGGGAAAGGAACAAAGGAAGTTATCGCCCTGGAATTTTTATGCCAACGAGAGGACCGGAGGAATGCAAATCACGTTGCCTTCCATCCCCCTTTTTCTCCTCCGTCTTTTTTCTTTTTTTTTTTTTTTCAACTCAACCACTGTTGATCGAATCCCGTGGATTCCCACCTGGAATTACAGAACTTTTGACTGAAAACATTAACAATTTGACTTTGCAGTGATTTTATGAGAAAATGAATGAAGGCGGTGGAAATTTTTTATCGAATGAAGAACTGTAAAATCCTTTTGAGAGAAAGAAATGCGGGATTTTCTCCAACTTCATTTGCCTTTCGAATTGCTCTGATCAGGAGAATGGAGAGTTGTTGCTGAAGTTTTCTGATTCTTTTTATTAACGAGATTAACAAATTAGAGTTTCTCGAATTAAAAAAAAAAGAGATTTTGTTGCGATTTTCAAAATTTTATATCTTAGCTGCCATATAACTTAGAAATTAGCAAAACCCGGCATTTTTCTCTGTTAGTCTTATATTTTCAAGAAAAAAATGAATTTCTGTCATAAAATAAAATCCAGCTTTGTTAGGAGCTTTCAACTGAACCACTGTTTTAGCGAAATTTTGCCTATTTTTGAAAATTTCAACGTCATTACGACTCTTTAATTTTTTTTCGGGGTTAAGACTTCCGAAAAAAAATCTAAAAAAAATTGAGAAGATGGACCAGTATGTCTCCATTGTTATGGAATTTTTTCAGATTTTTTCACCAAGGTCTTCACACCGAAAAAAAATCGTCTTTATTTCACCCCACAGATCTTGTCTCCCTTATCGATAAAAAAAACTACAAAAAACAAAAATACACGACATTGTCACGTTTGAATGATAAAGAAAATTAATTCCTGAAATGAAATCAGTCGCGTGCGGGATTTCGACTTAAAGGGGAAAGTGATCGAATCACCGTTAAAGGGAGAGAGATACGCGGGGGGAGGGGAAGAGAAAAGGAGAAGGGGGGGAGGTTTGAGAGTGAGTGATAACCTCGAACGCAGTGATTTCGTGTGGAGTGTGAGCCTAACTCTCTCTCTAACTGAGAACAGGTAGGAATCCTACCTGTTGCATACTGCCGGTTACTACTATATCAGAATCACTATGTAGTATGATAAAACGATAAAAAAAAATACGAGATGGGATGTGAAAGAAATACTGGGGTGAATCCCATTGAAAAATATCAGGAAAATAATATAATTCAATGGAATTTAATATTCAATGGATTAATTCTAATTTTATTTTTTTTCTCTTTGGTTACAGGTGGATGAACATGGTAGATCGCCCGGTACGTTGATACGTCCAACACCAGTGTCAATAGCTTCTCCATCGAGTCCTGAAGAGCCTGTCACACTGTGAGTATAATTTTTATTTAAATTCTTTGATAAAATGGATAATTGGAGATGGAATGAATTTAAAAATAGGTGAATTTTTAATGCGGATGGGGTCAGATATTATTGCGCTATGTAGAGATGAAGAGGGGGGGGGGGGGGGAGGGGGAGGATGAAGAAAATCACATGTAGACTATTTTTGACATATCTCGGAAATAATTAATTAAAGGGAATTTATTAGGAGATCTTTCTTCACAGCACACAAAATTTTCTGCAATTGCAAAAAATGGGAGAAAAAATTTGAAATTTCATGAATTGTCGAAAGATTTTGTTTTCACTGCTGCAGAAAAAAAAGAATATAAATTCAAAGTAATGAAATGAATGAAATAGGGGAGACTGAAATTAAATTGGAATTTTTTTTTGAGTTAAAGCGTCTTCAAAAAAATTGGAAAAAATTCATCAACAATATAGACATTTTAGAACATCTTCTCAATTTTTTACAGATTTTTTTGCCAAGTCCTTCACTTAAAAAAAAAATCCTGAATCATTTTGTTTTGGTGGTCCATTTTGCCCCGTTCTCTCCCTATTCAAAGAATGATGAGGCACAATCAATTTGATTATTGCGGTTGTGAATAAAAGTTTTTCAAATACTGTAATCGAAAACACTCTCGACTCCCCATAGTCTCCAGCATATCGCTGAAAGTATAGCATTGAATGTTTTTTACTTTATTTTTTATTTAATGAAGAAACGATTCTAGATGGTTTGATAAATATCACCAACGTCTAGGGCATCGAAAAAGCCACTCAGACAAATTAGTCAAGCTCCAACCTCCTCCCTCCACCCTCCACCCACCCACCCACCCTCTCTGCCTCTCTTTTTCTCTCTCTCTCGCACTGCCATCACCCTCTGATGTTTGGCCGCATTGTTCTTACGCAACTCGGCAGTGGTTGCGTTCCTTTACAGGGAAATGGGGAATATTTATGCTTGTTTTTTATTGCGCTTTAGCGCCCTGGGAAAGCAAGAATGGAAACAATATGTCACGCTCACCCCTAACGACAATGGGGGGGAGAGAGGCAAGTTTCTTATAGGTATGAAATCTCTAGATGCAGAAATTTACATTGAAGGTGATAAAGAAGTGAGAAAAAATTAAATTATAATTTTTTTAAACAGAAAAAGTTTTTTTTTCATGAAATCCTATTTTTTTAATTAATTTTTTTTAAATATTGAGAATTACTTTGCGATTTATGAGGGGATTTACTATTGTAGAATTTTTCTCAATTCGATGGGCTTTAGTCAGTAAATGAGAAATTTTTAATTTTAAATTCAAATAATAGAAATAAAAAAATAATAATAATTATAATAAAGGAATTGAAAATACAGACACAAAATAAAAGATTAAAAAAATCAATAAGTTAGAAAAAAAAACAGATTTTTGATTTTTTAAAAATTATTTTAGTATGAGACTTCTTTCAATTTAGTAAAAAAAAAATTCTTTCAATTTCTTTTTTTTTCTAAGATTTTTTTAAATTTTATTTTAGCCCAAATTTTTATTAGTAATATTCAAAAAAAAATTAATATCCAAGAAATCAAGTGTAAAAAATGAATGAAACAATTTTTTTTTGTGTGACCGAAAGGACAATTTCATTATATTGAATTACTGATAATAATTTTAATTTTCAAAATGAAATGAAGGGATTATAAGTCACAATGATTTAGAGAAATTAAAAGTTTAATTCATGTTCAGTTTTACTGAGGGGTTGTTGCCGCCCACTTTTACCCTCTGAGCTTCACAACTGGCAGCCCCGTTGCGTTAAAAAAGAGAGGAAGAAAAGAAGTAGAAAAAAAAAAGAAGCAGGAATATAATAGAAGGAGAGAAAAATATATGGGTGTGTGTGTGTGTGTGTGGGGCCAAAATATCCCACGGGTAAATAGTCCGAAGAGAGACCTCTCGAAGGAGTGAGTTTTTCGAGAAAACTGACAGGGGTCTCTCTTTTTTCTTTGCCCCTTGGTAACTTGTGTGCACTAATAAAGCATTGCCCGAAAACCGTACCCAGTCTCTCTCTCTCCCTCTCTCTTCCTCTCTCTTTATATGATCTATCGATGCGTATAAATCATGTTCCCCGTGACAACTCGGAAAAATTATGATTCAGATTGAAATAAAAAATAATAATAAAAAAGAATCTTTCTCTTTGTTTTTACGTCTCTTGGGATATTCTGATTCAATTCTTAACCGAATTTCTTTGCTTTAGTAAGAAAATCAAATGGGAAAATACGAAATTGGTTAGTTTTAATATTTTATGAAATTTGAATGAAAAAGAAAATTAACATTGAAGAAAATAAATTGACCGGTTTATTATTTTCTGCTTCATTGAGATCATTTTTTTCCTCATTTATCTGATCGTGAGTTGAATTGATGGCTGCATTATCGAAATGAAAACCTTCACGATGAGAAAAATTATAATAATTCTTTTTAGATTTCTTTCGTGAGGGTCATCACTAAAAAAGAAGATTGACCATTTTTTAAAATTTTTTCTCATTATGGATCTTTTTATATTGAAAAAACAAAAATTTGATGAGTTTGTTACGGAAGAAAGATAATCATTTAATTGAACAAAAAACAGCTCAAAAAAATAATTTGCACTTTTTTTACCCTATTTTTTCTGTTGACTCCAATGATGAAAATATTGAGTAACGGAAAATCCCAGAATTTGTAGTTTATCGAGATAACTTTTTTTTCTTCCGCATATTGTTCCTCACGTACTGACCATTACGGGACCGTATCTACTGGCCATAAGCCACCGTATGTACTTGATTTAAACGAGACGCATGCATTTTAGCGGGGTCCCTCCCCAAAAAAAAAGCTTTATTTGCACAGAGGGAAGATAAAAATTCAATACGATACGATAAACTACAGGCTGAAACTCGAATAAAAAAGAAATAGTAGAAAAACCATTGAAATAAATTTCTAAGATCTAATTGTAGAGCTTCCAAAAAATCAAAGTATAGAAATTTTTCTGAATTATTTCAAAAAATCAAATTTTCGTAATTTTTTCATTAATACAAACATTTTTTCAAAATTGCATTGAATAAAATTAATTGAAATAATTTTTTTGTGACTGTGGCAAAATGATTCAGGATTTTTTTTTTAGTGAAGGAATTTGTAAAAAAAAAATGTGAGAAAAATTGAGAAAATGCTGCAATATGTCTGCATGCTCGGAGAATTTTTTCATTTTTTTTCGCAAAGTCCTTCACAAATTAAAAAAATTCTAAATTATTAAATAGGGGAGATCGGGGCGAAATGGACCTGCGGAGCAAAAAGATTTGGGATTTTTTTTGAGAGTGAAAGACTCTGGAAAAAAATTTCAAAGAATTCACTAATCATGTCCACATATTGGAGCATTTTCTCGAATTTTTTCAGATTTTTCCACCGAGTCTTTCACTCCGAAAAAAATCCTGAATCATGTTACCCTGTAGTTCCATTTTGCCCCAGTCTCCCCTACTAATAATAGAATCTTTACTCCCATTGAAATTTGCCATTGATCTTCTTGAAAAGCTCAAATTTATGATTTAATAATAAATCGCAAAGAAAGAAATGTTTCTCCCAAGCGCCATATCGCTTTTACCGTCCAGTCATGGCACATTCCGCCTACCAATAAATCCCTATCATCCCAGGTACACGCCTTTGCTCCCTTCAATAAATCATTGCTCCATAAGTGAATCAGAATTGAATTCAATGAGTAAATATGGCTTCATGCACTCGCCAAATGGCAAATAAAAGAGAAATCTAATGTATTAAAAAATTCCAAACAGCCCCATATCGTTGCGTCATTGACTCCATTACCTCCTTACATTTTCTTTTATACTGTACAGTATTTCTCTGTCATCGATGAAATAAATCTTTGATGGCTTTTAATTTTATTTTTCTACTAGCAATTTTTTTCACCGAAATATTTTATGAAATTCTTAAAATTTTGAGTCTGATTGGATGAAAAAAAAAATTAATTATTATTTTTTTTTTATTTGAGAAAAAATTGAAGGAATCAACGATAATAACTATCTTCAATCATAAAACTGAATTTCCGGAATATTTTGAGGTTTTTTGCTTCTTTTCCACATTTTTAAAATCAATTCTAATGACAAATTACCCTAAGTTTCTCTCTCTCACCGATGAAAAAATCTTTGATGACTTTTAATTTCATTTTTTTCACTGAAATATTCTAAAACATCTCAAAATTGAATATTTGAAAAAAATTGAATTCCGATTGAATGAAAAAAAATGATTAATTACTTTTTTTTACGAATAATTGACGAAGAAATTGGAAAAAACGGGAATAATAACAATGTTATCATAAAAATGAATTTTCGGAATATTTTTAGGATTTATAGTTTTTTTTCATATTTTTAAATCAATTCTCATCACAAATTTTCCTCACAAAAAGACAAATCTCAAAACTTTCAGTAAAAAAAAGTGAAAAAAAAAGAAAGAAAAATTGAATTTCATCTTTACTTTGACTAGCTTTTGTCACACGACCCTTTCATGAGTATTGTATGGGTAGAAAAGGAGCGAGTGAGTGGGTGATGGCACACGGAGCCCGTGAAAATGCATAAATACATGAGCCTGAAGCGAATCTCACTCCCTTTCTCAAAAAAGGAAGGGTAGAGGGAAGGTGGAGGACATGAACAAGCTTGCGCTTCACATCTCTTTATCTCTCTCAGTCTTTTCGAAGAGACGTAATAACGCTAGGACGCCCTCATTCCTCTACTCACTTCCCCCCTCCCCCTTCTCCTCTCTCCCTTCATCCTCCTGAAAATACGAGTAGAGCATTATCCCCTATTTCCCCCCTGCTTTTCACATGAGCCCATGAAAATTTCGTTGCTATTCGTAAAAAAAAGGGGTTGACAATTTTTCTTCACTTCTATTTGAATTGTTTTCCTATTTTTCAATAAAGAGAAATAATAAAATTATTCAAGATGAAATTTGTATGAAATTACCTCATTTTTTTCATGAAAGAAAATGTGAAATATTCGAGTTTCACAAAAATTATTTCAATTTTTATTATTATTATTATTATAATGAAATATTTTGATTCCTTTTCTTTCCATAAAAAAATTTATTCTCAAATTCCATTGGAATTTGGAGAAAATTAGTCTGCAAACTATTTCAAATGAATTTTTGCATTTTTTTTTAAATCTTCTTTTTTTCGAGAATTTTGTCGAGAGAGTGGTGCAGCAGACACTGGAGAATTTTAGACGTGAGCCTGTGAAGCCCGCAACAATGTCCATAAAGTAATTAACAGCTCAAGTATCTGAAATATGCCAAGAAACATCGCTGACCGTATTAATCTTGGTGGACTCTGGGAATTTTGTGTTGAGCGGGGGGCGAAACATCGAACAAAAAACAGTCAAGGATGAGTCTAAATTCCATAGAATCGAATTTTTGTTGTTTCATGAAAAACTAAAAGTCATTGGAAATTCTTGGATTTTTCAAAATTTGCGTTGCAAAAAAATGTCGAATCATTAAAGAATATCCGTTGCTTTTTATTGAATGGAAAATAAAAGAATAAACTTTATTTTTCATTTTCCTGCGATTCGTTTTCGAAGAATATTTGGGAAACTAAGCGATATAGCAGAATTATCGTGGAAATTTTTTTTGCTGACCTAATTTTTCTCTGTAAAAGTTTTCGAGATATTCTGTTAGGAAAATGAAGAAAAAGTTGGCACTTGACTAAGCGTTTTCGATATTTTCAGTTATTAATAAAAAATCGTCTCCTAAATAGAGAAAATCAGTTATATTTTCCGATTCGGGATTCTCCCGGAATCCAGAAATTTTCCGGATTCTTTTTGAAATTTTCCATAAAATTTTCTAGAATTTTCAAAGAAATTTTCAGAAATTTTTTCGAAATTTCCCATAAATTTTGTAGAATTTTGCAACAAAATTCCAGGATTTTCAAGTCTCCTCCCAACAACTCCCAAGAATCTCTCATAAAATTAATTTACTTTAGATCTCCCTCGAAAAAAAAAAATAATCTCCCAAAAACCGATGGTTTCTCTCGATTCCGTAAACATCAGGGGTTACAGAAATTCAGAGTCAGACAGGAATATCTGGGAATGTTTTACACCTCATTAGGCAACAATGTGTTGTTGCCAGGAGTCTCCAGAGTGAAGGAAACACAAGAGAAAGGGGGTGGAGGGGGAGGGGGGTGGTAAGAATGAGGAAAGAGAAGGGGTGAATTATATCGGGCATGAGACGCGCCGAGTCAAGACAAATGGCCCAAAACCGGAGGTAATTGTGGGGCTTTTATTAGCTCTGGTTTTCGGGTTTAGGCAAGTAGAATACTCTGAGGAAAGGAGCAACACAACCCATGCTATCTCCAAAGCTTCACGCTGAGACAGCAACCGAAATACGAAAATTGAGAATGAAGAGGAGTGAGGAGGGTGGAAGGACTGGGTGAACTGTGTACTGCAACTAGGCAGTGCTAAAAGCAGTCCTCGGTGTAATTACCCACTGGTGACGGTAATCCTTTGAATCCAAATTCTATCGTAATTCAAAGATCATCGCAAATTTTCATTGAACTAATCTCCTATACTAAGCAAAAAAAAGTGGTAAAAATTATCAAATTTTGAGACTATCGTAGAAAATATTGTTTTTGAAGCACAATAATAATATCAAATAATGATAATAATAATAAGAATATTAAATGATGGTAGATTGAGGAAAATATTGAATGCTGCAAAAATGGCGTGAGGAGAAGGATGTAAAACAATTATTGTAATATCAATGAATAAACTCTATTCTATTCTATTTTTTTGAAATAATTAGAAAAGTTGTTGAACTTACTGAATTGAGTTAATTCAAATAGATCAACTATTTGAATTAATGAAATTCAGTAGATTCAACAGCTTCCTTGATTGTTTCTAAAAAATATTCGCTCAGGACCAATGGAATCAATATTTCATAGTTTTTGCCACTATTTTTGTCTCAATCTATTAGGAAATTTGAATTTTTGTTAGATATTTTTGAGAACTTGAATATTTAGGGATCAAGAATTGGGAAAAGTGGGTGAAAATGGCAATTTCAATAAAACGGCTGGATGTAGATTCTTCGTGAAGAGTTGGAGTCTTCATTTTTATCTAAAAAAAGTCGAACTTTCCAGAAAAAATTGAATAGATAATTTTGACATACGTTTTTTCAACGGGAATTCCCTCAGATTTTCAATAGAAATATCATCAAAAAATCTATATCGAATATTTTTACTAATTTCGAGTGATTTTCATGATTACATCAAAATTGAAATGTGTCCGTGTCACCCCCCTTCTCCCCTTTTACTCCACCTTTCCCAATGTTTTTTTTCTCCAAACATTTAATATACATTTTTGATAACAATAAAATAGAAGAAAATCTCAATTTTATTTACTTTCAATTTCGGGTGAAAATAAGGGAAATATGGAAGAAGGTAGTCGTCTCCCATAGGGTTGTATTTGGTGGTGCTTACGGTGATTTGCGGGGCCATCGACAGGCGACGCACGTGTATCGCAGGAGGGTCTCTACATAAAAAGGAGACGAAAGGAGGTTATGATATATTTGTAATCATGTTACCCAGTACGTGACCTTCTGTTACAACTGCCTCACATAACAAACTGCTCCTTTGTTTTATCGTCTTCTCCTCCTTATTCAGCTCTCAACGCCTCCAAAAGCGTCTCTCTTCCCCCCAATCCTTCTTCCACAAGTCAAAGCATAATCATTTGAAAATAGTCAATTCATTGCGAAAATTAATGACGCGAATAGAATTAGCAGTTAGTCGAACTATTGATTCAATAAAAAAAAAATTGACTCTAAATCTCCCGAGATAATTCAAACTCTGCGATGGAAAAAATATTGTTAAAGTGAATGAAAACTTTTTGAGGTTAATAACCACTCAATAAAACCGAAATGAAGCGCAGTCCAATAAAAAGCCTCAGTTATTCATGATCTTGGCACTTAAAAACATTGAATCAACATCTAACTGACATTGGAAGGAAAATATATCTCTTCATCCACTTTTTAACGAGACATGAACTCATCTCTCGCTTTTCAGAATTGCGTCGTAATTCGAGAAATGGTTTTTGGGGTGTGCAGAAAGGAGGGGAGGGGGGATTGGGTGGAAGTAGAGAGGAAAGGGGCAGTGGCCGAGCGTTTTCACGCCAGCAATTCCAAGGGTACGTTACGTTAGCATATTATTACTACCCCCGTAGACTCAGGACAGTTTATTCTATGCTCATTCCAGAATTTAGTATCTTCCTCATTCTCTCTCTCTCTATCTCCCTTCCACCTCTTCTACTTTTGCAGTAAGAACTCGAGACCGCACTCGGTCTCACTCCTAAATCAAGCTTGATTTGTTTGTGCAGATGCTGCGTGTGGTTTTAACGTTCCAAATTAATGGAAAATAGGGGCAAAATGAATTGAATTTTTTTTTAGAGTGAAGATTTTCACGAAAAAATTTGAGAAAATTTGAGAAGATGCAGAAGTATGTCTACATTGTGATGGAATTTTTGCAAATTTTTTGTAAACTCTTTCACTTCATAAAAAAATTATAATCATTTTGCTTCTTTACTACTGAAATCCAAGAAAATTTAACCTCTCGAATTCCACCCCCCAACTCGTCACTATGACACTATCGATCCACTTGGGTGGTCCAGTACCTCTTACACCACCCTCCCATCTACAAGCAACCCTTCAGGGTCCCTCACCCCCTCAACAGCCACATTTCCAACGAGAGCCCAGATGAATTTAACCTGAATTTTTTATAAATATATATCAATTCACGGAGACAAAAAAAAAGAATTATCTACCCAAAAAAAAAAGAACAAAACAAAAAAAAGGCACCAAGGCATGTTTCTGTATATTTTTTTACAGTCCTTTATTCCGCTCTATATTTTACACCACCAAAAGCACTCTGGTCTTGCGCTTCCTACTTCCCTATAAATCAGTGGAAATTTGTTATGCCCGGCACGCAGATGGTTTTGTTATATGAAAATATGTGCCGCGTAGGGATGCCGTAAGTATCCCCCGGTAAAACACATCCCTTATACCCACTCCTTTAACCATTCCGCATTTTGCAACTACCATCGTATCTACCTCATTCCTCCCACTCCTCCTCTCTTTACTCCACCACATTTTCGGAAGACCCTTACATCTCTCTCTCTCTTTTTCTCTCGTTGTGATGGCGTCATGTTGCCTCGCTCTGTGCTCTCTTTAATTACACAAAACGCACGCAGACTGTGACGTATTGCTGTGGAAATGGGGATGAAAGCTACCTCTTGACCCCAATGAAATGAAAAAAAAAAAAAACATTAAAAATATGCGAATGGATAAACATTGTCTGATCGTGAATGGTGAAAAGTCCCTTTGAAATAAAGTCGACATTTTAGCAGCAACAAAAAATTTCTGAAATTAAATTTTTCTGATTGTTTACTGGATTTTCGATTCATTATTCGGCCTTTAACGAGCTATACCTGTTTTTGAGAATGATGCAAAAACAATTGATTTGTCCCAACATTTCGATTCCTATCTAGAGTCATCATCAGAAGATTTTATTGTCCATTCATCTGAAAAATTAATTAGGAAGTTGCAGTTATTGTTCTGTCTATCGTTATCATCAATCAAGTATATTCCTACCTATAAAAAATATTCACAATCTTTAGTCTGCATTATTTTACGAATTATCCAAATCTGGTTAATGATTTTGAAAATGTCCTAGCCTCTTTCTTCAAAAATATTTGTCTTCGCTCCTTCACTCTGTTAATTTGTGTGGATGCAAATGAATACACTCGACAATTGTTACTAGTGAACATGTAGTTTTGTTCTTCAGACAAAACGTTAATAATGTTGATTGCTCCATATATATAGTAACTACTAACGACCCCCAATCGTTCTTTTTCGATTATTGATAATTCCCTCCATTCGTTCAAATCTTATATGGAACTATAAAACACTCATTTTTCCATTTGGAACAAATCAATTGTTTTAGCATCATTTCCAAAAATTAGCCTAGACCGAAAGTAGCTAAATGATGAATAGAAAAAGAAGTAGATTTATAAAAAAAACGTTCAATTATTTCTGTTTCAATTCAACGTTTCATACTGCTGAGAAAGCTATTTTCACATTTCTATACCATCTCCTTTAGTAAAACGACTAGAAACCTCGAAGAGAGCAAGTGAAGCTCCTAAATATATGATCGTGACATCAAGATGCTCCTTGGGGTAACTGAAGGGGCCGTTGGACCTCCCGGCACTCACCGGTCAGCCGTTAAATATTTTATCAGAATTCGATTGGTTTAAGTAAGGCAGCTCCTCATTCCCTTCAAAAAAAAAAAAAAAGAAAGAGAACGAGTGAAAAAAATACTCCAAGATGGACGTTGTTAGGAGTAGAGTGAGACCAGAATTCCCTGGAGCCGGGAGTTGTCCTAGACGACAGAGTGATGGCCAACTGGGCAGCTGTCCCAGTCACAGACCAGTTCCCTTCTTTCTCCTTCAGCAGTAAGGGACGAGAAGAAAAGATGAGGAAAAGAAAAAAAAAGAATGGGAATAAAAGGAAAATACTCGACACGAGTCTGCTCTAAAAATCTTCCTTGCTTACCTCCCCAAACATCTCCAGATCAGTGTCCCCAATTTTCAAAAAAAAAATAAGGGGGAATACATCAGTACACTAGTTCCACTGGAAAATAAAGCTAATCATGAGTATCGTTAAGGGATGATTTCATCCCTCTATCGTTTGGGTCAAGTGTGTGTGTCCACTTCTTACCTCGTTAAATGGCAAAAAAAATATAAAAAAATTGTCCCTGGACACTCGAACCTACACATGGTAGACTGACAAAGGTCCAACGTATTCTCCAACTTTTTAATTTTCTATTTTCAATTCATTCCCCTCTACTTGTCATCCGAAGGGATCAACTTTAAGGGGTGAATTGTTCATTTCTATCGGATGCTATCCATAAAGTACTGGAGATACGATAAAAATGCAAAAATGAACTCAATTTGTTCACTCTTGAAGAAAAAAGGACAGCCTTTTTCATACGTATTTTCATCATTTTCAACAATTCTGTTTATAAATTGTCGACAAATGTAAAGGTCTTATGGAACTTCTTCATTTTAATCTGTTAAAATCTCATTCTCGTCTGAAGTAGAAGCGTCCGAGGGGTGAAATGTTTTCTTCTGCCTCCGTGGCTGCTCACTTACGCCCCAACTACCAGGTCGTACATCAGCGTACGGAGCTGCACCAAAATCGTTGGGGGGAAGAGGAGAAGAAGAAAAGAAAGTGCGAGAAAGCAAAAGTGTTGTGCGTATCCACGTGGTGCCAAAGGGGCTACATCAGAGTCAAGGGTGCGGTACATTATCCACGCATCAGAAAACTCCAAATTATTCTTAGACCTAACACCTCATTTCAAGCTAAGAGACTTCTGAAACTTGATCATTCATCAAAATTTATCATTTCATCATTCGAATTCCAATAGTATAGAATTTCTTAGCTTATCTATTGTATTCGGAACTTCGTGACAAACTGGCGATTTGTTGGAAGTCCAATGAACGGCCACTTCCGGATTCCGAATCATGGGGATTGTAACCACTAGCACGACGTTAACACCGATATTCTGAAGCCCCGATGGAAAACTATAGATTTGATGCTTTACTCGATGCTATGAACAGTACAGTGAAGACTTAGGTATTCTAAAGTAGAAGGGTTTCAACGAAGGGAAATCCGGGAGCAAGCCTAACCGCTAAGAGCTGTGATCCGGTGGTGGTTTATCTAATTGGAATTGTCGGGTTGGGCCTCGTGCTACTTTACGTTTAAGGAGAAGGTCTTGGTAGATGATGCTAGAAGAGGTAGTGGAAGTTTAAAGGCTATCTCTCGATGCACACCAGTACCAAAGGAGGCTCTTCAGACTCTAGTGACGTGACGTTGCCTAATACTCTAATCCTGCTATCCTCAGTGTTTAGGATGGGTACGGTATAAAGACTGTATAACCTTATCTTGGAAGCCTTTAGGAGCCATTATCTCTTGGTCAGAGGCTCGCTGCTAATTAATTTGTGGTATCTAACAAAATGTCCTGCTTCTTGGATCTTACGAATAGTCTTAAAGGAGCTATCATTCGAAAATTTTCTGATCCTCCAAATCATTTCGAAATTTGTACTACAATTTTGCTTACCAAAGAGATTCTCTCATCACGTGTTCTGATACTGTACACACAGACACTGGGGTTACTTCCTAATTACTCCCTACGGGTCTTTGGCACAGTGTTTCAAGAGGGTTTACCCTCTCAGAATCACCAAGAGAAGCCTGAAACAGGGATCGATCCACTGTCTCTCTCTCTCTTCTCTCATTTCTTTCGAGTTTAAAGAACTCAGTGGTCGGCAAATAAAAGTGATAATGTCTTGAGCCAACGGTTTTCGCGATTTAACTTACGATTTTGGATGATCCGTAGACCTCCAATTTCACCCTTCATCTTTTTGCAGTACTGCGAGTAAGAGAAGTTCTCTCTGGTCTAAAACTCGAGATATTCCACTTGGATTTTCACGAAGGGTGAAACTGGTAAAGTTAGAGAAGGATAGATGATTCAACGCGGAAGGATAGGCAGAGGTTTAAGGTTTTTGGAGAGAGGGAGAGAGTATAGAATCTCTCCGGGGTTTTCGAATCCTAGGGAGAAGAGTAGAGTCTAAACTAAGCGCTGACGCTGATCCTTACTACTTTCTTTCAGACAATCACTGAAATCTTCGATCTCAGTTTTATCAAGTTTCGAGTGTTGGTAAAGATGATTCTTCTCTTTTACTCATGTGCTTCAGCAAAAAGTCTTCAATTGATGAAGTTCAGAATGTTGTCTGAGGACACATGATGGAGAGAGGAAACACAAGAGAATGAGAATTGCTAGTGAAGGATCATCAATTACTAGAGTCCTCCAATAGCGATCAATGATGTTGCTTAAATTCCTGGGTTCAGACAAATTAACGGATATAGAGGGGTTACCTCTATAACCAAGATAAATCAGGGGCTCCAAAGATTCCAATCTTCGTTTATTTTCTCATTGTCTGAAATACTTGAAAATCCATATTCAAGATCTGAAATCCATCCATAATTATCAATATTGTCTCAACTTGTAATTCTGATGAAATTCTCATGGTACCTAGGAATACTGGGGAAATCTTCAAAAACATTCAATCGATACTTCCAGCAAATTGAAAATCAGGGTACCGGTGGGGGAGATACCAAAGGGGATGTATAAAATCCCATACCTCCACCAAGGAAAAGGGAAATGTGGGTGGGTTTGGTAATAGTGGTGGATGCATCCAGGGTAAACCCAGGACCTCTGCCCGGCCGTCGACCACCTTTTCTTTCCTTTGGCCCTCCAGCCAAGCCTCCCCCTAACCCTTTTACTTCACAAGCGCATACTCACGGAGGTCCAAAGAAAAAGGGGGGTAGAAAGTGGCCAATCCATCCCCTACCAATTCAACAATTTTACTACAATTGTACCGCGCAACTCACTAAGTCCATCCCCCATACCACCCCCAACCACTGCGCAGTAACCGCCCCTCCATTCACTACGTCATTCCCCAATAGCGCCTGTCACGAGTACGCGCACTCGCATAGTATGCCCCACTCCTCCACACAAACATCCTCACTACCCCTCTTATTCCCTCACAACACCTACCGTTTACACATAACGAAGCCCTCTTATTCTCTTTCTCTCTCGCTCTCTCTCTCTTTCGCCCTCATCCCCACTCTGTCCTCCGAAAACTTTACCCCCGAATGAATTTTCCCCTTCAACATAGCACACAGTAGCTCTCGAGCAACCCTACGACACGCGCGTGCCTTTTTTTCCCTCGTTTCTGTGCTGAGAGTTTCGTTTTGTTCCTCGGACTCGAACAAGGATAGAAAAAAAAAAGTTTCGAGTTCAATTTGTTAGGTACGTTCGTAATCAGTTTAGCTAATAGAAAACAAATATAAATGAATTATCCCTTGTGCTGAAATGGAAGAACATGAAGACATTAAAAATAAAGATGCGGTGATATCAACGCGCGAGTGAATGATGAAAGTGAATTGAAGTTTTGAACTGAACTAAAAAAAAAAAAAAAACACACACCAAACTTGGTCTTTTTTCACCTGGGAATTTTTGTTGTTCCAGGGTGGAACTGACCAGCGTGCCGGGCGGCCAGAATGCAATGGCACATCTCAAAAAACGGAAACTCGAAGCCGAGTCAATACCAAAAACAATGCAACACACATCACCATTAAATGGTAAAAAACAGCAACTAAGTAATACACAAGAAATGGAATTGTCTGATGCAGCATCAAAGAGAAGAAGAAAAAGTGTACGTGATGATGATATTAGTATCAGAAAACAAACAGAGAGTGATAAGACAATGTTACCGCAGAAAAAACGTGTATTTGCATCAGCTAATTGCGGTAGTCCAGCTCGTAAAACAAGTAAAAATTCAGAAGAACCAGAAGATGATGAAACATTGATCAGAGAAACTGAAGCAGCACTGAAGAGTCTTTCTGGAAGTTGGCCAGGACCAAGTGGTTCATTATATCAACGTGGTGGTTCTGATGAGGATCGTTATGACTCGAATTTCGAGAATCTCTTTGAGGAAAAGAAGGATAATCCCAAGCTCTCACCATCATCAGTGTCAACATCATCAACAGCAAGTAATGAGGCAGGATGTTCCCTGAAAGACGTGATAACCTTTCGTGGTCAGGACAGAAGATCCTTCCAACATACGAGACCTCAGCAGCTGCTAAAAACCAAAAAAGAGCTTGATGTGATGAAGATGGAAGCAGACTGTCCTGTTCCGAATCACCTGAAGACCAGGGTTCTAAAAGACCGAACCGAACGACTGCCAAATGAGAAATATTCCCGTTACGATCCCCCAGATTTCAACGAACTCGTTGATGATTCATCCAATGAATTAGAAATCGACATGTCCGATCCTTTGGCAGAAAAAGACGAGGAGAGAGATCATCGATCAGAAGAGAAGGACAAAGACAGAACAGGAAAAGGATCATCAGTATCACCAACTTCTGGGAGGCACCTGTTTTCTCCCACTTCTGTAACTCCATACTCTACATCTGCCTTCAGACCACCAAATACAGACCACACGAAAGCAGCATGCAGAACACCAGCAGTATCAACATCCAGTCCTCCAATTGGACCCTATCCAGCCTCAGCAACATTTGTGGGTTTTCCTACACCAGTACCTGGGCCGGTGATGCCAGTCCCCCAACCAGTGATCCCACCCTCAAGTGAGGAGAAACCCACATCCGTATCGCTTCTACAGTTGAAATCACCAAAAGAAGAGCACCATCAGAGTCAGAGTGTTGCAAAATTATCATCAAAAGCACCAACACCTGGATTACCACCAGCAGCTAGTCCTGATACAAATACATCAAAACAATACACTATACTGCAACCAGCTGGACTAGGTTCTCGTGCTGCCAGTGCTATACAGGACATTGCAAGAGAGGGAGTTGTTAGTGTTGCTGCTGTCAGTAGCTCCAGTGGAAGCAACAGTTCTACAAGTAGTTATACTAGTTCAAAAAATGGAAATCCGGGTATCAATTCATCAACTGCCAGTTCAGTCACCACAAGTACAACCACTACAACAACAACAGTTGGTGATATTTCTACTACAACTGGAGTGCAGGAAGCTATGAAGAGCCAGGAGAGGAATTTCGATGTCAGCAGACCGGCAATGTCAATGTCACCGTCCAGTATTGGCAGAGGTGAAGATTATCCTTTTTTTTTTCGTTTTTTGCAATCTAGTGATCAAAGATTTGATTCGAAATTCAGAGTTTTTAGAACAATTATCTGATCAGTGCTGTTCAGTAGCACTATCGCTAACCCTCTCTATCCCTCTCCCTCATGAGATACAGCATGATAAAAAAAAAAAAAAAAAGCTACTGACATCACATGTGAATGAACTAAGGGAGTAGCAAAAAGGGGACAAAGAACCGTACCTTCTATGTCCTGGACCTTTCCTGCGAATGCTTATATAAAGTTAGGGGAAAGCAGTTTGGAAAATCAATAATTGCGAAAAGCAAAAGGAGGGTTGAAAGCGATGACTCAAATGGGTAAAATCAAGGTTCGCTTATCTCGGGACTTTCCAGCTATGGCCAATCTAGAACCCTTTCATTGAGCTTTCATAAATACTGTTGAAATGAATTAGAAAGAGCTGTGGAAATAGACGTTTTTTATGCATCTTTTTTTTTTCTTCTTTTTTTGGAATTAGAGATTAATGTAGAAGCTGAGATTTTTGGGGAAAATTTCTTAGGGAGAGAAGTGGGGTCAAGTGCATTCCAAGGTATTAAGGTGGGTTTTGACGCAACATGAAATTTTGCCGGTGAAATTCTGGGGTGATACGGGCGTCATACGTATAAGCCACAGCTGTCAGCAGATAGGAACGTGACTAGCATAGTAGGGTTGCTTTCTGTCCCTCTGGTTTTCTTGGGGGGTGGATGAGTGAGCCTGGCCTTATTACTACCCTGAAAATTCACCCATCAGTACCTTCATTATCCCCTTAACATTTAACGTTTCTGTACTTCTGGCTCTACGGGGTTTTAAGAGTAAAGTTTCTCTTTGTTGATTACGTGGTGGGGAAATTATGTCAAAATAAAGGAACTATGTTTGGGAACAAGTGAAAATACCAAATACTTTTATTTACATTACGGGAAAGAATTTCTTTGGAAACGTCTTTGTGATGATTTTTTTGGAATATCTTGGAAACTGAATACGAGATAGTGAAATTATTTTAGAAATATTCTTTGTAGAGGAGAATAGGGATGGAAAGATTTATCGAAGAATAATTCGTAATTCTTGATTTCGACTTTTGTTTTATACGTTTCCATTCTTAAAATCGATTAATTGGATGTAAGAGTCGATTATTTCAATTTTAATCGATTCCTAAATTTGAAATTGATTTCGTTCTAATTGAGAAAAACTATGATTATCCAATAAGTAAAACTTTATAAAGTAATTTCTCTCCAATTAGAACTGCCTCACAAGGTGAAACAATGATGTGTATAAAATATACGCTCCAAAATTCAAGTCAAAGTAACATTTAGGTAATACTAATTTGAGAATGGAATTTCATGATTAATGTAGATATTTATTAATTATTCCAAATTAGATTCCAGTTGTGAGGAATTTTCTTGTATTTGAGCAAGAAAACAAATTAAAAGAATCAACTTTATTTATAATTTTTGAATTTTTTCATATCAACTATTTTCATTTTCAAATTCAAATTGTGAATATCATATTCAATTGTGAATCATAAAAAGGCTGAAAAGAAATTCACCTGAAAATATATCAATTTTTGCTAATTTTGATTTTAAAGTTCAATAATATCATTTTTATAAGTAAATCAAAAAAAGTTGAATACTGAGAATCGATTCGTGATCGACTTCGAAAATTGTAAGTGGATTCTTAATAATTCACTAGTTTAACAGAAAAGTTGATTCTCGAGTAGAATTAGAATCAATTTAGTCATCCCAAAAAAATTACGAAAATAAACATTTTCAAGTGATTGATGGTTACGGATTTCTTTTTTAAATCTTATTTAGCATCCAAATCGATCGCAGTTTATTCTGCAGAAAAGAAGGATAAAGAAAATAATAATAACAATAAAGTACAGAATGATACAGTATATTACGATCAAATCGACAAATTACACTTTTTCAAAAACTGGCCAATAATTTCAATTCAAACTATGATTACGTCATATTGAATTCTTTAGTTCGCACATTTCATTGGTCACTCAGTCCCTCCACAAGTTGTCGTCCCAGAGTACAGGAAAAATCCAGAGTTATAGCTCATAAGTGGCTTCCCAACTCATATTCGAATCAAAAAAACCTCGAAAGCCTCAATATTCTCATGATTTCAATTCACAACCGATTACTCTCAGTCCTCGAAAAGTTCAAAGTATCCAAGATGCAAGATTACTCAAAACTATTCAATCAAAAACTCGGTAATTAAACGAGCAATTTCATGAATGTATTCCGCTCAATTTCGCAAGTAATCCGAAAAGTGGTAAATACAGAGGAAAAAAAGGAGAGTCGAATGAAAAAAATAGAAATTCTCAATAACTCCAACAGAAAGGGTTGAGCTCTCAGATTACCAGTTAAACCCAGAGGCGTGAGCGTAACCACGGGATTAGCGTGCGACCCGCTTAACCCATGTTGTTCTTTCCGACAAAAATCTCCCATAATAAAGCGGGGAAATAAAAAAAAAAAGCCTCTCCCCCCCAAAGAAACCTCAAAGCTTCGATTTTCTTCAACGATTGCGTGCACAGGAGACTCACCGCCGTCCCGAAGCCTCTACCTTTTTTCCCTCTCCATTCCCTTAAAAACAGAGCGTGTTGACACGCCATAAAACCTACTATCGGGAAATCCGTTGCGGCCTTTTGTGGCCATATCTCCCCTCGCAAAAGAGAGAACACTGAAAAAAAGATCCCGATACAAAAAAAAAATCATGATGAATGCAATTTTGGAATGATGAAAAATAAATTATCTGTAATTTTAGTTTCTTCGTGAAATTTATCGGGAAAATTAATTTTTAAAAACGATCAATTTGGTATCACGTGCTAACGATTAAATGAAAAAACGATAAAAAAACCTCGAGAGAAGTAACTTGCGGTTGCAGAATTTTTTAAATAATTACTCATCAACAAATATTTATGAATTAAGTAACTCAAGACAAAATAACTACAAAAATGATAATTCTTTTAATTCTTAACTTAATTTAAATGTTCTTTTACATTTTTTTTTCTCTATTTTTTGTTAATTTCAAATTGTAATCACACGTGATATTTTTTTTTAGATATTCTTCAATATTAACGTTTCAAGGATCGATATAGTTTTTCAGTTTACGTGTTAAAATTTTTATATTGTGTTATATGAATTGTATACAGAAAAAAAAGCGCTGCCTCGCCCCACTATAGTGGATTTCGGTCCAGAGCGAATAATACCGACTTTTTTTTCTCGTTTTTCGTAACAAAATCAACGGATATCACAGGAAAAATAATTAGGAGCATGTTTCATTGAAAATACACCAAAATAAATATGAACCTTTTTTAAAAACATTTTTATTCAATAATTCATCACTGAAAAAACTCACAAAATGAAAGAAAAAATCATAAACTCAGTTGCATTCATAACTCTATTTTTACACATATTATCACGAATTTATGAAAAAAATTACAAAAATAGCTTCACTAAAGTGGCTTCTGATCCCCTAGAGGTTAATATCATTCATTTACTTCATTTTTTTAAGGTATTTTAATTTTATCATGCTAGTTTTGTTTGTTATTTTATTTTCACTTTTTTTTTATCACTAATTATTTAACATTGTGATTATGTCGTGATTGCAAAAATTACCATTAATTTTATCGATCATTGCTATTATTTTATTTAAAAAATGATTCATTCCCACAAATTCCCCTCAATTTTTTTCGCAATCCAAATCAATAAACAACTGCATCTATAATAATAATAATAAAAGTAAATAAGTGATCGTACAAATCGTTAGAGAGATAGGTAAAGTTACTAGGTGAATATTTATGGGATACGTTTATAAATTCACTGTTCACTCTTCCATCGAATGAATAAAACAATCCCCTACCGGTGTTTACGTACACCTCTCGGTTTCCCGTGGTTGACCCTCGCATGATATGGCTACGAGATAACACAATTACACACTCGGCCAAATCCTCTCCTCTCTTTTTCACTTTTTTTCCTCTACTCTTTTCACGTAACCAACACTCATTCACTCTTCACTGCATCTACCCCTGTCTCTCTTCTTCTTCTTCTTCTTTTTTTCCCTATTTTTTCAACCCTTTTTTCTACTGGCTTTCTGGGGTTTATCTGCCTCTTCTTCTCACTTTTGGGCTGGAAAAGGATCAGAAATGGGGATGAAAAAAAAAAGAAGGTCCGGCTCGTTACAAGTCTATTCAGACGTACAGGGGTGGAAAAAAGAAGGGAAGAAATGGGTAGAGAAGGCTATGGCGCGTGCCGGTATTCATTTTGTTGACCGGAACCATTACCCTCACAGTTGGTGGGAGTGGGAGGGGGAGGGAGGCTTGATCCTCTGGGTTTTTCCTGATTTTTTTTTCGTCGACCTCACGGCTAATTTATTAATTCCGCACCTCTGGCTCATCCGGAATGAGAGCAGTTTGTTTTTCGCTATTTTTTTTTTACCTTTTTTTTTAAGAAGAATTATGTGGTGGAGGTTTGGTTAGGGATTTGGAGAATAAGGTTGAATTCTAGGGGGAAAATTAGAGCATCAGCTAGTAGTTAAAAGACGCGGCAATTTCGCGTTTTAAAAATCATTGAGAATGAAGGGAAAAAAATAGCATGAAATGGAGAAAATTTTTTTCAATTTTCAAACTTTGTGCTTAGATAAAAAAAATTAAATACATAATTTGCGAAAAAAATTAGTGGATAACTGGAAAAAATAAATGAATAAAAAATGAGTAGTGAAGAGATAAAACAAGATAAATCGATTTTCCATTCCAATTTTCTTTTCAAAATATCTCAGACATTAAGCGGCAAGTGTGCTTTCGCTGTGATTCTTTTTTGTAGAGAATTCCAAAAGTTACAAGAAAAGATTTGGATAAAATTGCCTTGTCTCGTTTAATTTTCAAAATAAAGTGGAATAATAGAAAATGAGCCGGTAATCCGAAGATCATGGTTTCGAATCCTGCTTCTTGATTTGCAGTTTCGATTTTTTTCGAGTTCCTTTCCTCTAAAATTTGTTTTTCTTTCTGCATAGAATATAGAAATGAAAAGAATTCATTTTCAACAGAATTTGTTAAATTTTTAAAATCCATGAGCTTCATTATCTTTCAAAAGTTAATTTCTCTCAGTGTACTGAGTAATCTTTTCTCACAGCGTAGAAAAAGCTGAATAAACTGAACCTACTAACGACGTCACGTATCATAATCTAATTTATCTGACAGGGAGAGAGGTAGCGTGGGAGGGGGGGAGGGGGGAGGGTAAGCATAGAGAAGTTAGGAGGATGGGGTGTTGGCAAGGGATATGGATACGGAGGTAAAAGAGAGAGGCAACTAAGCAGGGATCGACTCTCTTCTCTCCTTGAAATGACGGCCTGATGAGGTTTTGGCGTCATGGCGGTCGATTCTGTTGCTCAAACTCAATGAGGGGAGAGGCAAAGGGGCTTGGAAAATAGGGATAAGGCCTTATGGGATTAGTACACGACAAAGTTTATAAAAGTGTGCTTCACAAAAAAAAAAAAGAAAAAAAAATCCCAGGAGAAGCGTCTCAACAAACAGTATATCTTCAATGTTTTTTTTTCCTCAATTCTTCTGCACATCGAGGTTTAATCAGCAAATTATTAAACAGAGAATTTCAAGGAATCATGAATAAGGAACAAAAATTAATCCTTTGGATAATTATATAATCTATTGAATTCTTATGGAAAAAATTTGAAAAAATTAGAGAAGATCCTGCAAATTTTTCGAATTCTTTCAATAGCTTTAAATTATTCCTTCTATTTTCTTTAAAAAAAACACAAGACCTCTTAGAATATTTTTTTTTTCATTAAAACTCAGAATAATTCTCTATTTCTTCAGAAGACATGTTCTTCAAATGATTCTATTTTCCCTATGAGTGAATTCAAAAATAGACACTGGGAGTCAACACTCGATATTCCTCGACGAAGAATAAAAGTTTAAAAAAAAAAAGGGGGAATGGTTGGAGCCAAGTAGTCGTGACAGGTATCCACTGAGTAGTCAATCCTGCTCCATGGTCAGAAAACAGCCTTTTCTTCGGTTTCCCCACCCGATATGTAATAATCGATACTCGCATTCTATTCGAATCGTTCCCCTGATGTTTCTCTCACGTTTTCCCTATTATGCCAATTTCCACGACAGCTTCTCAACATGCAAAGACATTGACATAATAAAAGTGGCCATTGGAAAAAATAAATAAAAAAATTTATCAATATTTTCAAATAATTTAAATATCATTCGATTATTGTTTTCTCTCTAATTCTATTTATAATGCACATTAATAATGACTATCATTAATGAAAAATTGCATTTCATTTGCAACTTTCAGCAAAAAAAAATGCATTTCCTCTATTAAAATTTTAAAAAATTGCTGAATTTTAATATTGGAGTTTTTAAATTTTTTCTGTATTTTTTTTCTGAAATTTCGAAATTTCAAATGTTTGAATAATTCCTAAACACATGAACAAATCGATGTTACCCAAAAATTCTTTCGTGACATGAAGCACTAAAAATTCACTCAACCACACGTTGATTTGTGTTACAGAGGGCAACAAGTGCCCAACCCCTGGTTGCACTGGTCAAGGTCACGTAACTGGACTCTACTCGCACCATCGCAGGTGAGGCAACCAATTATCGGTAATTAAGTGACCGCTTTCAACGCTCAAATCCCCAACCCTCCCTCCTGGCCACTTTGCCAGAGGGGTTGAAATACTCCCATTTGCACACGCTGAAATACATCAATGAATCTCCTTTTCCCCTCCTAAACTGAATTTATTACTCGTTTATTCGTTTTTTTTTTTTCATCGATAACATACGATTGTTCTTTGCAGTCTATCTGGATGCCCCAGAAAGGACAAATTAACGCCTGAGAGTAAGTAAATTTTCATATTCATTTTTTAAAAATTGAGTTTATCTGAAATTTTTTCGCATTTCTTATATTTTTTTTTTCACAATTAAAATGCTATGCACTTTGGAGCTAAGTATGAAGTAGTTGAGCGAATGATTTGATTTATGGGAAAAATGGACAAATTTACAATTTTTTTAAATTCACTCAAAAAAATGTGAATTGAAAGAAAATTGAATGAATGATTTTTTTTAATTTCATGAATTACGTTGGAAAAAATTCTATTTTTTCATTCATTTCTCTCAACTACTGAATCATTGCGACGAAAAAAAGTTTTTTTAAAAAATTACAGCGCGTGGGAGCGTATGTGCGTTAGTGTTTTCATTCTTTTTTTATCACTCTTCAGATAGAGGGAAAAAATAAGAATTTAATGTGTATTGTCTGTTTGTCTGAAATAAACATTTTATTTCTGCTTTAATTTTTCATTTTTTTTTCTGCGGGGTAGAGAGCTTCATTTTTGTTTATCACTTTAGTTCACCACATCGATGATGAAAAAAAAAAAAAAAAATAATGTTACATTTATTTTCAATAAGCCATAAAATAGTCAAAGAAAGAATTTTAGTTAACAAAAAAAAAAAAAAAAAAATTTGCAATGTTTTTTTTTTCATTCACTTTTAGTAGTTAATTAGAATTTTTATACATGCGTGATTTAATTGAAATTTTATTCTGTGAACTTCGAGATCCTGAGACGACTTACCGAGAATCCGCATGTGTTTATACACCAGAATCAATAGAATCGAACAGGTGTTGGGGAATTTTTCAATAATTTTTTTTTTATAATGAAGGAAAAAAACTGGAAAATTTGGGTAAAAGAATTATTGGGAAGAAAAAAACCAATTTGAGGCGCAATTAGTAAGTCTTTGCAGTCCAATTAGTGACGTCACCGCAGGTCCTCGACGCAGGCGAGAAAATCCAGGAAAAAAAGAATTATAAATATTCCTTCATATTTCTTCATTTTTTATCATTTAATTAAGAAAAAAAAATGAATGAAAGGATAAAAAATTCATTTATCAATATTGATCGTTTGTTACGTCCTATTCCATTGATAAGACACTCTCTACCCGCTGGAATTATTACTCTTACTGTTATTTACACATTTATTTAATTTTTTTCCGTGAAAGTCTGTCCAAGTCTAATTAAATTATTTAATTATTTTTGTTTCTCTCATTAACTTTCTTTTCGTTATTTCTCTGTGATTAAACGAAAAAAAAAAGTAATTAAATTTATCTTCGACACTCGTACCTCCCGCGCGTGGTGATTTTTCTGACATCAAAATTAATCCATGTGAAGAATTTAAAAAAAAAAACAACTTTTGTAAATGGATTCTGGTGATTAATAAATAAAAAAATTTAACTCTCGGTAATTGTCTGGGTTCTCGACAGTTCTGGCGATGCATGAGACAATACTGAAGTGTCCGACACCGGGTTGTAATGGTCGTGGACACGTAAGCTCCAATCGGAATACACATAGAAGCTTATCAGGTTGTCCAGTAGCTGCGGCTAATAAACAAGCTGCGCGTGAAGCTCGGCATAAGGTCCAAGGTAACAGAATGGCTCCAGAATGTTAAAAGTTATTGAAAACCGCGAAATTGGGCAAAACCCACGAATATAATTAACCATTAATGAAGAAGAGAAAAATACCCAAACTAATAAAAAAACGCGTTCTTTATTCTCACATTCGTAACCTTTTTTTCTGACTAGTGTCCGGCATTCCCCCGGAGTTCATTAGTACGAATCTTCTACCGGGCTCCATGGACATCAAGAGTTACCCTTTGTACTCAACTCAATCTTCAGAAACAAAGCCAGTAGTGACATCACCAACGTACGATTACTACAAGACTCCGAGTCTTCCTTCGAAGCCTCCGAAGACTCCAGAAGACCAAATTCCTCAAAATCCCCGGAGTTCATCAAAAATATCTCCGAAATCCGAAGTATCACCTCCAACGACCTGTTGCAGTGCACTACCCCCAAGAAACTCTGAACTTCTTGTTCCAAAGACAGAAGGTGGAGCATCTTGTCGTGTGAATTCACCACCACCTCCACCACCACCGCGGCAAACCTACGATCCCTACATGAACCAAGATTCCAATTCTTCGTCCATGTCCTCAATGGACATGGGCTCTAGATCAATTGGAACAATTCATCATCCGACCCAGCATCCGAGTCACCATGCTCTTCCCATGCAGCCGACTGTTACCTATCCAATGACGATGGTGGAGGACACGCGAATGACGCATCAGATGTCCCAGCGTTCACCTTACGAGCCCTCAATGATGGCAGCTGTAGCTACGACCAGCGAAGACATTTACCATCATCGAAGTGCTGAGCATCGTGTCTACATGCATCAAACAGCGAGTAATGGTATTGCAAGGCCAGTTGTAACCTATTCCAATGACGTTGGTGCTGCCAGAGGGTATGAGAATGTATCAAGTGCTGCGAATCATCGGCCCTATGATCCAGGCACTGCATCTGGCTACGAACGATATGACAGCCAGAGCTGTGGACCATTTCAGAGTCAACAGGCTCAACAGCAGCAGCAACAGCTCCAGTCAAGAGCGAACATGTATTATCTCGGTCAAACTGGGATGACACCGGATGAGCAGGAGAGAGTATATCATCAAGAGGCTGCTGCTGCGCAACAGCATCAGATGGCAATGGCCGCTGCTACTGCAGTGATGATCAAATCCGAGGAGGTCAAATGCGGTCTGCAGATGTCAAAAAGTGGACCACCAACCTCGCCGGGTGGCTCAGTTATGGATTTGTCGACATCTAGTGTCACGTCGACGAGTCCGCAGGCTCCGCCTTATGGATCGAACAGTCTCAGTCCTCAGTATGGTGGAGGACAAACCGTGGGTGGAAGTCCTCAGGCCGCTGCTAGTCCTCATTTAACTGCGAGCCCTCAGGTTCCTAGTCCGCAGGGACAAACACTAGACCTCAGCGTTAACAGACTTCATAGGTAACTATATCGATACTTGATTACTTCAATCTAACAGTAGGTGCAATAATGATGAGATTCTTTTTGCATCTTAGTGGTGCACCTAGTCCGCAGTATTCGACGAGTCATGGCGAAGCAGTTCCAGTTCCTGTTGGTCCCTTCCCGGCACCTAGGCCAATTGAGGAACAAACAGAACCAGTGGACTTCTCCACAGCAAATGAACCAGTCAATTTTAGCGGTGGCCCTGGAATCAGGCCAGTAGGCTTCCCACCACCAGGTGTTCATGCGGCGGCTTACAGTCGCGAAAGCACACCGGATAGCGGTGTCTCGCATTACATCGACGCATACAGAGATCCTACTGGTAAGTACAAGAAGATCCTGGAATAATATATTTTTTATCATCACTTAATTTCGGTCATACTGGTCCAACCATCAATGACTATTCAAAATAACTGCTACCTATCCTGTGAAATTTGGAGCCTCATTAGGCTTCAGATGTTTGAAATATGGATTTTGATTGGGATTCAGGGGAAGTTTAAAGTTAGTCTGTTGTCCCTATTCATAGTGCACCTCTTATAGGAGAGGAAAAGAGGAGACTGGGGCAAAATGGACCTGTAGTGTGAAATGATCCGGAATTTTTTTTTTCGGAATGAAGACCTCTCCAAAAAAATTTGGAAAAATTACTCAACAATGAAGACATGTTGCAGCATCATTCCAATTCTTTTTGAGATGTTTTCACGGAGTCTTTCACTTCGTAAAAAAATTCTGTATTATTTGCCTTCGTTCCCCTTATCATCTATTATTGTTTACATTTCGATACTCGACTGAAATGTGAATATTCTTTTCAATAATATACCAGACCAATGATTGACAAAAGATTTCCACAATATTCCTGAGCAACGGAATTAAATACTCATGCCTTTCTCTCAGCATTCAGAAGCTAAAAAAAAAACTCATAAGTACAAAATCCAAATGAAAAAGTGATACATACATGTTTTCCCTGAGGGCACTAGAGTTCAAAAAAAATGAGAGAATGGAAACAGAATAGAACAAAGAGAGAGGCGGGTAGGTAAAAAAAAAGGCATAAAGTATCCCTGGGGCCTCTCGGGCGCCCAGTTACAAGCGTCGAATAAAAATTCGGCTGAGCGGTACACGATCCTTGGTAATAGAGTAACCACCCTCTCACCTCTAAACTCCCACTCCATTCCACTCCTCTCTCATTCCACTTTTTGAAACCAGACTCATTTCGTTTGGCTCTCGCCAAATACACATCCGCCACATGAAAACCATCAAACTCACTACTCACACAGCCACTTTTCACATACGTTAACGTATTCACTGTGCATATGCATTCGAAAACGCCGGAATATTATATACAACGTTAGCGTTTCCTCTCCATCCAACACTGGCCCATTGTTAATTATCAATATTTCGTACGCCGAGTACAAGCCATGCAAAAGTCGTACGTCCGACTCTCTCATCCCCCGTTTCTCCCACCCTAAAATTCACTCATTTTGTCGCTCTTTCTCCCTCTCTCTTTCTCTTTCTCTCTCCCTCTCTCTCTCTCTCTCTCTCTTACAATATATTGTACCGAAATTCAACTGTCTCACTTGCCTTTTACCCATAGACTGGACGTACGCCGGGGGAGTAGTTATTGAAATTGAAACATTTCGACGTACAACGGGGAAACGTTGACGCCATTACTACCACGTTTCAGCTTCTACCCACATTCTATTAGCTGTATTCAATAAACTAACATAATACTTGGTTGTGAAAAATTTCCATCTTTCCTGGGCTTGTGAAAGCTGAGAAATTTCCATAAAAATCCTCCAATTTCATGAAATTATAGATTAATTTTTGAAGAAACAGCTCTTAATTATTACAGCTTTTTTTTTTATATAAAGTGATAATTTGGATTGCATTCATTCGAGAATTAACATAGACTGGTCAGAATTCAAATTTTAAAAAATGTCGGAAAATAAGCGAAACATGGCGATTCTAATCCTTTCTTACAGCTAATTTCAAGAGCTGGAACAAAAGATTGAGTGCAAAATCGTGCCATCTCCCTTAGTTTCCGAGACATTCTCGAAAAATCATTGTTTTACGTCTTTGCTACTGAATTGATTGTATTCGACTCCCTTTCATATCTCATGAAGACCTCATCCCCTAATTTTTCCTATTCTACACCAAAAATATCAAGAATTATGATATTTCTGGAACGACATTTTTGATTCAATAATTCTGATTTATAATTATTGAATCAAATGTTCAACTCTACCGAGAAACTTTGAATTTCCAATAAAGAACACCCCCACTTCCTCAACAGCTTACGGATCAATGAGTCCCCACCCAGGCTATGGAATGTCCGGCGTCCAAGCCGAATATCCAGGAAACACGTACACCCCTTATCCAACTGCTGGTTACAACTGCGGTGGAAGTTATCCAGGTGGACCAGTTACTTCCGGCTATCAAATACCAGCGGGTTACAGTCCAGCACCCTGCTACAGTATGCCACCGCCTCAGCACACAATGAGCGGTCTCGATAAGTCATCAGGGAAAGACGACGGGTAAGGAAAAACATCATAATAAATTACTTAACTCTAGAAAAATGATTAGAACGAATGTATTGATTGTCTGAATTAACCTGCGGCAGAATTCGACCATCAAAGCTGTTGCTATTGTTTAATTGGTTGAAAAAAAAACCGTTCAGAAGAAAGCTCGTTGTTAGTTTGGAAGAATTTAATTGGGTTCTCTCTATTGGCTTTGGAATCTCGTAACCGACTTTTGACCAATCAAAACACATCAGTTTTCAATGAAAATGTATAACAAAAATGATTTATAACTATAATTTGTGAAGCGTGGTTCGTTATCTTCATCAAGGTAACACTTTACCAAAACTTCATAATAAATTCTTAATTCTACAAAAATTATTAGAACGAATATATTAATTGTATGAATTAACCTGCGGCAAAATTCGACCATCAACACTGTTGCGTACACTTTGTTATACACTCGCGCGTTCAATTTTGTTAATTAAAGTAATTACTCTTCGTTGCGCGAGAGTGCCAACCTTATTCTAATTGACGTAGAGCTTCCATGGTGGTGTATAACGATAGAATGCAGGGGTTTGATAGAAGAAGAAGAAGAAGATGGTGGTGGAGGGAATGAGATTGGATAAGGCTGTGGATGCTTTAGCTGAGTTGAGGCTATATAATTAGTAGCTACCGCAGTGGATTATAGAAAAGGGACTCGTATTAACTCTTGTGCTGAAGGAAATTCAATTAATAATTAATAATCAATTTAGGACTTTTAGAATGACCCCAATTATTGGAAAAATTTATTGGAAAGAGATTGTTTTATTCTTTTTAACTCTTGTAGTCTTCCATTTTTCCACGGACATTTTCCTTTTGATAAAGATATCAGGATTGTAATAAAAAAAATTAGAGTGTAATTCTAAAAATTTGGATTCAAGTGAAAAATTCTAGATGCTTCAGTGATAATTCATCTTTTTCAATCAATACAGTCTTGAATTCAACGTTTTCTTATTCTCATAAATTTTTTATTCGAAAATATCCAATGGAATCTCTTCAATTTATCAGAATAATAAAAGAAAAATGAACATTCCGTCTCCCTAAATCACGTAATTGTTTTTGTAAAATATCTTTGGCATGAAAGGTGGTTACTAGTATCTGCCTCTGGTGGTTTCTCTCCCCCATAAGTCGATATAGAAACGATACTTCAACGTTATTAATGGCTCAGACCAATATAAACCGGCTAATATACCAGAGTTTTCACGTAACCATATTACAGCTCTGTATTCCACTCTGGACGTTTATTGGACACCCTCCTCACCAACCTAACAGTCCCTTCATCCTTGAAAGCCTCATTCCAAAACCATATACAACTTTGAATTTCTATATTTTTCCTGTCGATTAAAAACGATTTTCGAGAAGAAAGAAATCGGAGATTTCATTGGTGGAAATGATGCGAAATAGTATTGAAACTGCGAAATTATTCAGCTGATTTGTGTTTTTAATTGGATTGAAATGAGCTCTTAAAGTTCAGTTTAGCTAATTTGAAAAAGAAAAAATGAATTTAATTCGTTGCAAATTGAATTTCGTCAAATTTTTTTGACAATAACGTAATTTCTCATATTCTTAAAAATTTTGTGGACAATTATGATAACATTTTACTTAAGAACTCTCTCATATGAATTCATGACGAAATCAGAAACAGCATTCGAGATAGGGTACTCACTATTAGGATATATGAGAAACAACCTCATAATGAGCAACATTCTACAATAATTTATGAGACCAATTAAAATGAGTATCCTGAAGAGAACTTCGCAGACAAACCGAAACGTCGATACTGAATGCTAAATTTCTATTCAATTTTATACCAATTCAGCAGAGACCAAAAAGACCACCTTCCAATGGATCAATCAAGAATAGCACTTTTGAAGTTCCGCATACTTGCAATTTAAATAATTGAATGGGATCAATGACATCTTCCATTATTTTTAATCCCAAAGATAGTGTCATTGGTTTCATTCCATTATTTAAAGTTGGAATATGTGAAACTTCAAAAGTAGTACTTCCACTCCCAGAATTTCTTTTCCGCTAATAAAAGAAAATACGTGCTTCTCAGGTTCCAATAAAAGATAACAAATTTCCCATTAAATTCCCTCAAAACTAAAGAATTCGTAATGAATTCAAAATTCGGATAATTGGTGATTGTTAAGGTAATCCAAGTAGCAGATCCGAATTGTCTACCTTTTTTTCTTTCTGAGTTTTCATTATTATTATAAGCACCTTGATTTCGTACTATTTTTCTTTAAATACATACAGTTATAAGAAATACATACAGTTATTCATGAAGAAAAAAATGATCTGCGACTATAAATTGTTGCATCGGAACTAAAATTGAATCTCGCTTATGAAATTTAGTCTTAATTTTATTCTTTTCAAAAATAATTTTTGATTGAAAATTTTCGGTAACATGGGATAAAATTGATCTTGAAAAAATCTCCTCATGCTCCTCTAACATAAGTGACCAATATTGAAAATAAAAAAATTATTATCTGAACTACTTGGATGTCCTTAAATTCCTAAATCTTGACCAGCACGAAAAAAGAAAGGAAACAGAATAAAAAAAATGATCTGTATCCACTTGTGGAGTATATAGTCTCCAGAAATGTTTCTAGACAATTCTCCAGGACCCCCCTCTGAGAGGGCTATATATATGCGCACGTCGTGATTGCACTCAAGAAGAGGTTTCCTAGTGGATTCTCCCAAGGTGGGAGGGCAATATCGCGTACCCACTCGAGGGTCATTGAGGGCTTCAGACGAGTCTCTCTATAACCTCCTCCCTCTACCTAAACCTCGTAAAAGTGAACTAAAACTCTTCACAATCTAACCACGTATCTCATCTTCTTTTTTTTTCGTGTGTGTGTGATTTCCACGATTGGTGAAGTTATGTATGCATTTTCATAAAGTAAACCACAGTTTTGGTGTTATTAATTTTTTCGGGACTGTGGATAAAAATGAGATATTTCAATGGTCTTTAGGGATGAGAAGATGAGGAGACTTGATTCTTTTTTATTTACTCGGCATCTAATGGGTTCCGAGATATTTGGAGTGAAAGAATCCGCGGAATATTGATTGTTAAGCTTCTCTATTTTTTTATTGAGGAATATCTTGTGTAATATTTCGGGGCTTCGAGAAAAGTGGTAATTATGAATATTAGGGGCCTATTTGATAAATGAGATTTTTTTTTTGGTTTCTAAGAGATATCTTTAACAGAATTGTGAAATAAAGATTTTTCTTGATGAATATGACTTAATATGCATATAATACGATATATCGCATAGAAAAAATCAAAATCTCTCGAAAATTTCAAAATTTGAGATTAAATAGTCATTTTTTTTTTTTTTTTTTCAATAATCTCCTTTATTTGATAATCTCAAGATGCAATTTCGGAAAAAATAGGGAACTCGCAAGCGAGGCTTAAACTCACATCCTTCAAATTACCAGTCTGATGCTCTACCAATTGATCTACTGCGAGTTCCACTAATTACCTTCGAATTTTCGATTTCGACATATTGCCTTATTTTCTCCACCCCCCTTCCTGAGGGAATTTTTAATTAATTTTATTTTGACAGTCCAGTAATCTACCCGCATATGTACCAGAAAAGTCAATTATGGTAAATTGTTTTCAATAAATGAGAACTCACTACTCTACTTCGAATTTGAATATTTCTGATATTTAAGTGGATCAATATCTCCTAATTCTCTTATTCGAGATGTTTTTCATCGTTCATAATGTTCTTCGTCATACTATGCAGCTCACATTCACGCTCTCGACTACTTTGAAACGCTTACTTGAAGCGAAACGCTACCGCATCTTTTGATACATAAAATAGATTAATGGAATTTGGAAACAATTGAATTTCGGAGAACAAGTAGGAGAAAGTCGAACGTTATAATTGACTCGGTACTCGGATTTTCATTGCTGTTGAATAAAGAAAAACTACATTTATGTTGAGGAATAAGAAACATTAAAAAACTTTTTCATCTTCGCTTCCGAATTACAGTACAACATCTCAAAGCGTTTTGTTCGGAAACTGAGTTGAAAGAAAAAAGAGTAGATTTTCCATTATGTAATGTTTGAAATTATGAGGAAATCTTAGGGGAATTGAGCCCAGTTGAAGGAGATGCAAATAGAGAGGTTGTACTGTAGAGGGGACTGGGGCAAAATAGACGGCTATCACATTTCGTAACATTACAAACAATAATATCACAAACTAAAAATATCATGAAATTAAGATATCATATTCTAAAATATCACACTCAAAAATATCACAGAATCAAATTATCACGAATTTTTATTTATCCCATTTCTTTTCAAGCAAATATAATTTATAATTGAAGAACATAGTAATCGTGAATTCATATTTATATTTCAATATTGTGCGCTATACTACGCAAATAATCCAAAACATCAGTATCATTATCAAAATCATTAACTCACGCAAAGAGACCTTCATCATGATCACGATATCATCGTTCAGCATGTTCATGAGTATCTTCATGAATAATGATACCTAAACGAAATATAACATAATTTTTTTTCCTTTCTGACTAAGTACAAACTGGAGACCCATATGAATGTTTCCCCCGCAGAGAACAGTAATTGACTAAATGAATAAGGGAGAAATAAGGTTCATGAAGCTACTTAAGTTTACAAAAGAAGTAAATACATTAACTAAATCAATATATTGATTGCCGAATGACCAAGCGATATCTACATGATAAAATTGAGGACATTTTAGTTGTATTATATTTTTTGGGGGATATTTTGAGACCATGATATTTTGAAGTGTGAGATTTCTATATCATGATATTTTGAAGTGTGATATTTTTTGTGATATTATTAATTGTGATATCATAATTACGTGATATTATGAGGTGTCACCAAATAGACCTCTGGGGTAAAATGATCCAATATTTTTTGTATCTAGTGAAGGACTTCGCAAAAGAATCTGAAAAAAATAGAAAAAATGCTTCAACATGTCGACATTGCTGTGTAATTTAAAAAAAAATTCACAGAGGTCCTCACACTCAAAACAAAATGCCCGTTCATTTTGCCCCAGTCTCTCCTGTTTCTGAAATACTTCAGAAAATCGAAAAATCACAAAAAAAACAATCATTGCCTGTTCGGTGTGCAGTATGAATGTACAGCGGCACTCGTTGAGTTTCTCATCTCGGTCATCAGCCCCGCGTGATCGTGACTGCAAGGATCTAATACAGTGTCCTACGTCCACCTGCGACGGCATGGGTCATGTCTCAGGGAACTACGCTACCCACAGAAGGCAAGGCCTAATTGAAAAATTGTAAATCATCATAAAATCTAAAAGAATCATTGAATTCTATTTTTTTTCTTTTTTCGATTTTCTTATACCGTTTATCAATAAATGGAAATGAATAATCCCCGAAAAGAATAATCCTAGCACGATTATAAAATTTTATTCTTCATTGATTTATCAAGTATTTTAATATATGTGTTTTATTCTCTATAACATACGTTGCATTGTAGTTCATGTGGAATGAACGTATCCTTATTGAAATGATTCTCGATTGATAGATTCAACCCGACCCCTTGGAAAATGAGGAATAAATAGAGGAAATTATTTTTGAATAATAATAATAATTATTTCAATGACCCTGCGAAATTGCAATAATGCCAGACGCCTCTAGTGGGCAGCACAGTAGCGAACTGTCCGTTGATGACCACATGCCGTGGCGATTCCATAACAATTTAATGAATATTTTAATAATTTTCTTGATTAAGTAGAAAAAGACAAGGAGAAGCACATATTGAGAGAAACTAAAAATAAAAGGAAAAAAAACGATAAAATCGAAGAAAATTGTGAAAAATTGGAGAACAATTTCTTGTTGAAAATGAAATTCCTAAAAATAAAATTCTGAATATTTTCTCTATTCTTTTTTAAAGATCTTCAATAAAAGAATCAGTCACTAACTATTCATTTTAGTAAAACTATAATGATTTTAAGACGTTTCCGGTTTTTAAACTATGTCCTACCATTTTTGCGATATTTATGTCTTTTTCTACTTGACCAAAGAATCAATTCACTTCTATAATTGAATAAATCGGCAATGGAAGGGTTTCAATGGGGTCAGGTGTGAGTGTTGCTCTATATTCCCATTACTGTTCCTTTCGATGTTATATTGTGTACTTTTTATCTTAGAGAAAGAACCCCCCACTCCTCCCAGAATGCGAGAATTCTTGATTTTGGGAATTTGAATGGGTTGATGTCGAGTTACACCTCAGGATTGATCCGGAATTTTGGACGACAGCGTTGCGATAAGATGAATGAAAAAACTCATGAAAGAATATTTGATATTAATTCTTAAAACATCAATAGTTATCTGATATCATTAGAAACCATTTTTTTTCAGGAAAAAATTAACCGAAAATTCCTCTCAATTTTATTCAAATTCACAAATCCATTCCGCGAATGGATTTCAGAATTCTGGAATTGTCGTGAGGTGTACTATACAACTTTATAAAATTATCTGCAATTTTCATGACAAATAATGATTCCATTGAAAAAATTATTTCGTAAAATTTTCAGTCTTTCGGGATGTCCGAGAGCCGATCGTTCTCAGATTCAGGCGCATTCGCAGGAATTAAAGTGTCCAACGCCAGGATGTGACGGTTCTGGTCACGTTACAGGAAATTACAGCTCACATCGTAGTCTATCGGGATGTCCTAGAGCGAATAAACCAAAGAGCAAACCAAGAGATGGACAGGACTCTGAACCACTCAGGTAATTTTTTTGCAAAAATCTCAAATTTTTCACTTATTTGATTCAGTAGTGAAGCGGAATAACAAGTTCACGTCGATAACAGGTTCAAGACGAAAAACTCAATTTTTCTGGAGAGGTGAAAAACTGTATAACCATGATGCAATCGTGTTTATGTGCTACATTTATGATAAACTTCATTTAATCCGCAGTTCATTTGATATTCAAACACTATCATTGCCTGAAATCTCTGTTTCCTACAATCTGAACGACTTAGCTTGAAATGTCTAAAGGAAAATCAAGTTATGTCGACTTAATGCCTTCAAATTCTTAAGAAATTGAAGGTATGTTGACTCAATTCATTTATTGATCATCTTTTAGATAGGTAATAACAGTCAGTACAATAGAAACGCAGAGCATTCAAATTTCTTCAAAATATACTTAAACAAGAGAAACCGTGTTATGTGAACTTGGCTTTTGTGAGTATAATTATTTCTCAAGCTGTGTCGACATAACTTAAACCTTTGCTATTAAATTGATGAATGTGAACTTAACGTGAAATGCGAGTGAAAAAATTGGGCCTTCAATGGACCTATCAAGTCAAATTATTTCTGTGGGACATGTGTCCATACGATTTGAACCAAGTTATGATAAAATCTCATTTTCGACGAAATCAACTTAACTTGTTATTCCGCTTCACTATTGAATTATTTCCCAATTTTTACTTATCCCTTCAAATTCGCAGATGTTTTTCTTTAGATTAAAGTCGAACGCCTCAGAAAATTCCTGAAATAGTAAAATTTATTAATGAAGAAATTATTAAATGAAAATGATTAATTTCCATCTAAAATTTTACGTAATCACAAAATTTGAAAGCACAGTAATTAAATCGATCCTTCGAAAATACCATTTTACCCCAATTTACAGTTGCACGCAACGTGTGTCTGAATTCGACAGTAGAAGGGGATATTTGTTCCACCACCTTTCAGGCATTCTCCTTCACCTTCCCAGTTTTCCCTTCAACAAGAAGCCCTTTTGCATTGAAAATCCCCTAGAGATAGAATTCAACCCGTTGTTAAATTCAACCCCTTTCCATTCCTCAACAGCAAAGACGCTGACTAATATGTCGTTTCTCCTCGTTTCATGCTACTCCTAAACCCATCACTTGTCACGTGATGATGATGACGATTATTATCGTGACTACAGGTGTCCGATTCCTGGATGTGATGGATCAGGACATGCTACTGGCAAATTTCTGTCTCATCGAAGGTAAATACAATTTATATGTCAATTATAATAACAAAAGAAATAGACAAATGAATTCACTTTAGAATTTCCGCAATTTAATTATTGAAATTTCGTAATTTCAATATTTTTTAAAGTTATTACTTGAAATTTTCGCATTTCTTTTTTACTCGGTTGATGAGAAGATTCGGTCACGTGACACGTAGTGTGCGCGCAACAAGACTCATCGCCCTTCCTTTTTCTTATTGTTGAGGCATCCCACGTTATTTCACTCACTTTTCAAGTTTTCTTTCTTCGATTTTGCTCATTTCTCGATATGTTGGTGAAATGGCTAAAAAAAGTCATTTCCCATGGGAACAGGAAAAACTTTTTTGCATTTAGGGAGCGAAAAACGACGTTTCTCACCTCATTTTGTTCGATTAAAAGAGTTTTTTTTGGCTTCCTCGATACAAAAAATATTGTACACACCACGGATGGAAAAAAGTCAACCTCGACAAAAATTTGACACTCGCTTCGCTTGGGAGGAAATTTTTCACCAAGATTGACTCATTTCCTCCCTAGGTGTGTAATATATTATTTTTTTGTAAAATATATTGAGCTTTGAAGTTTGGAAAAAATGCTGAAGATGCCCGCTTTTCTCCAGCTTTGAATGCTCGTATCTCGTTATATATGAATTTTATGAGAAAAATGAATGAGTACCTCTTTATCGCGAAAGAACGTATAATTGCAACAAAGTTTATTCCAACTGTAAAAACCTAATATTTCTATTTATTATAAACAAAATGAATGGAAAAATGACTGTCAATCATTGTACTCAACATTTTGAAAATTTGCAAAAAATATATGCTATAGATTGAACTATCTCAGATTTTCATCTGAATTTTCTTTTTATTTATCGGAACGATTCGCAAGATATGGCTTTTTTATCGAGGGGTTGCTCACTCCTGAAGTCGTGGCACCACACCGCGATGGACTCAATTTGAAATCAAGTGAAGTAATTGAAATCAGTGAAATCAGATGACTTCAACTTTTTTTAATCATTGAAGTCAAAAGATGCCATTTTTTTAAAATCAATTCTGAAATTACTGAAGTCACTTGAAATCAATTGAAGTCAATAAAATAAGTGTTCTTTGCCATTGGTATATTTTAAATAAAAGTACAAATTGTTGGAAATTAGAGCCAATGAGTGTACATGGGTTCGATATGGAACAGTATCGAAAAACTATTTCCCCTCCTGAGATAACTGAGAGTGGGGATTCTAAGTAACCTAATAAATCTTTTAAGACTGTTAAAAAATATTTCCAATGAGAAACATCTAAATATTGTTATGTGTCAATTTATATAAAAGTTTTTGTTTCAATATGATAAAAACCCGTTTTCCCCCTCCCTCTTTTATTCGTAAAATTTTATTCATAGTGATTTCAATGACTTCATTGTATTTAAAGTCACTGACTACAAATTGATGAAGTGATTGGCAATCAATTGCAGTCATGGAGTCACGTTAATCAGTGCTTGAAGCACAAATTGAAAAAATTTAGTGACGGTCATTTTACATCTATATAGATGTTTTAGCATCAATCATTTTTCATTCCTTGGCAAGTGTAAATGAATTTAGTTATGAAAGACTCAATTGAAATCCGTTTGAATTGAAAAACAAAGAATTCACATTGCAATCAAATGTATTGAATATTTACTGGTTTTTTAGATCGACTGAACAAAATGACCGTCACAAACGAAAGAAATTTAATGACGGTCATTTTCTATCTATATAGATGTATTTTACTATCTCACTCATTTTCCATTCTTGGACAAGCATAAATTTAATTCTGTCATTGAAATCAGACACTGAATTCACGTGAAGTCGACTTCATTTTGAAGTCATGGTGTCACTCAATCTTTGAGTGAGTAAGCCCTCGTTTTTTATAATCTTCTGCCATCCGCGGTCGAGGCCTAAAAGTTATGTGCATGCAAATTTAATTTTTGCAAAAATAGAGTATGTTATTTTTGCAAAAATTATAGGATTTTCCCTTTAAAGGATTTTTTTTCATCTGAAGTAAAGTTTGATCCTCGAGAAATTAATAGGAAAAATAAAATACTTTCAGTGCATCCGGCTGTCCAATAGCGAATCGTAACAAGCTACGTGTCCTAGAATCTGGTGGTACAGTAGAACAACACAAAGCAGCAGTGGCAGCAGCTACGGCAATGAAATTTGAGGGTGTAAATTGTCCAACACCAGGATGCGATGGAATTGGTCATATAAATGGTTCATTTTCAACGCATCGATCACTCTCAGGCTGTCCAATTGCCGGAAATACACTGAGAAAACCAAAATTCGAGGATATGACCAGCATGTACAGCAAAGGAATCCCCGGTGAGGAATGAAAATGAAAACCAAAAAAAAAAAAAAAAAAGAGAAATTTTAATTTGCAAGGATAAAGAAAATTGAGGGTTTAAAATTTAGAGAAATTCGAAAAAAAATCGATCTCGTTCAAAACCAAATGTAGTAGATTTTTTTTTTCTTTTCGAGTGCTATGCCAACGTAAATGCTGTCCTTTCTCTCTCCACCGCAATGATGTGCTGTCATACCAATGGATAATATTTTTTTATTTAAACTTTTAATCCAGAAAAAAAAAAGAAAAAAAAACATCAATTATTTACTTTGTTTGTATATTTTTGATTTATCCGTGTGATTTTTTCCATACTTTTTTTTTCTCTTCTTTTCCTTTCATCCCATTTTACAGGAACTCAGCAGCAAGATAAAAAAAAAGAAAAAGTAGTGAAAATTATGATATTAAAAGTAGTGGAAGAAAGTTGTGAAAAAAAACAGAAGAAAAAAAGAAAAGAAAAAAAACTTGAGAAAATTAATTTTTTTTTTTTTCAAAGAAAAAAAAAGAGAAGTGAAATTAATATTAATTCTGATTTATTCTTGGGGATTGACGATATCAGCTCCTCCTTTCCTGTCGTTTCCTGTTGAGGAGCACATTTACTTTTGAAGGTAAGGGTCTGAACGTTAAAATTCAACGAAAACAATTCAATTTTTTATGTTCTTTCTGTGTGTTTTTTGATCGGTGTAAGACAAAAAAAAACGTATTTTTTTTCATTATTATTATGACACGAATGTAATTATTTCGAGTGTTGTCAAGTAAGAAAAAAAAAAACAGCACTCGAAACCACAATATTTCGTATTTCAATTTATCTGGTATGATGGCACCTCACGCTAATCCATATTAACGAAAAAAAAAAAAAAAGTATTCACTTCCTGCAAAAAAAGGAAAAAGAAATTGCTTCCAAGACAAATAAAAAGAAGAGTCTTCCTCGAAAAAAAAAACAATCCTTTCCCGAAAAAACATTTGAATCAATCTTCCTTTCGCAGCGACTTGGCATATATACACGTTATTGTTATTATTATTTAATAAATTAGAGAGATGAAGGTGGATAAAGATTTTCTTCTGAAAGAGAACAAAAAAAAAAGAGAATTTAAACAGATTGTGAGTGCAAACGTGAACGAAATCGATTTACTTTGACCCAACTCGCTGTGGAAAATTACGTGTACTTGTGTTACAGCCCCATTCCCCCAATCCTTCTTCCATTTATTTTGCTAGCATTACGTGTTACGCAACCTGCCTCATTTGACTCCTTATTTTTTTTCCTTTTTTTTTTCATTATTCTAATTATTAGCACAATTTTTTTCAAGTACACGGCAGAGATTTGAGTTGCTTTGAAAAGAAGAAATTCAGTAGTGAAATGACGAAGAAAAATGAGCCCGAATGGGGGGAAAAAAGGGACCAGTGGGGTAAAATGGACGAGGATTCTTCTTTTGGAATGAAAGCTTGCACGAAAAAAGGGAAAAATTCACAATTTAGGCAACCTAGAACACATTTTTACAATTTTTCGTGAAAGCTTCAATTAAAAAAAAAAATCCTACTTCGGATAAATTTTTCGACTCATCTTTTTTTGCCATTTTCCTACTAAATTAAGTCACACTTCTTTTTCTTCGTATTTTTTTCTGTTAATCATTTAAAGTATAGGCACTTGATTTTCTGAGTCTCATTGAGTTTTTTTTTTTTTTAATTTATTTTTAATGTAGCAAAATTTTTTGAGAGTTCAGGAAATAATGTAATGGGGGCTTTCAATTGGATGAGAAAAAGAAGAAGAAAAAAATTGATGATTTAAAATTAAGGGGGATTGTATTTATTAGGAGTAGACACCGGTGGTCCGGCTCAGGGTGGTGCGTTGGGTACGGTTCAGGGAAGCACAAGCGGTAACAGTGGACCTGGTGGTCAGGGCGAGGATCTTTATACGCTGGAGGCTGAAATCACTGAATTACAGAGAGAAAATGCACGAGTTGAATCACAGGTTATGCGTCTGCGCTCTGAGGTCACCGCTATGGAGAATCATCTCAAGCAAGGGGAAAAGGTAAGGGATTTACATGTCCTGTGGGGCTTACTCAGCCGGTAAATAATCACTGTTGGTATATCAACAATCGGCTTGATACTGTTCCAAGATTAATTTTCAAAAAAATTCAAGTTTGATAAAATGTTAAAATTTTTATTAAACTTTCTTGACCGATTGTTAGTAATTCACACGAAAACTTCCTTCTTCAGGAAGAAAATTTGATTTATCGAGTGCAGAATAACAAATTTGGACATGATAAGGGATCCTCAGTAAATCAGATAAATTTCTGATAAAACCGCCATTTACTATCTGTTGATTAACAAAATTCCCATTTCTTGGAACAGAATCAAAAAAAAACTATGGAGTAAGCGTACTTCCCAATAGAGTTCATAGTAAGCTTGTATTTTTTCATTTTTATACGGAATTATTGATAAAAAAAAAGTGGAAGCGATGAGGATGCCATTGAAGAACCAGCGGAAATTTTTTTATCCCAAAAAATACTCACATTTTTATTTTTTATCATATGTTTGTTTAATGCGGTTCTAGCGCGAAATTTAAATTTTCTTGTTCGTTAATCAGAATTATTTGAATTTGAGTAGTGAAGTAGTAAAATGAGTCAATTTTATTTTTTAATTACAATTAATATAGAATTCCATTTTTAATTAGAAAGGATCTTTAAATACAGGATGACCTCTCTATCTGCATAGTCTAGTGCCAAACAGTCATGTGACGTCATGTCATCGAATACTAGTGACCGTCACAAAATTTAAGTGAATGACAGTCATCAAAAAGAAAATATCATCTTCACAAATTCACTTGGCCCATAGATTTGATAAATTGCAATTTGGATTGAAATAATATGGTTTCAAGAGATTTGATGACGATCATTTTCCATTTATATAGATCTATTTTACCATCACAAAAAATATCATTTCCTGACACTTATAATTTAAATTTTGACCGTTATTTTCCATTCAAAATTTTGTGACGTCACAGGGTGGTCATTTTTCGTCAATTTTTAGACATCAATTAAAAAATGACCATTATTGCCAATTTCTCGAATTTGTGAGCCCAACTCCCTTTAATATCCACCAGATGCCGCAAGACGCATGCGCACAAGAGTAATCATTTAAAAAATCGAGTTCATCACTTTCGTAATACATAGAAGAATTTGCAAATAGAGAGGTTGAGCACTGTATCACTTGATATTACATAAATTATCAATGAACTAAAATGTTTTTTTCTTTCTGTTCAGGAAACAACGGTAATTGCTCAACGTAATAATCATCTCACGGATTACTACCAATCACTTCGTGACAACATGATAACATTCTTGGAGCACGTTAGAATACCAAGTGCCCCTGGCGGTCCACCGGAAAAAATGGGACACGAAAATTTCGATAGTTATCTAACTAAATTGCAGACATTATGTACACCAGATGGATACTGTGCCGATGAAGCAAATCGTCCAACATACGAGACTGTAAAAACTGCATTGCAAGATTTTACGGTTTTACCAACGCCCATCTGAGACCATCAGTCACGTGGCTAAAATAGGCTGTTCATTGAAATTCCGTTAATTGCCTGATAAAATTATTGAGAACATTAAAAAAAAGGAATAATTAAAAAAGCATTAAACTAATTTGGAGACTCGTTCGAGATGTGAAATTTTCATTTCATCATTTTTGAGAATTTTCAGTTGAATGAAGATAATTATTGCGATGGCATTCCTTCATTTTAACTGAAAATTTTTCCCATTTCATTCAGTCTCCACGTCGTTTGTTCAGTGAGAGAGAAGTAATAAGAAGGCGATAAAGTCGAGACAGACAGAAAAATTGTAAATATTTAAATATTAATTGATGAAATCACGGGAAGTAATTCCCATCAGATAGCTCGCATTTGTAAATAAAAATAACAAAATTCAGAGAGATTGATGGAGAAAAAAAATGATAAATCCAGTAGTTGGTGAAGAAAAACTGTAAAAATTAATGTAAGAATTTCATTTACGCTTAGTCATGTATATCGGCCCCTTATCCACCAATCGCTTGTAATAATGATAAACATTGCAGCAAAATAATTGAAACCGCCAGAAAATTGTACAAGTTGGTATTTATGAAGAAAAATCGATATTAGTCGAGTCTCATTACTATTAAAAATTGAATAATGAATTTGAATATAAAAGAAGAAAAAGGAAGAAAAAAAATCGAATAGAAAATGAAATTAATCCATCACTGTTAATGATAGTAATCATTTAAATGCATTCCACATACGTATAAAATTTTGTCCATAGTTTGTAAATAAATTGAATAATTTTAAATGATTAAAGGAGAAAATTAAAGAAAAAAAAGAAGTCGTGGAAGAGATATCAATTTTAATCGAAATGATGAAAAAAATAATATTAAGGTCATCGAAAAAGATAGCAAAAATAATAATTGATGACAAAAGTCGAATTTATTAATGCCAAAAACAAATTTAAAATTAATAGAATTTCGTTTAGGTGAAAAAAAGAAAAAAATGGCTCAATGGGAAAATATTCAGTATTGAGATTAATATTCATAATTAATTGATTAATTGATTCAGCAATTAATTATTATTACGGATTAATTAATTCATTTGAATTTTTGTGCAATATTTGAGATTTAATAATTTTATTCAAATAAATTATGTGATTTATTAATAATTTTAATTTTTTTATTTGTTTTAAAAAATTTTAAGAACACTGTTATTATTTATTCAAACAAATTTAATCTGTATACGATGTTTATATGTTTATTTATAACACTATTAATGATTAAAAAAACAGGCACGTGTCTGTAAGAATAATAAAATTATGCTGAAAAATCACGAATGAAAAAAAAATAGTCTATACACCATTTTTTCCAATATTGTCCGATTAAAAAGAAGTTTATTAGAGAAAAAATGAAATTTTTGGTTTTACATACAATACTTGTAAGTAATTAGAAGAAACAATGAACAATTCACACTTGATGAAGTTAATGGTGTACAGACTACAGGTAATTATGAAAATAAAGTTTAAAATGAAGAAAAAAAACAATACGCTATTGTCGTGAGGTAAAGGAAAGACTGTAAACAAAAAATAAAACATTTGTTTTAATCTGTAAGTTTCACTAAATTAAAAGTGTGGCGATAAAAAATTCCAAAAACATTCAAATATCTCGTGTAAATAAAATGGACTCAAAAAAGAAGAAAAACAGAAAAATTGAAAAAAAAAATTGCAAAAATCTTGAAAGGGGAGGAGAAGAAACTGGAAAAAATAATAATAAAGAATGGAAAACCATTGAGAGGATAATAACTAAGGTATACAAGAAGGTGTCATTAGTGTTAATCGAATTTAAAAAAAAAAAAAAAGAAAACAGGAATTAAAACTGCAGAAATCATAGAAATTGAGTAAATGGGATCCCAGAAATAGATGATTAATTTATTCCTTCGCTATTAATTTTTTCTTCTCTCTTTTCATTCACTAATTTTTTTTTTACACTGAAAAATAAGTTCATGCCAGTGCATAATGGAAAATTGTATGACAAAATTCTGTGTCAATGAGACGGAGAAACATCAACGATAATTGGAGAGAGTATTGTTAACCGAAAAATAGAAAGTGATAATCAGGCCTCAAAACTTTATTCAATGATAATCAAATTTTGAGTTGTCGATGAAGCTGATGGTGGAGAGATTAAGGAAAATGAACAGTATAAAAATAATTACTGGAGAATCAATGTTAAAGTAGTTTGGTCACGAATATGGAAATTAAAAGATGGAATAAATTGAAAATGAAAACTTATATGAATTTCAACTATCTCGTAAAATTTCGAGTCAATTGACCGTTCTATGAGGTCAATAATAAATGAAAACGCAAACAGAAATAAAATGGCGTCTTATGGGCCAATACAAGATTTTACACTTTTAAGTTCGACAAAAGATTAAAATTCGGAAACTATCTTTAAGAAGAGGAAAGGAAAAAACAAAGATCTACGATCTAATATAAAAATTATTGACCATCTCATAACTTCGTCACAAATGATTTTTATTGTTACATTGCCAAATACGTGAAAACACTACCCGGGAAAGAATCTGATATATATATCTAATCAGATACATTTAGATTTCGAGAAGTGTAAAAGAATTCTGAACTTTCGATCTGACCAGATCCAATTCTATTAAATTACAGATCTACCAAGATTTAAATATACATAATTATATCTGATGCAAATATGGTCAGATCTCCTAGCATATCTGCCTATACCTCCACAGATATGACGTCATATCTATCAAGATATGACTGCGGTTCTAATTATATGTAATTCAATCTAATTAGATAGGATTAGATATAATTGGAGCAAATTATATCAAAAAATATCCCCGGGCAGTCAAATAGCATACTATTGATTGAGTGATAAGTGAAAAATAATTGAAATAATTCAGTAATTCTTTTTTGAATTTGCTTTCAATACCAAGAAGAAGGTTTTCAATCATAAATAGGGCCGAAACGTTGGTGTACGATTTGATCTAGCCTGAAATTGCCTATAGATCAAACACATTTTAAATGGTTATTAATGTCAAACTGATATTTATAAATGTTAAGCTGCCTTTATAAACGTTAAAGGATTTGTGTTTCTCAATCATTTGAAGAATTGGTTAACATGTGGATGTTATTATTCATCGTGAGTTATAACCGTAATGGGTTCTCTGACGAGTTCCTCTGAGAATTCCCCTAAAAGTTCCTCATGAAGTTCCCCTAAAAGTACCTCTGAAAGTTCCGATATGAGGTCCTCTGGTAGTTCCCTTAAAAGTTTTTAACGTTCATAAAGTCAGTTTGACGTTTATAAATACCAGTTTAACATTCATAACCATTTAGAATGTGTTTAATTCAAAGGCAGCTTCAGTCTAAATCAAACCGTACACTAACGTCTAGGCCCTGATCATAAACAATAATTTTTTGGTGTTTTTTCTCTCGTTTTTGTTATTGCCATTTATCGATTCAACTGACTTTCGGCCAAACTACTTCAAATCACGAAAAATCTAATTAAAATCATGAGTTTTACAATCATATTCAAAAAATAAGCATGTCATTCACATACATCCGTTAATTATTTTTACGAAAATTATGTCAAGAAAGTGTTTCTTCGGGTGATTTAGAGTGGAAACATTCGCTTCATCGACTCGATTTCGAAATAATGTCAAGCTAAGTTGAGTGAGCACGTAATTGATCTCATTCAATGAATTTTGAGGCCCTGATCATGATGTAAATACTGTATTAGGAAATAATTCAATGATCAATGCAAAACGAAAAATTCTCCACTGTTCAAACAAAGTTTAGAGAGGAGGATTTATAAAAGAATCAATGGAAATCAATGAGGAAGAACTAATTCGATAGTGAGTATTGTATTTACAACTGGCACTGTGTAGTGGAAGGATTTAATGAATTTAAGAATGAACAAGAAAAATAATGAATCATTGATTGATATTTCATTGCAATAAAAGTCAATTGTCATTATTAATTTGCAATTTTTATCGCTAAGAATTTTAAATATTTTTGCTTTCAATTTTCAACATATTCTTTAACATTTTAATCAAAAAATTGAATTTCAAAAATTCACAGAATTTCTCAATTGATCCTTAGGACACTGTTTCATGTTAATTTTCCTGATTAAATAACTGTTGCTATTTATATGAGAATGAATAAAAAAAATGGAATAAAATTTTAAAAATTCTACGATATTTGTAAGTTTATGAATAATATGCTTTAAGTAAGAATAAATGTTACTCCGATCGAATAAAAGGTATTTATCGATGAAACATGACATTTTTGTAGAATATTTGTACTCGGTCCTATATAACTATTTTCTTCAAATTAGATTATTCATAATTTTTTAATTTGGTGAAATTCGTGGAAGAAACACTCGAAAATGGAATAACCGAACCAACTAAATTCCTTAAAATTTGAAGAAAAGTCTGAAACTCTTTTCTCTCTATTTATTAAGTCTTGTTGGAGTCTTCTCTATGATATAGAGTCTATGTCTCGTTTTTTTTCCTAATATTTATTCTGCAGTTCTGATTTTACTCTTTTTCCATTTCGCTGACCGACGAATACAAACATCAGCTAAGTATGTATGTGCATACAATAGCCTCACCCGGGAAAAGAATTCTGATATAATTATATCGAAGCAAATATATTCAGATCTCGAAAAGTGCGAAAAAATCCCGAACTTCAGATCTGATCAGATCCAATTCTATCAAATTACAGGTCTGCCGAGATCTAAATATATATAATTATATATGATCACATCTGATACACATCTGGGCTGTTCCGTTGTGGGATTCTCAGAACCCATCATATCTGGTCAAATCTATTAGCACATCTGCCTATATCTGCACAAATATGACTGCAGATCTAATTAGAGCTAATCATTTCTGATTAGATATAATTAGATCAAATTCTTTGTTTGAATAGATGGCTTATTCGATCTTGCTCATTTTTCTCATTTATTTTTTTAAAAACGTCATATAATTACTAAAAATTCCCTAAGTTTCGAATTCTCATGCGAAACCCTCTTCAAGGATTATTTAAATCTGAAACTTTAAATGAAGAATCCATTTTTAATATAATTTTATTCTATCATTTAATCTATGTGTTATTCTTCGTATTGTTCAACATCATAATATTTAAACACGTCAGTAGTGTTTCTATAATGGATTGGATCAAATGATATGAAAAAAAAAAATTCCCGGGCGTGTGTGATAGCACGTGCACCACCTTATCCCCTTTCCCCTATACCACCTTGTTATTTGGGCTGCTTGCACAGCTGCCACTCAACAATTACGTTATACGGCCAAGGTTACTACTTTTTATGTGACAAACTGAGCTGAGGCAGAGACGTTTTCTGTTTTTATGAGCTACACAAACTTTCTATCCAATAGGGACTCGAAATCCTGGTCTTTCGCATGTGAATCTACGGTCCAATCCACTACGCCAGACAACTGGACCCTAGACCACCTCAAACTAAACCAACTCTTCTAAGCAAATTCTTTTTTCCTTTTTTTCTATTCCTATCGGCCTCATTCACGAACCGTATCATTAATTTTACAAATTCAATTGATAAATACAGATGTGAAACACACACGTGTGTTAACTTCCACATCATTCAATCCTGTAATCGTGGTATCAGCTACGATGCCCCACTACTTTTAGTTGCATCGAGTTGCAGGTACAGTTTATAAGCTGAGAAAGTGAAGCTGCTCCTCAGACTGTCAGCTGCTATTCTTCCTGTTAGCTAACGTAAACGATGCAAAGTCCTGGAGAACAATCATCAATCATGGTGAAAAAATCGTACCAGCAATGCCTTAACCGTAAGATCACAATCTCACAATTATATCCAACGAATGCAGAAATTTCTTCATTATCATTAAGATCAACATTAAAAAATGTAACAACGAATACAACATGTCGGTTATCGAATACGAATCGTTCATGTATATCGCTTGGATTAATATTGTCTCTCAAGCTAGTACTAATCTCATCATGTATTGGTATTGTTGATGTTGTTCAATCATTGGAACCTTCAGTTACTATCACTACTTCTGGAATACAGCTTGACTGCATAGGTTATAACTATCGACAATTTACAATAGTGGATCATATCTGTGCTGAATGCCACAATCTCTTCCTTGTGGAAAACCTCCACATATTATGCAGGTGATTATATTTCTTGATTCTTTCATAAATTTTACTTTCCCAACGTTAATTGGATATTGACAAGAATAGATTCGTTCTATTTCCAAGGTACATAAAGAAAATATATGTTGATTACATAATTGTATATTCTTTATATATTTTCTTATCTTATAATAGGTTTATTCTATTTATATCTTAAAGTATATTCGTTCAACTCGAAGAATTTCCTAAATTTTATTCTACAAAATTAACAGGCAAAATTGCTTTGTATCATCTTACTTCACCAACTGTTTGGATGCGTTACATATATCGCATGAAAAGAGAGAGAAGCTGAAACTGCACATACTTGATCTCAATGGTGCTATATATCTGGTATTTATTAAAGCATATTGTATTAACCGAAATATTTTAAATGATTTCAACTATTCAATGAATTCACTTTATGAATGACTACTTCCATCATTTTTACATTCAGAAATTATATTCTTGTGGGAAAAAGGATCTTAGTGCTGAGAGGCAACGATTGATAATCAATAATATTCACTAATCTAGTTAAACACGATCAGTTATATTTCCAAATGTTCTTCGTTTCAAAACTCGTGAGTTGTTGTTCTCATTTCATTATCACCAGATGAATGAACATGAATAGGTGACTAAAAATTACTTGATCAACTAAATGAACTAACCAAAGTACGTGAATTTATAACTTAAACATTGTATTGCATGAAAACTCATTCCATACCGTAGAACGAGTAGTTTATAGATCATTTGGTTTGTAAATGATTAAAAATTGGAGGACGCTTGTTTGAAAGTCATGAATAATCACTATGAAAATCAATAGTTTAATAACTCCCAATTTTTCTCTAAACTTTAGAAAATTTTCAACACTTCGACAAAGACTTTATGAAGAATAATTGACAAAAAATTCTCGTTATTGGAAGGCATTCTCACTATCCCAAGGAGTGAAATTGCGGAAGTATCCAATTCTTTATCAAGGGAAATTCAGTTTTCTTTTTGCATAGGAATGTGACATATTGAATACGTTGTGAGCAGAAGAATTGGTAGAAAATTGAGAATTTTCAATTCTAACAATAGAACAACAAATTGGAGTCATAGTAATAATGAGATATTAGTGAGAATTGGAGCAGTGATTATGTTCCTTGTGGGTATAAGAAGCATTGACGAAGAAAGATGAAAATTGAAAAAAGGAACTTTTAATTTTCATCCATATTTGTCATTGCAAATAATTGTACATGTCAATAATAGCAGGCTCCGGAACCATCTAGGAATAAAATGAGCGATAAATAATTAATAGTGTAAGGAAAATAATCAGTGCTGTTGTTGTTATTTCCTCTCCTTGAGTAGAGCTCTCGCCATGTCCCATGCAATAATTAACGCAATAAATAATTAGTAGTGTAATGAAAAATTGAGGGAATATTTTTAATGTATTGTCATAACATCATTTTGGAAATGAGATTTGGAATATTAACATGCAACCGATATGGCACAACGAAAATTCCGTCTCAGTGATCAAACAACTCGAGTCTCTGAACGTACAAGAGACGAGTATTCCAGTCCTTAATAGTGTGTCTATTTGCGCTACGGCAGGGAATTGGTCAAGACACATTGCCCAGCTCTCAGGCACTATAGTTCCTGCTCAAAGGAGCAGAAATTTCCACTGGAGTCTTCCTCAAAAAGCCACCAGTCTTCTTGCTGCCATTCAGAATGTGAAGAAAGTATGGAGCAATAATTGAAGAATATATAACTTAGCCTCAATTCCCACGCATTTTTTAATGTGATTTGACGAAAAATATAATCGCAATAGACATTAACAAACATACTGATCGCATCCTTTTTTTTGGCGTTCCCTAGTACAAATATTTTCATTGTCGAGTCTGTAAACTATATTGAGAACAAACAATAAATTATGTTTTATTTCCTCAATTAACAACGATCAATGACAAACTTCAAGTCATCAGCTTCCGAAATGATTATATCTTTTGATTTTAGAGTCATATTGACTGTCAAATTAGAAAGTAAATAATCACAATCAACGGAGTGTCATGAATTTCCATTCTTTATTGTGAAAGTAATAGAACTCCGAATAAATTCAATGCAAATTGAATATATGAAATATAAACAAAAATAAATTGATAATTTGATCATTTATCGAAAATCGAAGAATTGTCTTATTTTTCGATCTCTCAAAAAGAATACGTGAGCCTTTGTGCATCTCTATCCATTCACTCAAAATTGAGCAGAGACGCAAGTGGGATAGAGTAGAGATTGTTTGAGATCCTAGAGAGATGGGAGAGACACTGGAAAAACAGTAGCAGGACGTGGAAGACACTGGAGAAGCTTGGAAGTTAGTCTGGGAGTCTGTTACGACTCGAAAAGACTATCAAAGACTGAAGATATTCAATTCCGGTCAGCATCCGATCAAAATCGCTCATAATGACCAGTTAAGGGTCAAGAATAATCTGATGAGATGGTTTTCAGAAGGCCTTTCCATTTCGGACGACACTCTCACATAAATGGAGGTACACAGCCGTTAGTAACACGATACAATCGTAGTGCAAAATCAATACAAATATCAACGCTACAGTTTTAACAATGCATGTCGGGAAACGACTTTTTTGTAAAGTTTAACTCTTTATAAAATCCGTTGTTTATTGTGGATATTGTATCTTTCAACTGTACACTGGCTTCACTTAATGAACATTTAAGAAAAAAAAAAAAAGGTCAAGAATAGCATTGGTGAAGTCTTACGTAATTGTTATTATACGCACCTATGTCAATGACAAGAGAATTGACGTCATTCACAGTTACAATGTCAAAAAACAATTGAGAAATGGCGCATAAAAGTTAGAAAACAAGATAAGGAAAAAAAAATACTAGATGAAGACGTAACGAATAGGGCAATAACTAATCCGACTGAGTTCATTGAAATTCGGGCAGGGCCCTTGACGTATATCGTCGCTTTGGGAATAAGAAGGCGTCAGTGCAATGTTTATAGACAGCACTTACGCCACTTTGCTTCTAAGCTGACAATATTCTTTCTTTTCATCAAGACTCTTGAAGTTTTCCCTACGTCACGTATTTCCCTAATATTGATTCTACATATCTTAAGAGGGGGGGGGGGGGGTAAGGGTTTACGCGTGAAAAAAAACGTTTTTTTTACGAATTTTTTTTAGACGTATGGATTGAGCAACTTTGTTGAAACCTTTTGAACATTATTGAGTATGGATTCAACAACATGAAGTAATTTTTTTATACGAAAATATCCACAAACAAGCCGGTGACGGAGCTTTTCTGAGAACAGCTATTGAAATAGACGATTTGCGGTGATCACTGTATCTCAGCTAAAAATCATCAGAAATAAAAATCCATTGAATCTTAGTCAAAGTATCATCAAATCCTCCCCCCAACGTTCTCTGATTATTTTTTTTTTCATTTTTCAATTTTTGATATACTATCCATTTGATATACTATACATCTAAAAAAAAAACGTAAAAAAAGTGTTGTTTTCTCCACGCGTAAACCCCTACCCCCCCCCCCCCCCTTAAGGGGTTATGCGCAGTCGGGAGGCCAAAAAAAGCGCGGTTTTTCAGCAATTTTTCCTAAAAAGACATATTAATTTATCAACATAAAAATTTATATACACATTGTTAGAACTTTTGACATTATTTTTATATTTTTTTTTATTTCAGAAATAATAATTTTTCAAGCTGCTGTAGCCGATTTCCGGGATGTCCTCTGAAAAAGACGTTTTGCGGTAACCACAATATCTCTGAATTGGATTATCGAAAATGAAAAATAAAAAAGATTTCGTTGATATAAGTCATAATCTAATAATTAATTGAAGATTTTCTGTCACCGATAAATACTCCCCATTTTATGAACAACTTAAAGCCAAAATTTCTATCAGAAATTGATTTTTTTCTTTTGAGAAGTGATTATTTCGTCAAAAATGAATAGGGGAGTGCGGAGCAAAATGGACCCCTGGGGTAAAATAGACCCCGGGACAGAATGGACCAATTTGTTTTTTGTACAAACTTTTTTTTTATTGAGCTAACATTGAGTCAGATCGAATACATTCACATTTTTGTATTCAGAGAGGGGTGGGCAAAACAGAAATTGAAATGAAGCTTTCAAATTTCTCATTATTTTTACATTGAGAAAACGATTCTTTTGGCTGGAACGATCCTCGTTGAATGTTAACGAATGGTTTAGTTGAATTGTAAGCAACTTATTATTCATTAATATCTAACCAATGGTTCGTTTGGAGGACTTCGATTGAGGCGAGTGGACTATTTGTTAATAGTTAGCGAATGATGGGTTTGTTTCAAACGAAAGGCTATTGCATCATTTTACATTAATTATGCTTAAAAAGATTATTGATTAATCAATTATCTCTCGATTGAAGGAAATGATTATTAGCTCCGTTAACATGAAGGGAAATGGACACCTTTATGAGATTTCTGAAAATGAGATCTCAAAGATAGTGTTGAAAATTAAGAAAAAATTGCAATGAAAATTATGTCAAAGAATTGAATTTTTCATTTGAAAAAAACACTTTCTTTGAGCAATTAAATTCTCATTTTTTCCCCATAATATTCCACTTTTCATTTTCTTCTGAAGAGTTATTTTTTTTTCTCTCAAAAAATGGAATTTTTCATGAAAATAATGAAAAAAAATCATTTCAACGAGGGACAACACGTTCAAGCAAAAGAAGGATTGTATTTGGCCATCGCAGGGCCTCAACTGCGTATTCGTTGATATTTGACGAATACACTGTTGAGCGAACCGGCTCAAGTATTTGGGGGCGCCTAATATTCGTTCGATGCAACTAAATACAGTTTTAGTGCAAACGTGTGATATTTTCTTGTTCAACTCAACCCGTGAGTTAACTGTTAACGAATCTTTTTCTCAGGGTAATTAAGTTATGGGCATTTTTCTGTAAATCATTTTTTCTCCTTGAGAAATTTCATCAATTATTAATGCTTGAAAATGATAACAGAAAATTCGCTCGCTGTGTCACAGACATTTCATTTTAACCAGTTCTGAACCTCAAAAGTATTAAAAATTTGACGATCTTCATTATCAGTTAATTTTCCAGAGTTCTCAATTGTTTTCAATCAATTGGGTACTCAAATTTCGATGAATTCATAGGCATAAAATCTGAATACTTCTCAGACTGATCGCTGAGCCAGTGGCTACGATAACAGAATCACAGATGAGTTCATGAAAATCGTCAAATTTCAAATACTTCCAGGGTTCACAATTGAATACAATGGAATCTTCCAACGCAAGAGAGCATCATTTTATTATTGGCAAATATGAATAATCAATTAAATCAAACTCTATTGCTTTCTCAATTAAAAATATAGCGATTTGGTCAGGTACTATATCGATCAGGAAACCCCGTCTGTGCCTTAGTTATGGGGTAAAAAATTATTCACAGAAAAGTGCCCATAACTTAATCAAAAATAGTAAAAAATTTGGAAGCTTCGTTTCGATGTCCGTTTTGCCCCCTTTCCTCCGGATACAAAATATGAATGTATTCCGTCTGAATCAATGTTCACTCAATAAAAAAAATGTGCAAAAAAAGAGGGATTCATTTTGCCTCACCCTCCCCCATTTCACTCATGCCTTCGATTAAATACTAGATTATGACCTATATCAACGGAACCTTTTTTTTTCAATTTTCGATGATTCGATTGGGAGATACCGTGGTCACCGCAAAACGTCTTTTTTTCAGAGGACATTCCGGAAATCGGCTATAGCAGCTTTGAAAATTATTATTTCTGGAATTCGAAAAGAATATAAAAATGAAGTCAAACGTTCCAACAATATGTATATGAATTTTTATGTTAATGAATTGATATGCCTTTCTAGAAAAATTACGAACGTCAGACAATGTCTATATATGTGCATGAATCAATTTTTTTCTATTTTTTTCGTCCCTACCGCCGTAGATATAGCGGCCCACGCACCACAATATCTATTCCACGTATTTAATTAGTAAATACAGATGTGAAACATGCGTATGTTCACTTCAACGTCATTAATTCCTTATCTAAGAAATCAGCTAAAATCCCCTCTACTTTTATCGAGTGGTGGGCACGGGCTATAAATTGAGAAAATGAACTGGCTTTTCAAACTGTCAACTGTCATACTTACTATTAGTTGGTGCAGACTGTGGAATTTCTTGAAGAACAATCATCACTTACAATGGAAAAATCGTACCAACGACACCTAAGCCGTGAAAATACCATCTCAGAATCGTGTCCAACGAATGCAGAAATTTTTTCATCCCTGTCATCAAGATCAGCATTGAATAATTTAACAACGAATACAACACGTCGATTATTGAATATGATCTGTCCACGGATATTGCCTGGATTAGCATTTCCACTCAAACTATTACTGATCTCATTCTGTATTGGTATTGTTGATGTTGTTCAATCATCGGAACCTTCAGCGCAGCTCAGCTGCATAGGTTATAACTATCCACAATTTACAATAGTGGATCGTATTTGTGACGACTGTTACGATATGTACCGTGAGCTGAGAGTCTACAACTTGTGCAGGTGATTATACTTGATTTTTTTCTTTAATATTAAATGGATGTTAACTTTAAGATCTTGAAAACAGTTGAAAATATATTAACCAAAATATATTCTTTCTTTTTATAAAGTATACAAAGAATATCCATATTAATTATATCCTTTTATCTCGTAAAATATATTTATTTTACATAATTTTATTTTTCAAATTAACAGGCAAAAATGTTTCACATCAGATTACTTTGAGGCCTGTCTGACGGAATTATTGATACCGGAAGCTAGAATAGAGAAGCTGAGAGAGCACATAAGGGATCTCAATGGTGCTAATTTTCTGGTAGTTATTACAGCATATTATATCAATTCAACACATATTGCAGAAATTGTATACGTATTCCATTATAGTAGTTATATCATATATATCCGGTAAACTATGGGGGAATTCCGAAAATAGGCGATTAAGAATAAATTCAAATTTTGTAAATAGTTCGTAGATATTCTGATAAAACCAAATGAATTCATGGTATACATATGGTATTTTCATTGAATATATCATGAATGTACATGAAACATAGAAGGAATTGTTACAGTTTCACGTCTATAAAAATATCAAGTATGTACCAGATTCCTTCGGTTATAATTCGGGACAATTACAGTTTAGGCCCAGTATGAACTAGGCACGGACATATCAGAAAAATTAGTATATATATATCCATTTAATGCCGTCTATCAACTGTAATGCTATTCAACCCATATTTATACCGTATTTTAAAATCCGCGGGGAGAATATCGTGAGACCTTAATCATTTATTTGGATTAACTCCATGAATTTGCTGTATGGATATGAATGGATGATTTTCACATGCGGCAATTAGATTCTTGTACAAAAAAAGACCGCAAAGCTGACGTACTTTGATTGATAGTCAATAAAAATTACTAATCCAGTCAAGTACAATTAGTTATATTTTAAGAATTTTTCTTGTTTTGAAACTTGAAAATTTTCTATTGCCCTTTTATTGTTATTGAATGAGTAAGTGCGAATGAGTAACTAAAATTTACTTCATCAACTGAATGAACTCATCAAAGTGCATCAATTCATAATACACATAGTGTATCGTATGAGAATTGACTGAATACTGTAGAAGAAGTAGTTCATAGATTATTTTGTCCCTAAATGATTGAAAAATGAGGGAATCTTCATTCAAGTAATGAATAACCACGATGGAAATTAATATTCTGATAATTATCAATTTTGTTTTTGTTCATCTTTAGAATCGCATTTGAAAAGAAATCTCCAAAAGTTGCGAAATTGAGGAAACTGTCATTACTGAGAAAACTGATGTTATCGAAGAGGATCAATATACGGCGGAGTGGTTTTGCCGCAAATTTCCAGCCCATTTTAGGATGTCGTTGAAATCTGATTGTGAGAAAATGGCGTTGGATTACTCTTGAGTGGAAGCATTGACGGAAAACGAAGAATTTGAAATTCTCACAATGGCACAAAGATTTTTAGTAATAGTGATAATGGAATATTACGGAGAATTGGAGCATTGATTATAATTTTTGTAAGTGTACAAAGCATTGAGGAATGAAGTGAATATGGAAAAATTGAAATAAAAGAACTTTTAATATCTAGCAATATTTATTATTCCGCATCATTGATCATATCAATTTATAATCGTTGCGTTTTTAGTCTCATAAAAAAAGAGAATTACTCAAGCCCCTTAAATGAAAGACATGGTTAAGAGATCTTGAATAGATCATCGTCATCTTGAATTTTTTGAAGAGTCAGCATTCATCTTGAATTGAACTGCACCATGTTGAAATATCCAACTTGAAATCTACTTTACAAAGTAGTATAGGATAGTGCCATCACAATTTGACCTCTGAGTCTGAAAAAAAATCGCATATCCTTCACTGTGCTTCTCCTCTATTCTATACGATCACTCGGCAAGAACTCACGTTGTATTTGGAGAAACTGAAGAATACTCAGCAGCATGATAGCTGAATTTCATCTAAAATTCCTTCATTTTTATTTTATTTTCAATTGCGTATCAAGCTACAGATAAAATTGATTATCAGTTCTTTGATCTTGGATCGGTGCCGGATGACTTGTTTTTGCTACCTGATGGAAGATTTAAGTCTCCAATGTTTTATTCAATGCCTATCAATTCTGTTTTCGCTATCGATTCGTCATAATCCACAATGGTTTTGGCTAATCGGCATATCAAGATGAGAAGCATTGATTGCGAGATATTCCCTGATTTCGAATCCGTAATTCCTTAGTCTAAATTGCCTTTTTCCCACCCTAAGATCAATTGACATTTCTATTTTCCTCAGGAACTATTGGCCAGATTTAGCTGAGATTTCACAGAGTAATAGGTGCCGACTGAGTGGATAGGGAGCAGTCGATTATTTCTCGGGCAGATATTTCTCGGATAAAATTTCTCAGAATATATTTCTCCAAAAAAAATCCTCTGTCAAAGAATTCATATTCAACACATACAAAGCCTAAAGTTTTTTGGAGAAATTTCCTTCAGAGAAATTTTTTCCGAGAAATTTATGGGGAGAAATATTCTCCTAGGCCCATTTTTTATTAGTTATTGGAATGAACAAATTGATGGCAATTATCCCCACGCACTCTTAAAAATCTGAAAAAATAGATGTTGGAGATTGATTCATTTTCGATTTTCATGTAAATTTTTGTGATACTTCATCGGACCATTCGCGAGATATCGCTTTTTTCATGTTTATCCGTGATCCGAGGCCGCTGCTAAACAGCCATGCGCATGCGCACACCGTTCTAGTTGCGAATCGGGTGGTCACTGGCGTGTAAGTCGAGTCCCAGTGATCATCTGATTCGCAACTAGAACGGTGTGCGCATGCGCATGGCTGTTTGGCAGAGGCCTCAGATTGCGGAAAAACATAAATGAAAAGACATCTCGCAAATGGTCCGATAACGTATCACAAAAATTTACATAAAAATCGAAAATAAATCAATCTTCAACATATATTTTTTTTCAGATTTTTAAGAGTGCGTGGGGATAATTGCCATCAATTTGTTCATTCCAATAATTAATAAAAAATAGAAAAATCACGATTTGATTTTTGGAAAGAATTTTAATGCATTTTCATGTTCTTTCCCCACAAAAAAGTATTCCTTCACTTTTTTGATAGAACGGATATTTAACTCTTCAGCGCTCGCGTGATTTCACCCGACTTCGTTGGTCGCACGGTGAGCGCGCCACCGCCATGTTAAATCGCATAAGAGCGGGCGAACGACTTTGCAACTGCGCAACTTGAACGGGGATTTTACGCGTAGTCGCACCGGGCGGCGGAGCGCCGCCTTTCAGTCCGTGATCCACAAAATAATATTTACACTCAATTCACACGCGTTTTTATACTTATCAATAGTATATATGCATTTTAGAAGGTTCAGTGAGAGCATTTAAATTTTTTTTTAAATTTTTAATTGGTAAAAATGCAGGTAAAACGAAAAAATGTAAAAAGGCGGCGCTGCGCTCATGGCGCGAGCAACGAAGGGTTAAGGAGATGCGAGCGTTTGAAATTGGAGAGAAATGAGTATCTACAGTGTTTTTTCCAAAATCAAAATGCTCGTAAATTTTGAAAAAATATATTTTTTTTTGATCATTGAAAATTACTTTTCTTAGCTATTCCAACACCATATCCAAAAATGAAGAAAATCAAAAATCATCATCCCAAAATCGAGTGAAATAGCGCGGAATGCCTCATATATTTTTTGCTATTGGGTTCATTAATTAACCCTTTGTGCCGCAGACTGCATGATTAACCGCGTAATAGCACGTATTGAGGCAGTCACAATCGCCAATTTATTGACAGTAAAAAAAAAATTTACTTATACTTAATACATTACATGCATGTTTATATGATGAATATCCTATGAATTTCGCCACCAAAGCTTCATTTTGGCTTAATTCATTGAAATAATATTTGCTTTCACTCAGTACATTCAATCTGTGTTTATATGATGAATATCATATGAATTTCGCCACCAAACCTTCATTTACATGATAATGTTTTTTAATTAACATAATTGTCTTTCGAGTCATGTATGGAATTTTCCATCCGTCCCTGATCTCGAAAACCTTATTTGGTTCTGTCTCGGCGATCCAAGACAGGTCCAAACCTGGCATGAGGTTACAGCCCGTACTTGGTTTAAGTCAGGTACCCAAAGCATGGCCTTACGTGAAGAGTCAGGCTAACCTCATCTGGTGTGGATGAAACCCGGATCAAAATTTCTAGTTGAATATTGCAGAAATGATATAACATTGAATGAATTCAATGCAAGTCCAGTGTAAATAAGAAAAAATAGATTCCAAAATAAATAACTTGACAATTCATTGGAAATCGGAACATTGTTCTATTTCTTGAATTCCTAAATGAATACTCGAATCATTGTGGATCTTTATAATCCACTAGAAACCTAGTAAAAGCCCAAGCAGAATAGAATAGCATCTAGTAAAGATTCTGGAAATGCAGTGTCTTTCCAGGTGTTTCTTCCCTCTTTCCAGCATATTTTCAGAGTCTGGAAAGACAGTAGTGGGACGTGGGAGGCATTGAAAACCCAGAAAGTCAGTCTGGGAGTCTGTAAGGACTCGGAAAGATTACCAACGACTGAAAATATTGGTACATGCTGTTTTTATTTCAGTTGAAATATCTCATGCACTAAAATCTCAACAAAAAGATCTCGAACGAAAATTTCTCAATACAAAAATATCTCAGTACAAAAATATCTCGGGAAAATGAACTCAGACAAAAAAAATCTCATTCACGAATCCCTTTATATAAACATTTCATCAAATATGAAAATACCTTCATTCATTAACGTAGATAGGGGTATCACAGTATCAGCTGAGTATTAATTCCATTTTTCAGTCTTCAATTTCTTATAATCATGATCACATCTAATAGAAACATATCATTAGGAACGCTTATGAAAAAATAACAGTACATCTTAATCAGTAAATCAATGAACGAATCAAAATGACGAGTTTCGAGCAATACCCCACAAATGAACAATTAAATCAGATTTTTATTTTCGAGGCAAATACATAAACTCCCCTAATCGGGAAGCTAATTAACAGTTGTTGATAAATACCTCTCAAAGTTCAAAGTGCAGTTTATTGACATAAATGAGCCGGACCCAAGACTTATTACAATGGTCCAATTATAGGTGAATTACATAGCGTCAGCCAAGAGGCTTTTACTTATATCTAGCAGGTATTTACATGTGGGAGGGGTAACGGAATACGGGAATTCATGAGGGAGCTATGAGATAGGGAAAAGTTGGTAGAAAAAACACTATGACAGGGGGGTGGTATATTATTTTGTTTTGTTTTTTTTTTCTATACAATGAATACATAACAAGTAACAATTAAGGACTAACTATCGCGGTCGATTTGACCACCTGGATATTATGTATGGGTGCAATTTGTTGATGAGAATGTTTGGGTGGTTTGATAGATTTATTGCGAAATTTGTTGTAATTTTATTTGTGAATTCGGAGATGTACTCCACGTTAGACATTTTATGCAGTAGACTCATGTTGGTCCTGCGCCGAGCACTGTTTATCACCCTTAGGTATTTTCTGGGCTACTTGCAGCTTCTGTATGTGGGAGGCTGCGGCATTGTGCCATATGGGAGCAGCATCCGTGAGGACTGGGCGCACGAGTGCTTTGTACATCTTAATTTTAATGGTTTTTGATAGGGCTTTAGTTTTGAATAGGTGGTAAAGCCTACCCAGGATCGTCCTACCTGTTTGAATTGCCTGGTTGATGTGGTTGCACCAGGTCAGTCTGTTATCGAAGGTAACCCCCAGGTACTTGACCGTGGGGGTGACATCAATGTAATTATTGCGGACACAGAGCGATTTTATGAAGATTCGGGCAGTAGAGAAGAAGATGCACTCAGTTTTTGCCTCGTTGACTCTAATTTTTAGGGCTTCCAGCTTGTCGATTGTGAGTTCTGCAGCGATTGTAAGGGATTTGGCAGCATAATTTTGGGAGGTACTGGAGGTGTATAGGGCGTGTCGTCCGCAAAACCAGCAATGTAATTGTTACGTTTGGAGTTTTAGCAATAGTCCTCAAATGATCTCTAAATCTGCCCACTCGCGTTCACCAACTGTTGAAACGATGCTTCCTCGACTAGCTCGTTTGAGGAGAGCTCACAGATGGATCCACTCGATTTTACGGGATTTTTAAGGATATTAGAGGGTAATTTCACAATAATAACAATCGATACTAGTTCAGATTAACAATATAATGTCGGAATCAATAAAATTTTACAAGAGTTAACTGGGTCCGCTCGCGAAGCTAATTATTTCGCGCTATTTCTCTAGTGGACACCCGGTGGTGTCTACCGGTCGAGAGTAATCCCCGGAGTGATGAGACTCGAATCTTCAGTCACATCGTCACCCAAAATTGCTGGATAAGCATTCCCACGCTTCGACCGATCTCTTCCATAGAAAAGATGGACGAAGCGGATTCTCACGGTAAAAATGCTTATCTCGCATATTTCAAAACCTTAAACAATGAAAATTCGAGCAAAAAGGCGACGTGTGGCTTCTCCACACGTCACATAATACATACCTCTACTCATCAAGTTTACCTCAATTCATTTGTTTTAGAATTTAACGTTTTTCACTGGTATATGTCAGATTTAATTCTGAGTTGATGAAAAAGACTCAAGAGGTCGTTGTTGAGATTTACTTTGTGGACTTTGTACTTATAGTTCAAAAAATTATTTTTCATGTTTATTCTTACCTACGTCACGTCTACTCTACAAAAGCCCAAACTTTAAATTCATGAGCTTCCGAAATAATTATATCTTTTGATTTTAGAGTCATATTGACTGTCAAATTAGAAAGGAAATAATTACAATCAACGGAGTGTCATGAATTGCAATTGTTTATTGTGAAAGTAATAGAACTCTGCATACATTCAATGTAAGCTGAACATATCGAATATAAACAAAAAAAGATTGATAGCTTGAAAATTTATCGAAAATCGAAGATTTGTCCTATTTTTCGATCTCTCAAAGAGAATACTTGAGCTTTTGTGCATCTTTATCAATTCACTCGAAACTGATCAAAGACGCAAGTGGAATAGAGTAAAGATTGTTTGAGATCTTAAAGAGACAAGAAAGACACTAGAAAGACAGTAGCAGAACGCGGGAGACACTAGGGGTGCGTTCGTCTTGGACGCTGTTACGGTCTAGCCGTTCGATTTACAACGAAATTATATGACGAGATGTTCTTTCATAAAGTAACGGATCGTGAACGCATCAGTCAATTGCATTGTAATAAAAATATGAACAACGGCCTAGGGAGTACAGTGGAGGTCCAGAGAAATTATTTATTGTTGAAAAATCTGAGTGATATGGATAATCATCAGACCATGCTGACATCACGCACTCACCAGCAGGGCATATAATTCCAAGCCACGTGGATTCGTGGAATGAATCCACGAGGCAACCGGGGAGAGGAAGGTAGATAAACTTTTAGGCTCAAGGTATTTAGCCTTGGCCCGCAGAGGAATTTTTATCACTGTCTCATCAAATGATAAGGAGATGACAGCCTGGGTGACAACCGAGCGATCTGAGTATTGAAACAGTGTGACTGAAGCAGGTGACCGTGTTCAGTCTAGGGATTAAGAACTTCTTGGAAACCACCAGAAAAATACTTCCCAGAAAGTACCGAGAGGTAGGGAAAATTTGGGCGTGGATAGCAACCGTGGATAATACCCAGGCTATTCAAGTATAAAAAGGAGTAGGCACAATACCCAACACCATCAGTACCAGTCTCATCTACAACGTTACTCCGCTCATCAGTCCTTCAGTAGCAAGCATGCAGTCAGTAACGTTGCTCTGTCCGAATTAACATCTCCAATAGCTAGTCGTTTTATCTAGAATGTTACTCTGCTCAAATTATGATCAATTAACTAAAAGTATTCAAACTTTCGGAGAAAAGTCCAAGTCCTTAGTTCAAAATGAAGTAGAAGCAATCTTAAATAAAAACGTTCGATTCATTCTACGATGAACCAACAACCATGGTTTTGGCATCTTCAATTACATCTACTGGGATCCAGCATCCTGCATCAGGTCAATTGTCCAACCAAAGAGTCATCTACATCACCAGCAACATTCACCAGCATTTCAACAACTGAATTTCAACTATGAACCGTTGTTAGTTTCTTTCAATTCCAACTGTAAGTTCAATTTTACGCTGAAGCGATTATAATTTTCTTTTTTCGTATTGACTCAAATTAGACGTTTGATTCATCCTCCAATAAATTATTTGGTATTGGATGAAAATATACAGATTATAGCATTTATTCCTGAATAAAATCATTCTGTCCAATAACACATGTCCTTCAGACATCGGAACACTTCAATGTTTTACCTCGGCAAACCGTTCCCTTATTTCTATTACAGGTGCAACCGCAACCGTGACTAGTACGTTTAATCTACTATTTTCTTCATTAAAGAGTATTCAAATTCACGAGTTTTCCGGGTTGCACCCGTAACAATGCTTACGCGCTCTAAGCGCGTATATATATACATCACATGTAAAATGCTATGGGATGTGGCGCTCAGAACGCTCAAAGTGTCCAAGACAAACGCACATTAGAGAAGCCTGAAAGTTAGTCTAGGAGTCTGTAAGGATTCGGAAAGACTATCAGAGATTGAAGATATTCATCTCGGATCATTCGATCGAAGTTGCTCATAATAATCAGTCTAGGGTTAAAAAGTCCATTGCTGGATCCTTACGTAATGGTTATCATATACACATATGTCAATGCCGAGGTGATTGACATCATTCAAAATTACAATGTCATAAAACAATTGAGAAACAACTCATAAAATCGAAAAACAAGATAAGCAAAAAAAATACTGGAGAGAGACGGAATGAATTAGACAATAATTAAACCAACTGAGTTCACTGAAATTCGAACAAAATCCTTGACATATATCGTCTCCTTAGAAATAAAAAGACGTAAGTGCTCTGCTTATACACAGCACTAACGCCACTTTGCTTCTAAGCTGACAATATTTTTTCTATTCACCAAGACTTTTCTCGGAGTTTCCCCTACGACACGTATTTCCCTCATATTGATTCTACATATATTAATTATCTATTTTTCCAAGTTATTACAATTTACCACAATAACCATTCTAGGTATTTAATGAGTAAATACAGATATGAAATACACGTGTATTCATTTCAAGGCCACTTACTTCTGTACCTATGAAATCAGCTATAATCCCCTCTACTTTTAGTTGCATCGAGTGGTGGACACGGGATATAAAATGAGAAAATGATCTGGCTTCTCAAACTGTCAATTGTCATATTCGATATTAGTAGATGCAGACTGTGGAACATCTTGAAGAATAATCATCACTCATAATGGAAAAATCGTACCAACTACACCTAAACCGTAAAAATACCGTCTCAGAATCGTGTACAACGAATGCAGAAATTTTCTCATCATTGTCATTAAGATCAGTATTAAATAATTTAGCAACGAATACAACATGTCGATTATCGAATATGACCTATCCACGGATATTACCTGGATTATCATTTCCAATCAAACTATTACTGATCTCATCATGTATTGGTATTGTTGATGTTGTTCAATCATTGGAACCTTCACCGCAGCTCAGCTGCAAGGGTTATAACTATCCACAATTTACAATAGTGGATCGTATTTGTGACGATTGTTACAATATCTACCGTGAGCCAAAACTCTACACATTGTGCAGGTGATTATACTTCTCGATTTTTTTTCTCTAATATTAACTGAATGATAACATTAAGAATTTGAACTCAGTTGAAATCAGCAGGGTGGCAATCGACCTGAAAAACCTGGGAAAGTCAGGGATTTTAAAATTTCTGGAACAGTCAGGGAATTTTAATGATAGTCAGGGAAATTCATAGTTTATTTTTTATTATCTCCATATTTTGAAGATTGATAGATATTCAATCGAAAAATTGAACTTTTCGATCAGTTTGAAATCTGCAAAAAGGTTCACGAACAATCCCAATTATAAGAATTTAACGCAGTTTCGGGGATTATTGTAAAATTCTAATTAAAAAAATTGTTTTCACGAATAACTAAGAATTTTAACGTAGGGAAACGTGAGGCAAAATAGACATTGTAATAAAAATATTGTAGATGGATTCCTTTTAATTATTTCATTGGGGAGCTGAGGGAATTTGAGTCGAGGAACACGTGCCAGAATTAATTTTTTTTAATTTTTTGAGAATTCGATATTTTCTGGCATTTTTGAGGGGTAAGAGCCTTTCGATTTTCGAGCAAATTCAGTTTTTTGGGAATATCTCTGGTTCTATTGCTTGTAGCGACCTGGAACCGATTTTAAATGAAAGGTGAGATCATTTCCCATCGATTTATGGGGGTCTAAATATAAAAATATCGATTTTTAGATAGTTATGAAACAAAAACCGATGATCATAATTTTTCATGGAAGTTCCCATAACTATCTGAAAAATCGATATTTTCAAGTTCAAAACCCCATAAATCGATGGGAAATGATCTCACCTTTCATTTAAGGTAGTACCACCGGTACTAGATTGACCGTTCCGAAACATCTGCTATTTGGTACACTCGTAGATTATGATAAGATAATGATCCAGTTGAATTTTTAGAGGGCTAGCGAGATCGAGTCAAAAGATATTGACACTTGACGATTGAAAAAAAAACTATGAAATGAGAATAGTACAAGTCCGGCGATCTACCTGTGCTTTCCTTTTTCAAATTAATTCATCATCTTATTATTCGGATACTAGATGAAATTGGCATTGTACAATGAATTTGAAAAATTGAATAGTAAAGGAATTAAACACAAGAAACGTACTTGGTGTACCTAGTGAAGACACAGATTACAGGTGTACCTGTAATCTGTGTCTTCACTAGGTACACCAAGTACGTTTCTTGTGTTTAATTCCTTTACTATTCAATTTTTCAAATTCATTGTACAATGCCAATTTCATCTAGTATCCGAATAATAAGATGATGAATTAATTTGAAAAGGGAATGCACAGGTAGATCGCCGGACTTGTACTATTCTCATTTCATATTTTTTTGTTTCAATAAAATTAGGGCGCGTACTTGTCGACGTTTTTTTTAAACGCACTAGGGTTTTTTTCTGCCATTTCACTTCTTTTTTTTATTTATAAATGAGCATTGTTTAGAAGAAAAACCTTTGCAATGAGAAATTTCCCAAAATTCGACAGTTCATCATTTAAATAATAAGGAATGACCTGTTAGAATTTGAAAAAATTTTGCAGCTTATTTTCCAAGAAAAAAAACTTTGAAGTTACGAGTTTTACACGTAGAGATATGGCAAGCCGATAAGCATAGTACGGTATCTTTCTCAGCGCTCGCGCGGTAACGTAGATTTCGTACTAACCTTTCCCATCTCTACGTGTAATTTCTTAGGTCTCGCACGCCATTGTCAAACTTTTCAGTAAAAAATTAATATCTCGGAAAATACAAGTCGTAGAAGAACGGAGTTTTGCTTATTGCATTCGTTAATTCATCCTCTAAATTCTATTCGCTGCATGTCTCGATAAATTTTCAATAGTTTCCGAGATATTTGCATTCAAAGCCAAGCGCGTTTGATGTTTACTGCGTGCGTTTGTGTGACGCATACTTCTACGTAGTGTCGGTGAGGCACTAACACAGTTACAATGTCCCAAAGAAAGTTCGATTTGGAGAAGAATTCTGGCCAACGTTTTGAATTAATAATAAAATATCGTTTTTTCAATTTTTTTTTACATAAATTTTAAGATAATGGTAAAAGCAATACATTACCGGAAAATCATCTCACGAGATGGAATTTTGACTATAGAAAAAATTATTGAAATTTTTCGAGTCGTATTTAGCCGTATAGGAGTGCGGTAGCCTTTGCCTGAATAGAGTATTGGGCTCGTATTTGTCCAGAGATGCTACCGCATCTCCTGATAACTATGAAAACTGTACTTTTTATATGTTCTTTCTCTCTCTTACTCATGCGGGACGCTATTTAGTGTGTAAACACTGCATGATTCAAACGAGATACTATAACCACTGACTAGGGCAGTATTGGCGGTACTACGTTAAAATCGGTCCCAGGTCGCTACGACCGATAGAACCAGAGGTATTTTCAAAAAACTGAATTTGCTCAAAAATCAAAATTTTGACCCCTCAAAAATGACAAAAAAAATTGAATTCTCAAAAAATGGAAAAAAATCAATTCCGGCACATATTTCTCGACGAACATTTTCTCAGCTTTCCGATAAAATCATTGAAAAAAATCCATCTCCAATATTTTCATTCATTTAAGGATTTTTTTATAATATATGCATAAAAACTGAAATGTGTCCATTTTACCGCTTATGTCCGCATTGCCCCACCTTCCCCGATATTTAAATTATAGTTTTTTTTGTACGACCTGGAATTTTCATTTTCAATCAGGGAAAAGTCAGGGGATTTTGAAATTAGTTTTCAGTCGCCACCCTGAAGCATATTAACAGAAATATATTCTTTCTATTTATAAGGTATACGGAGAATATCTTAATTAATCATATCCTTTCATATCGTAAAATATATTCATCTTATATAATTTTATTTTTAACAATTAACAGACAGAATTGTTTCACATCATCTTACTTTGCGGGCTGTTTGCATGCATTATATATAACGGATGCTGAGACAGAGCAGCTGAAAAAGCACATACGTCATCTCAATGGTGTTAATATTCTGGTATTTATTGAAGCATATTGTACCAATTCAACCCTTGCGGATGCGACAAAACAATGAAAAAAATTGTATACGTGTTCCATTACAGTAGTTATTTCATATATATCCGGTAAGACCGTCAGTTTGGCTGTTCGGTCTGCGTACGGCTCGGTGGATCTCCCGAGTTAAGCAGCATTGAGTCCGGTTACTACTTGGATGGATGACCGCTCGCCGTACGCAGATTCGAACAACAAACTGAACAATGAGGTGTCACTATAGAGAATTAGTGTGCCTTTCTCGTCAGTGTGACAGAGAGGCACATTAAGGTTCTGTATGAATCCGACTGCGCTAATCAGGGTTTTCATGGTTTCCCTAGGTTCACGGCAAATGCGGTGCAGTAATAGAAGTCGACCCATGTAGTCGCAAGGGGAATCGCAAGGGGGAGGGGTGGGAAAGGGGAATAAATGTAAAAGGCCGAGAGGTCATACATATGGAACTGTGGGAAAAGTAAAAAAGTATATATCCGGTAAAATATGTGGGGGATTTCCAAAAATAGGCGATAAATAATCAATTCAAATTTTGAATGAAACCAAATGAATTCATGGTATACATATGGTATTTCGATTGAATATATCACGAGTATACACGAAACATAGAAGGCAATGTCTATGCTATTTTTGTCGTATGCATCAGGGATCTACATGAATCGTAGATGGAATTGTGACAGTTCTACGTCTTTAAAAATATCAAGCGTGTACCCTGATTTCATTGGTTATAATTCGGGAAAATTACGGTTGAGGCCCAGTATGAACGAGGCTCAGACATATCAGAAAAATATGGTATATATACCCATTTAAGGGGGGGGGGGGGGTAAGGGTTTACGCGTGAGAAAAACACTTCTTTTTACCATTTTTTTTTAGACGTATGGACTTAGCAGATTTATTGAAACCTTTTTAACATTATTAGGCATGGATTCAACAACATTGAGTAATTTTTTTATGCGAAAATGTCCACAAACAGCGGAGCTCCTCCAAGAACGTTTCTTTGAAATAGACGATTTGCGGTGATCACTGTATCTCAGCTGGAAATTATCTGAAATAAAAAATCATCGAAATTTAGTCAAAGTATCATTAATTCTTCCCGCCCAACGATCTCTGATTATTTCTTTTTCTACATTAAGGGGGTTTTCTACCTACAAAATGGCGCAATTTTCGGTAAAAAATAGCAGTTATCACTTCAAATGACCACTAAAAATTGAAAAAAAAAATAATCAGAGATCGTTGGGGGGAGGATTCAATGATATTTTGACTAAATTTCAATGGTTTTTTATTTTTGATAATTTCCAGTTGAGATACACTGATTACCGCAAATCGTCTATTTTGAGAGACGTTCTTTGAAAAACTCCGTCATGAGCTAGTTTGTGGGCATTTTCGTATAAAAAAATTACTTCATGTTGTTGAATCCATACTTCAAAATGTTCGAAAGGTTTCAATAAATTTTCTCAATCGATACGTCTAAAAAAAATTCATAAAAAAGCGTTTTTTTCACGCGTAAACCCTTACCCCCCCCCCCCCCTCCCCTTAATGCCGTCTATCAACTGTAATGCTATTCAACCCATATTTATACCATATTTTGAAATCCGTGGGGAGAATATCGTGAGAGTTTAATCATTTATTTGAATCAACTCCATGGATATGAATAGATGATTCCTACATACGGTAATTAGATTCTTGTACAAAAAAGGATCGCAAAGCTGAGGTCCTTTGATTGATAGTCAAAAATAATTACTAATCCAGTCAAATACAATTCGTTATATTTTGAGAGTTTTTCTTGTTTTGAGACTCGTAAATTTTTGTAGCCCTTTTATTGTCATCGAATTTATTCATTCGATGACAATGAGAAGGCGCGAATGAGCTACTAAAAGTTACTTAATCAACTGAATGAACTAATCAAAGTGCATGAATTTATAATACACACAGTGTATTGCATGAGAATTGGCCGAATACTGTAGAAGAAGTAGGTCATAGATTATTTCGTCTCCAAATGATTGAAAAATGAGGGAATCTTCATTCAAGTCATGAATAACCACGATGAAAATTTATATTTTAATAATTCTCAATTTTGATTTTTGTTTATCTTTAGGATGAAATTTCAGAAGAAAACTCCGAAAGTGACGATTACTGAGAAAACTGACGTTATCGAGAAAAATCTACATACGGCGGAAAAAATATATAAATTCCCAGCTCTTTCCAGAAGGTTGATAAAATCTGATTGTGAGAAAATGGCTTTAAATTACTTTTGAGTGGAAGCATTGGTGGAAAATGAAAAACTTTAAATTTTCACAATGGCACAAAGAATTTTAGAAAAAGTGATAATGGAATTTTACTGAGAATTGGAACATTAATTATAATTTTTGTAAGTGTACAAAGCATTGAGGTGAGCATGAAGTGAATATGGGAAAATTGAAATAAAAGAACTTCCAATATAATAAATTACTAACGATATTCATTCTTCTAAATAATTGATCATGTCAATTTATAATCGTTGCGTTTTCAGTCTCATAAAAAAAGAGAATTACTTCAAATCCCCTATATGAAAGTCATGGCTAGGAGATCTCGAATTAATCATCGTCATCTTGAATTTTTTGAAAGAGTCAGCATTCATCTTGAATTGAACAGCGCCATGTTGAAATATTGAACTCGATATCTACTTCACAAAGTAGTATAGTATAGTGCCATTACAATTTGAGTTTTGAGTCTGAAAACAAATCGCACATCCTTGACTGTGCTTTTCCTCTATTCTATACAATCACTCGGCGAGCGCTCACGTTGTATCTAAGGAAACTAAAGAATACTCAGCAGCATAATAGCCTAATTTTTTCTGAAATTCCTTCATTTTTATTTTATATTCAATTGCGTATCAATTTACAGATAACATTGATTATCAGTTCTTTAATCTTGGATCAGCGCCAGATGACTTGTTTTTGCTACCCGATGGAAGATTTCAGTCTCCAATGTTTTATTTAATGTCTATTAATTCTTTTTTCGCTATTAATTCGTCATAATCTATAATTGCTTTTGCTAATCGACATATCAAGATGAGAAGCAGGTAATCAATTACGAGATATTCCCTAATTTCGAATCCGTAATTCCTTAATCTAAATTGCCTTTTTTCCATCCTCAAATCAATCAAAAAATATACAGATAGATAATGGGGACATGACATTTGAAAACGAAAAAAACTATTTTTCGAAATTTCTATGTTCCTCCGGAATGATTGGCCAGATTGAACTGGAATTTCGCGGAATATTTGGTGCCCACTGAGCGAATAGACTGTCAAATTTTGAGATTGCTAGATACATCCATTCGTAACACACACACACACACACACACACACACACACACACACACACACACATATACACACACATAACTGTTCCAGGATCGAATTCACCCGAGTTCAAATTAATTTCCTAATTCAAAAGATCTCATTTCAGTAGAAAATGTCATCTCATGTGTAAATTCAACGATAAATGTCGTGAAAATGAATGACCAATATATTTTTTGCTATTAGGCTGATTGATTAACCCTTTGCTCCGTACACGGCATGAATCATCGCGGAATAGCACATATTGGGGCAGTCTAAATTTCCTATTTATGGACAGTAAACAACAATTCACTTCTACTTAATACATGATATGAATGTTTATATGATGAATAGAATATGAATTTCGCCATCAAACCTTCATTAACATGATAAAGTTTATTGTCTTTCGAGTCATGTATGGAATTTTCCATCTGTCCCTGATCTCGAATACGTTATCCAGTTCTGTCTTGGCGATCCAAACCTAATATGGCGTTACAGCCCGTACTTGATTCAAGTCAGGTACCCAAGGCAGGGCCTGACGTAAAGATTTAGGCTAACCTTATCTGGCCTGGATGGAACCCGAATGAAAATTCCTAGTCAAGTACTACAAAAGTGATAGAACATTGAATGAATTCAATTCGAGTCCAGTATGAATGAGAGAAAATAGATTCCAAAATGAATAACTTGACAATTCATTGAAAATCGGTGTTCCCGAGAGAGGCGTTGTAGTATCGAAGATGGCGAATATGAGAAAGTAAAGAAAATTAGAGTCCTGAGTTAAAAGTTAAGTGTCACCCTAGATCTTGCGGATGAGGTCCCAATGCAGCTCAGACATACATTTCTAGAAAAAAAATACCTGAACAAAATCATGGCAAACGAAGACAACAAGCTGCTGAAAAAATTCGAGAAATTGATGGAAGAGGAAGAGAAGGAGACAATACCTAGAGAAAATAAAATAAAATTCCACTTGTTCGAGCAGTGGAAAAAAATGAGAAAAGAAGGCAGAAACATCATACGACTACCAACACAACCTGCATACGACATCAGTTTCTATCTTTGGTTCCAAGAACTCCCAGTCGATTTGGAAGTGGGAGAAAAAATCAAAAGCGGAGAAATTCCTCTGTATCAATGGCATAAATACGCTGCAGAACTAAATGAAAAGGGAGAAGTCATTTACACTGATGCATCTAGGAAAGTAACTGAAGAAAATAATGCGAGAACAGGAATCTCCATCTGGCACAAACAAAATAACCACATTATCCAAAAAAGACTATCAAATGCGTCCTCAATTTATACAGCTGAAGCAAAAACCATCCATGAAGCACTTAAATACATAAAGAAAAACCAGCTGGACAACGTAGTGATAATCTCAGACGCCAAATGGGTGCTGAGGGATATTGAGAAAAGGGGGACAAACAACAAGATCGACCCAACCGTATTAGAAATAAAATCTCTGTTGCACAGACTTAACAAAGGACAATACAGAACTAGATTACTCTGGATCCCTAACAAAATTGACGAAGACACCATGAAGATCGATCATTCAGCAAAAAAGGCAAGAGAAAAGGAGGAGATAGATGACCACACTTTCCCCTGGAGAGATCTAACAGAAAAAATGAAAACAGACATGGAAGAACAAGCAAGAAGTATGAGAACAGAAGAGGGGAACGACAAAGGGAGAATATACTTCGCCCTGAAGAATAGAGAAAAGAACCGAGAATTCTGGTTCAAAGGGACAAACCTGAAAGCAACGGAAGTCAAAATCATTAACAGGATACGTTCGGGACATAATAATACCAGAGCATACCTGAAAAGGCTACGGATAGTTCCAGATACCAGGTGCCAATGCGCCCACCCGCACCAAGACCTAAACCACCTAGTATGGAACTGCTCCAAAAACCAAGCCGCAACTGAAGTACTCCTAGAAGACCTTGCTCAACAGGGACAACATCCACCTTTTGAAATCACAGCATTGTCATTCAGTGATCATATTGAAGAGATAAAAATCCTCAAGAGCATCACGAAATTCTTCCTCAATACCAATAAAGGTAAAATTTAAAAAAGCAAGAAAAAAAAATGAATAAGTAAATAAATGATACACCTGGATTAAATGACAAGTACTACTAAGTACAACCAGCAATATTTAAATAAAAAAATAAATAACGAAAAGACAGAAACATAGTAACGTAATCGTAAATAACAATAACTAAAAAAGAAAACAAGTCTGATTAATATTTATACAAAATAGAAATTAAGAAACAACTAATAGATTTTAAACCAACAAGACTCGATCACCGATGAGTCGCTGTTTTTTCAGGGTGATCCAAAATAATTTTAATAAAAAGAAAAAAAAAAAAAAAGTCTGAGTAATATTTACACAAGATAGTAGGTAAGAAACAATAAATGGATTCTAGATTAACAAGACTCGATTACCGATGAGTCGCTGCTTTTTTCAGGGTGACCCAAAAGAAATTTAATGAAAAAAAAAAAAAAAAAAAAAAAAATCTGAATAATATTCACACAAAATAGTAATTAAGAAACAATAAAGAAATCTTAAATTAACAAAACTCGATCACCGATGAGTCGCTGTTTTTTCAGGGTGATCTAAAGTAATTTTAATAACATGACAACGAAAAAGGGCAATTAAAATAGTAATTCAACTTAAAACGTGAACATAAAAACATAAAACGCGTGTTCAAAATTAGAGTGAAAATCACCAGGGAAACTCCTATAAAATAATAATGTATATAACAATAATCGAGAAAAAACAAAAAACCTAAAAACAGAATAATAAAAATGGCATTAAAACACATAACAATAACCAAGAAAATAAACTAGCTGAAAGACAACATACTTTTTGTTAGCCAAACGGAGGGAAAAGAAAAAAAAAATTAATACATAAAATCAAGTCAAAAACCGGCAGTTTGGCTGTTCGGTCTGTGTACGGCTCGGCGGATCTACCGGGTTAAGCAGCATTGCGTCTGGTTACTACTTGGATGGGTGACCGCTTGCCGTACACAGATTCGAATGACAAACTGAACCATACGGTAGGTGTGACTATAGAGAATTAGTGTGCCTTTCTCGTCAGCGTGACAGAAAAGGCACATTAAGGCTCTGTACGAATCCGACTGCACTGATCAGGGTTTTCCATGGTTTCCCCTCGGTCCACGGCAAATGCGGGCAGTATGGCAAGAAGTCGATCCATGGAGTCGCACGGGAGGTGGGGAAAGGAAAGAAAAATGGTAAAAAACCGAAAGGTTATATATGGCTAGAAAAAATAAAAAAAAAAAAATACATAAAATCAAGTCAATAAAAACAACAATAAAAATGAAGAGAAGAGCCATTTCAAACCGAGGCGGCAAAACAGAATGCACAACTCCACCTATCGAGACACATCTACACAGATGGAAATGACTCCCTCCCCCCCCCCCCCCCCCCCCTCTACAAACAGAAAGAGGAGGAGGAAGAAAGATCACCAATACAAGAAGAAAAGAGAAAATAACCAACTAAAGCATAGAACAAGAAATGTATAGAAAGACACTGGTACATGGTCAATAAACCAAAAGCAAAGAAGAGAAAAAAAAAAAAAAAAAAGTTAAGTGCGCGTTTGCATTTCATTTTTTATTCAAAAAAAAACCTCATCATTAACAATCGGAACATTGTTCCATTTCTTGAATTCCCAAATGAATACTTGAATCATTGTGAATCTTTACAATCTAGCAAAGAAACCTAGCCAAGGACCAAGAATAGAAACCTAGCAAAGGCGCAGAATAGCTTAATAGCAGCTGTTAATGATTCTGGAAAGACAGTCTCTTTCCCGGTGTCTCTTCCCTCTTTCCAGTGTCTTTTCTGACAGGCAGTAGTGGAACGTGGGAGGCATTGAAAACCCCGAAAGTCAGTCTGAAAGTCTGTAAGGACTCGGAAAGGCTACCAACGACTGGAAATATTTATCTCGAATCATCATAAGATCAAAGTCGCTCATGAGGAGCAATTTAGCTTCAAGGGCACCATTACTGAATCCACAGTTATTACATACGCATATCTCAATGATGGGAGAATTGACGTCATCCACAATAACAACGTCAAAAAGGTAATGGAGAAAAACTGGAAACATTAAAAAACACGATAACCCGGAAAAATACTGGAAAGAGGAGAGCAACGAATAGGACAATAACTAAACCAACTGAATTCACTGAAATTTGAACGAAAACGTTGACATTCTTTCTTTCTATACTTCACGTCTCTACGTCACGTATTTCCCTAACATTGAGTCTACATATCTTAATTATCTATTCTTTTCATTCGCTCAGCCTCTCCAACGAACGTCAGGCAACTATGTATGTGTATAAACCAAATTCTTGTTTATTCCTTACCAGCGTATATGTATAGTCCCGGCCAATAAGGAAGCAAAATGGATCAGCTTTCCACTGCTCAAAAAAATTTGGAAAAATCGCGAATTGCTAGGTTTTGGAGTGAAAAGCAAACGTTCAAACAGCTTTTAGGGGCAAACTATTTCTTTTTGTTCATGAAAACTATTGAAGTTCAGAGATTTGTGTTTTTTCTGTTAGTCAAGTGAAGGGCGGTTTTTTAAATCTTCATTCGCATGATCAATTCCATTTTTTCCTTTGGATGAGTTGGTTTTGATTCATACTTTGATCATCTCTAGTTGAAAAATCTCAAAATGGTGACGAAGGGGTAAGAAAGAAATCGAAAGTACCCCAGCACTGAGTTTTATGCTAATATCTCGGAAATAGCCAACAATATGGAAGAAGATTCCGGAACGAAAGTTGAAGAGATCAAAATGATCTACAGAATCGCTCTAATGCATTTCTTGCGAATTTACAAAATTAGCCGAGATATTCACCACTCAATTTGTCGTATAAGGCTCAGACGTGGAAAATATCCTAAGATCTTCAAGAAATCGTGAAAATATGAAAAATCAATTTTTTTTATATTTCTTCCTCTTAAACATATCTACAAAGCATGGAGAATGAATTCCCATATCCTAGTCCACAACCCGTTTTTAGGATTTTCCACTGGTGGATTTTTTATAACTCGTAAAACACGTCTAAAAAATAAAGAGATAATGTTGAAGGTTATCCTAAAATTGTTTGATTTTTTCCTACAGAAAATGTTTCATTCAACATAAGTCTCGATAAGTCGTCAGTATTTGTTCACGGAATTCGAACAGTCGTGACGTCTAACAATTATTCAGTAGAAAACGAGAACAGCTGATTACGTGAAAGATTCTACAACAGAGAAACAGAATTTACTCGGCTCTTCGAAAATCCAACTACAAGTGTCAGACTTTTATGAACATTGAAATTTTTAATTATTCATCGGGGAGATTTCCGAATTCGATTTTCACAGTTTTTCTTTTGTCCAGTATTTATTATGTTTCATGCAGAAATTCAAGGCCATTTTCCTGATCAAATCTGTGAGATCGGCAATTGAAATATGTAGTTCTGCTTATTATCGGTGCCAGATAATAATGGAATACAATTGACTGAAGAATTTACTCCCACTACTCTGCAAGTAGATTTGGACAGAGGGGATGAGAAGTGGTCAGACTCAACATTCACTCTCATTCTCCGGTCGGCCAACTAAAAGATAAGTAATTTTTTTTATATAAATTGGGTACTCACATATAAAAAAAAAATAGAATGAATGTCTTGGACCTTTTACCAATAAGACATATAAAATCATTTTAAATAATTGAAATTATTTAATAAATAAAAAGAAAAGGAGAATTAGAATTTATTTTTGTTGTTATGTCTTGATATCATTAATTGAAGACATTCGAATTATTAAAAATAAAAATAATAATTTTCTTTGACGAAAATATTAGAATTTGATCATAATGATAAGACGAAATGCCGTGGATTTATTGTTTAGGAATCGTCATTACTTTCATAATTTTATTTAATATTATTATATCCATCGAGAACATTCACTCATTGGGCAAACTGATAATTATACTATTGGCGTGTATTCTTGTAATTAATTTTCACACAATTCTCATAGATATATTTAAATATTTTTATTAGGCTTTTATGATAATATTTCGCATATAACGTAACAATTTGATGAAAAATAATCTCTTCCAGTTAAAATAAAAACAATCGATATTCAAACATTCATATTTTTTTCTAGTCAATAAATTCAATCAATGATAAACTCCCTATTAGTAATAAATGAATGAATTCAAAAGAAAACCAAATTTTTTTTATTTGAGAAAAAATAATTTTAGTTTCAAATTAAATAATTTCAATAAACTATAAAGTCAATCATTACAAATCCTATCACCGCAAGCTCGAATTTCAACAGAATTTTACTGATTACGCCCTCTGAGGGAACATATATATCTCACTATTTTCATTCACATATTCTTCAGCAAAAGGTGTCAATCATTGCATGAAGAAACAATTATGCTTCATTAAATTGTTCCATTCAATTTTGTTTCACTTTGCAGATTCATTTCCATATTGATAACATGTTTTTAGAATTTTCCACCTCTGTATTTTTTGTAAGTCGTAAAACACGTGTAAGAAATAAAAAGACAATTGAGAAATTCGAGGCACTTATGACGTTCGAGGTTATCATAAAATTGTTCGAGTTTTGTCCATGGACAATTTGTTATTTAACATTAGAAATGATAGAGTCACCTGAGTCAAGATATTCGTACTCATAAGCCGTCAGTATTTATTCACAAAATTCAAACAATCGTTACCTCAAACACTTTTGAATTTACGTAGGAGATTACACAACAGAAAAAAATAATTTTTTAGTAAGTTTTATATGAGGGATAATTGTCTCAAATTGCTGCGTGTGAAAAGCGTGTAGAAAGAAAGACGATTTTAAATGTAAGAAACTTGCTACTGAAATTAATAATAGGATTGTCCATGCAGAGGTGGGGTCAGAGCTCTTGTCGAGAAATTTTGCCTCTAATTTGCCGAAGAATTGCTGCAGATTAGACGTACTTTAGATATTAAATTTGCTGCATATTTTAATCCAAATACTCCGATAACTTTCTCCGGTTATCGTCAATATTTGATGGTAAAATGTCGACAATTCAAAAATAAATTGCCAACAAGTAAACCCCAATTTATACTCCAAAATTTGAAACAAAATTTAGAATAATCGGCAACTTTTGCTATCTGGAATACTATTAATTCAAGTCATAAATTCAATGATTCGTTCATATTTTTTATGCTATTCTCCACATCATTATCACACTTATCACTTATCTATCTTATTCGAATTAGTATTATTTTACCTGAGTACGTTTCTTTTGGTTAATTTCTTTACTATTCAATTTTTCAATTTCATTGTGAAACGCCAATTTCATCTACTATTCTAATAATAAAATGATGAATGAATTTGACAAAATAATGCACATCTCTCCATCTGATTGGACTTTAACTTGCATGCTAGAAGTGGACACGTAGAAAAATTCTGATGGCCCCGGCCACGGCCCCCACCATCACCAATTTGCCACTTCCATGGCGTTTCCTTCCGTGGGTTTTTTTATCTACGGTGTTTTTTCTCCCATGGCATTTGTTCCATGCTGTTTTCTCTATGTATAGAATGTATTTTCTAGAAAAAGAGCCTAGGAAAAACAGTATGGAACAAATGCCATGCGAAAAAATACCATGGAAAGAACCACCATGGGAAAACATTCCATTGGAAAAAAACCACCGTGGGAAAAAATTCCATCGGAAAAAACATACGGGCGATAATCAACCTGGGAAAAGTAAAAAACAAGATCAGAAAAAAAAATTGGAGAAAGACGCATGTGTCGTTGCAACGAATAGGACAATAACCAAACCAACTGAGTTCACTGAAATTCGAGCAGAACCCTCAACATATATCGTCGTCTCAGAATTAAAAGGCGTAAGTGCTATGCTTATAGACAGCACTTACGCGGCTTCGCTTCTAAGCTGACGATATTCTTTTTATTCATCAAGACTTTACTTGGAGTTTTCCCTACGTCACGTATTTCCCTAATATTGATTCTACTTATCTTAATTATCTATTTTTTCAATTCATTACGAACTTCCAACGAATGTCAGCCAATGTTCATACATGCGTATAAACCAATTTTTTTTTTCAATTTTTATCGTCCCTACCTGTGTAGAATCCATACACTGTAGATATAGCGGCCCACACACCACAATATCTATTCTACGTATTTAGTTTGTAAATAGACGTGAAACAGACGTGTGTTTACTTTAAGTTCATTTACTTATGTACCTACGAAATCAGCTAAACCCCCCTACTTTTAGTTGCATCGAGTGGTGGATACGTTATATAAATTCCGAAAATTAACTGGCTTCTCAAGGTGTCAATCGTCATACTCGCTATTAGTTGATGCAGACTGTTGAACATTTTGAAGAACAATCATCACTTATAATGGAAAAATCGTACCAACGACACCTAAGCTGTAAGAATAGCATCTCAGAATCGTAGCCAACGAATGCAGAAAATTCGTCATCATTGTCATCAAGATCAGCATTAAATAATTTAATAAGGAATACACCACGTCGATTATCGAATATGAACTGTCCACGAATATTGCCTGGATTAGCATTTCCACTCAAACTATCACTGATCTCATCATGTATTGGGATTGTTGATGTTGTTCAATCATTGGGAACTCCTGGAAATTGATTATAACTATCCACAATTCACAATAGTGGATCATATTTGTAACGATTGTTACGAACTCTTCCGTGAGCCAAAAATCTACCCATTGGGCAGGTGATGATACTTCTTGATTTTTTTCTCTAATATTAACTGGATGTCAACATTAAGATCTTAAAAACAGTTGAAAGTATATTGAACAAAATATATTGATTTTATATAATTTTATTTTTCAAAATTAACAGGCAAAATTGTTTCACATCATCTCACTTTGCGACCTGTCTGAAGCAATTATCAATACCGGATGCTAGGATAGAGAAGCTGAAACTGCACATACTTGATCTCAATGGTGCTAAAATTCTGGTATTTATTGAAGCATATTGTATCAATTCAACCCTCGCGGATGCGACAACACAATTAAAAAATTATATACATGTCCCATTACAGTAGTTCTATCATATATATCCGGTAAACTAGGAGTGAATTTTGAAAATAGGCGATAAATAATCAATTCAAATTTTGTTAAATAATTCATAGATATTCTGATGAAAACAGATGAATTCATGGTATACATATGGTATTTTTATTGCATATTTCACGAATGTACATGAAACATAAAAGGCGTTCGTGAGTAGTATTTTCGTCGTATGCATACGGGATTTACATGAAACATAGATGGAATTGTTACAGTTTCACGTCTATAAAAATATCAAGTATGTACCAGATTTCATCGGTTGTAATTCGGAACAATTACAGTTCAGGCCCAATATATTGGTTTATACATAAACGAGGCTCGGACATATCAGAAAAATATGGTATATATACCCATTTAATGCCGCCTATAAACTGTAATGTTATTCAACCCATATCTATACCGTATTTTGAAATCCGAGGTGGGGAGAATATCGTGAGAGTCCAGTCATTTATATGAATCAACTCCATGAATTCACTCTATGAATATGAATGGATGAATTTCACATGCGGCAATTAGACTCTTGTACAAAAAAAGACCGCAAAGTGTATTATATGAGAATTGGCTGAATACTGTAGAAGAAGTAGTTCATAGATTATTTCGTCCCTAAATAATTGAAAAATGATTGAATCTTCATTCAAGTTATGAATAACTACGATGGAAATTCATATTTTTTCTTAATCCTCAAGTCTGTTTCTGTTTATCTTTAGAAAGAAATTGCAAATAAAAACTCCAAACGTGACAAAATTGAGGAAAATGTCATTACTGCGGAGACTAACGATATCGAAGAAGATCGATATACGGCAGAGTGGTTTTGCGGCCAATTACCAGCCCGTTTCAGAAAGTTTGCAAAATCTGGTTGTGAGAAAATGGCGTTGGATTACTCTTGAGTAGAAGCATCGGTGGGAAATGAGGGATTCAAATTTCTCACAATGGCACAAAGAATTTCAGTATTAGTGACGATAGAACATTTCTAGGAATTTTAGCATTGAGGAATGAAGTGAATATGGAAACATTGAAATAAAAGAATATATCAATATTTATAACAATAAAATAATTTATTAACAATATTTATTATTCCAAATAATTGATCATGTCAATTTATAATCGTTGCGCTTTTATTCTCATAAAACAAGAGAATCACTTTATTTCCTTATATGAAAGATATGGCTCAGAAATCTCCGATTGATCATCGTCATCTAGAATTTTTTTGAAAAGTCAGCATTCATCTTGAATTGAACAGCGCCATGTTGAAATATCGAACTTGAAATCTACTCTACAAAAGTAGTATGGTGGCCAGGGTCTTCCTCCCCGGAGAAAATCCCCTGGAGAAAATTTCCCGGTAAAAATCTCCTTTTCAAAAATTTCCTAAAAAAAAATTTCCCCGGAAAAAATCCCCTTTTTTTAAACAAGCTATTCTCATGGTAGTGATTTTTTTTTTTGATTGATTTTCTTATTTTCTTTTTGTTGGTATATAAGAGATGAATTTAGACACTTTACAGTTATTTTCGTCGCAGTGAAAATTGAATTGTTTGGATCAGAGGATTAAGGCCTGTAGCTCATTCAGCTGATGCTATTGTTTGGTCTAATTTAGAAGGGTATTGACGGTCGCAGCGAAACGTTCACTCGTGAAAATTGAATTTATAATATATAATTGATTTCTGGTTACTGTTACGAACGTGTTGCTCCTTGTTCTTTCTTTGCTTTTCGGGTCGTTTTTTAGTTTTTTAACTGCTGCATCTTTTAAATTTCTGCGGAGCAACAAAGGCAAGTTGATTCTAGTTACCGATGGGGGGTATATGTACTATTTACATGAAAAAAAAGTGATAAAGTGATATGGAGGTGTACAAAATATAGGTTTATCGTGATTACGATGCACGTTTAAAGAATATCGTTGAGAGTTATGATTCGAAGGACATTGAGAATTATTTGAATAATGTTGCTAACGTTCTATCTTGGTGAATTTTAATGCTTTATTAATGATGGTTATGATTTGTGTTTTAAATTGATTATGTTAATCGTTGTGATTAATAAATTAGTCACTTCATATATTGTTTTTTTTTTGAAAATCCTTTTTTCTAAAGACTCGTGGAGACTTTTTTTGTGGAGATTCATGAAGGGCGATTTTCTCCGGGAGATTTTTTCAGGAAGCATATTATGAGGGGGTTTTTTCCGGGAAATTTTTTTCAGGGAGCATACTTGAAAGGGGCTTTTTTCCGGGAGATTTTCTCCGGGGGATTATTGTAGGGGGGCAAAACCCCTAGAACCTTAGTTCTGCACTGCTCCGGTGTAGAACTTGTAAATCGAAAACACCATGAAAAAAAATCGCACATCCTTGACTGTGCTGCGCCTCTATTCTATACAATCACTCGGCAAGGACTCACATTGTATCTGGAGAAACTAAAGAATACTCAGCAGCATCATGACTAACTTTTTTCTAAAAATTCCATTATTTTTATTTTTTTTTCAATTGCGTATTAATCTACAGATAGCATTGATTATCAGTTCTTTAATCTTGGATCGGCGCCATATGACTTGTTTTTGCTACCTGATGGAAGATTTTAGTCTCCAATGCATTGTTTAGCAATAATTATTTTTTTTCATGGAATAATGGAAGCATCGACTTCGAAATTTCGGTCCCCAGTCATTGACACTTTTTCATGATACAAATATCAATGGATATCGTTTAAGAATTAGTTTGAAAGTTCAATACATACAAGATCTTCTGTTAGCCCTTAATGACTCACGAATTCGTTTAAAAAAATGCAAGTGCCGAACATGTTTCGTAATTTCGCCTAGAAACTGAAAAACCGCTCAAAATATTCAAATATAACCGATAGTATTATAAAAATGACGGATAGAGGATATACCATATGCGTTGATTCATATCAAATTGATTTGACTCACTGAATAAGAATTCTACCTTATCATAAGTGAGGGTTCCTCTGTGTTTCCGCTAGATGGGATGACAAGGCTAATAGCAGATGATTAGAAAAAAAAATCTGCAGAAACTTCAAAAATTTCTGGAAAATTAGAATTTTTACCCCAGACTGGTCATTCTGAGCGATATGAGCACTTTGGTCGGGTGATGAGGTGCTGTTTGCAGTTGTGCTATTACGGCTGTGACGTTTCCGAATTAAATCTCTCCACACTGCTTGTGCATGTTCAGCGAATCTTCGGCAACAACGCTAACCGAAAAACTTCATTTAAGGGGGGGGGGGGGGGGGGGTAAGGGTTTACGCGTGAAAAAAAAACGTTTTTTTTACGATTTTTTTTAGACGTATGGATTGAGCAAATTTATTGAAACCTTTTGAACATTATTAAATATGGATTCAACAACATGAAGTAATTTTTTATACGAAAATATCCACAAACAAGCCGGTGACGGAGCTTTTCTAAGAACGTATTTTGAAACAGATGATTTGCGGTGATCATTGTATCTCAGCTGGAAATTATCAGAAATAAAAAAACATTGAAATTTAGTGAAAGTATCATTAAATCCTCCCCCCAACGTTCTCTGATTTTTTTTTTTTTTCAATTTTTGGTGGTCATTTCAAGTGAAAACTGCTATTTTTTACAAAAAATTGCGCTATTTTGTAGGTGGAAAACCCCCTTAATGTGAAAAAAAAATTATTAGAGAACATTGGGGGGAGGATTTAATGATACTTTGACTAAATTTCAATGGTTTTTCGTTTCTGATAAATTCCAGCTGAGATACAGTGATCACCGCAAATTGTCCATTACAAAGAAACATTCTTGGAGAAGCCAGCTTGGTTGTGGATATTTTCACATAAAAAAAATACTCAATGTTGTTGAATCCATGCTTAATAATTCCCAAAAGGTTTCAATAAATCTGCTCAATCCATACGTCTAAAAAAAAATCGTAGAAAAAGTGTTTTTTTCTTCACGCGTAAACCCTTCCCCCCCCCCCCCCCTTAACAGTAGAAAAATTTCACCAGCCCCTAGAACTTATTTTATTTTTTCATCAACTTCATGATATATCATCTAACGGCTAACAGAACGTCTCGTATGTATTGAATTTTTAAACTAATTGTTCAACGAAATTTATCAATATTTTCATCCTAGAACAGTATCAACGACTAAGGAAGGGAATTGGAAAGTTATAGCTTCTGTTGTTTCATGAAAAAAATCATAATTATTGGTGAACAATGGATTTGGAGATTTGAAATTCACCGGGTCTTCCATTATCCCTCAAGGAGGTTCCTCAATGTCGAGGCTAAAACAAGCGAATATATATCAGCCTCCTGAAAATTTTTGAACAAGTTCTTTATGTAATGAACAGTCTAGTGTTTTTTTCGAATTGAGTTTCCATTACAATAATGGAGAAAATGATTATTCAAGTTAAATCTTATACACAGAGTTTTACGGAAAGTCGGTAAACTTAATGAAATACCTACATAACCAGCGCATCGGTGATGAAATAATCATGCTACAACTATCTATCGCGCGTATAATCTCACGTCTAATACCTGACTTCGATAATTATTTTCTCCTTCATTCAAATGAAACTAGCAAATAAAAGCGCGCTACGCGCGCCTCCATTAATTTTTCTTCCATAATATATAATAGCAATTAAATTAAAGGCGTGCTGCGCGCGCCTGTGGGATTTTTTCTTGCACCAGCTTCCGATTGTCATTTTTTTCACATATTCGATTAATCGCATTTCAATTCGATATATCGCAACTTCCGTAACACCTCTTTTAGTATTTAGGGACTAGCAAATAAAAGCGCGCTACGCGCGCCTTCATTAATTTTTCTTCCACAAATATAATAGCAATTAAATTAAAGGTGCGCTGCGCGCACCTGTGGGATTTTTTCTTGCAACAACTTCCGATCGTCATTTTTTCACATATTCGATTAATCGCATTTCAATTCGATATATCGCAACTTCTGTAACACCTCTTTTAGTATTTAGAGACTAGCAAATAAAAGCGCGCTACGCGCGCCTCCATTAATTTTCTTCCACAAATATAATGGCAATTAAATTAAAGGCGCGCTGCGCGCGCCTGTGGGATTCCTTCTTGCACCAACTTCCGATCGTCATTTTTTCACATATTCGATTAATCGCATTTCAATTCGATATATCGCAACTTCCGTAACACCTCTTTTAGTACTTAGAGAACTGAATTCCAAAAAATTACTGTATAATGGTAACTACGAAATGACTTTGTTCATAAAGTTTCAGCAATTTAGCATTTCCTTGTTTTGGCCTAGAAACGGAGGAACCCCCTTAAGAAATATAATAGTTGGAGGGGTACATAAGTCTCAGTGACAAAGAAAAAATATTCCAAATTCAACTGTACTAGAAAGTTATGGCAATAACTTTTTTTGAGCCAAATTTTCAACGTTTTTTAACCGTCATCCATTCATGGCCGTAGAAAATATTACTGATATTTTTTTTTCAAAATTTTTTTTGTTTCCCTATAGTCGAAAGGTCAGTGAACAATATGAATCCAAAAACTCATTTTTTCCTCTACCCTATAACCCAAATAAAGAGTTACGAGTCTTACACGATTTTAGGGACTGCCAGGAGCAGAAAAAAGACCTTTTCAATAAGTCTAAGTTTCAAGACTTCTAATGAATGTATGCATACTATATGTATAACATGAAAGACTCAATATTTCAGAAAAATCTAGAACAGTGAATTTTTCCTTTCTTTTTCTAAATATGATAGAACCTTTTTAATATAATAGTATTACAAAATAACATTTCAATGAATAAAGTAAAATTTTCCCTGAATTTTCTGCTCATCCGATTGTTCATAGAAAAATCAAAAAAGCAGGAAGTGAGGAATTCCTCATAAAGGGACCAATTTAAAATTGATTAAAAAATCTCTTCCTTCACAATTTATCAATCACTTATCACTTTATTTCGAAGTGTTAATAATCATGAAATTCGCCAGTATTTTCTTGACGTCAATTGCTCCAGATAAATCTAATCGATTCAATTTTCGAATTGCAGACAATAAACAAATTAAATCGAAAATTTAGAAGTGAAATCAAACAGAAGATATCAATCTTTTTCAAATCACTTTAGATGATTAATCTTTCTCCCATTGACTAACGGCACTACTGTTAATGAATTTTGATAAGCACAATTGCAAAAAAACAATCACGAATCAATCAAATAAAGAATAAGATTGTTCAGCACTCGAAACTTATTGAGTATAAGAAAATTCCAATGATAATTTGAATAATTCAATACCATAGGATATAAAGTGCGAATTAAAATTAGCTCTGACCTTGAAAAAAAATCGCAAATCCTTGACTGTGCTTCTCCTCTATTCTATATACAATCACTTGACAAGGACTCACGTTGTATCTGGATAAACTACAGAATACTCAACATGTTAGCTAAATTTTCTCTAAAATTTCTTTATTTTTTCTTTCTCTTGAATTGCGTATTGATATACAGATAACAGTGATTATCAGTTCCTTAATCTTGAATTGGCGCCAGATGACTTGTTTTTGCCACCTGATGGAAGATTTTAGTCGTCAATATTTCATTTAATGTCTATTGATTCTTTTTTCTCAATTAATCGTCATAATCTACAAATTTTTTTTTGCTAATTGACATATCAAAATAAGAAGTGGGCAATTGATTATGAGATATTCTATGATTTCAAATTCGGAACTTTCCAGTCTAAATCGCCTTTTTCTCATCCTAGTTGACAAATATGATATTAATGGAGATCAATAAAGAAATTACACATGTCAATGGAGTGGTCTATGTCATTTTGCAAGAACGACCAATGGTATATTACCTAACAAGTGCCTTAAAGTACTTTTCTGACGTCTGCGAGGTTGCCTGGTGTTTTGTAATCATACGAGTCTGGAAATCTTTACTGCACGTGTAAGGTACAGTTTTTTTTCATGCCCAGCGTGTGGAAAGTAGCCACTTTCCGCACGGTGTTCGGAAAATATCTAATTAATATAATTAACGACAAAATTGAAGGAAAAAAAATTGAAAACACAATAACATCGATTAACCTTCAGAGGGCCGGGATTTCAAAAAATTTTAACAGCCCATAATTTGTATTGAAAAGAAAATTGAGGTCCCCAAGTGAGAACCAAATCAAGGTTGGATATTGGCGAGTCAGACCCTGACGCCTCAAGGCGTCATCCCGGCTCGGCATCGTAAAAGCCCATGTTGAATTATGGAATTGCTTTAAAAAGTTGATAGAAACGTTTAAAAGACCTTATCAAGGCTTGAAAATGTACAGACATAGATTTTCGAAGTCACTGAACACAATTCTTCAGTCAGAATTGTTAAATACGAAACGGTAGATCCAATATGGCTGCCTTTTCGAACTAAATTTGATATATTTGACTGAGTACAGTTGAAGTAATCTGTAAAAACATACCAAGGCTTGAAAATATTCAGATACTCAGAGTCGTGTTCAGAGCCTCCAATAACCTTAAGGAAGCACTTTGGTCCCACTTAGCTACTCAGTGAAACTATGATGCTTCAAGGCGTCATCCTGGCCCTCTGAAGGTTAAAATAACTAACAGCAAAATGACACCAGAAAAATTACTAAGAACATCATTATATACCGAATGGAATGATGACCAACAAACAGCGTTGGATGTACTTGTTTAGAAGGGACTCACCTTTCCAATTATTATTCAAATGAATTACTCATCAAACAAAAAATAAAACATCAAGATGAACTTTGTCACGATTGTTTTTTTTTCCATACGTAATTGGAAAAAAAAATGAATGAAAATTGTTTTCCAGCTTCAGTTTCCTATATTGAACTTTTCCAATAAACTGCGAGGAGCTTATTAATATTCAATTGCAAATCTATTGATACAATGTACAAGTCCAATTATCGCTCCTGTCTTCCAGCTATCGTTAACTATTTGTGTAAGCATCTTTGAAGATCGTGCAACATTTAAGGAGTTTCGAGGAGATATTGCTAGTCAGAATAATGTATCTAAATTCATTCAATATGTCGATTTCTAAGATTATTTAAAGAATCCTCAACTTCAATTGATAAAAATACGTTTTGCTTATAGCTTTATAATTGATTAGTATTTGATCGAGAAAAAGGACGATATGACTTCATTGATTTTCATTTGCGACATTACGCAAAGTAAACCAACAGCAGCGCGGTCTATCCCTGTTGTATTATATCGCCATCGTTTTTCTTTTCATCATTGGCTGCGGGCCACGTTGCCAAGCCTCTCTCCACCTGTGTCGCTGAATTAAATCGAGCATTGAGAAAAAAGACTCACTTTAATTATTGAGATAATTTTATCGATAACAAGCTAATGCAGAGCCATCATAATATCCGAAACATATTTAATTTTAGCCTTTCGATTTTTTTATTCTTCAAAGCTGGATAATGAATCGGTAAGAAAATGAGAAAAGTCATGGTGGATTTTTCATTTTCATCATAAACACCTAAATGAAATCACGTAAAGAAATATCCGCCATAACTTTTTCCATTTTCATCATAAAAACCTAAATGATGCATCATTTCTTAATTTTTAGAGTAAATTGATAGAACATTTCTCGGGACAATCCTAAAATTTCAAATCTCAAAGTCGTAAAATAATTTTAATCATCAATTTCTTCGAACCTCTTCAGGAGAAGTGAGAGAAAAATCGGTAAAAAATCGTTAAATGATTTATTTCTCAGAAGTCAATTAAATACTCGAATAAACGCAAATTGCTTTAGGTTATTGTGGTCATTGCTCCCTCTTTTTTGTTCAAAGCTTAATGCGTTGAAGGACAAGGTGAGGCAATGCGGAAGTCAAGACGTTCTATCGTAATCTCTGCGCTAAGAAATTAAGAGAGGAAAAAAAGAGAACGGGGAAAAAAAAGGGGGGGGGGGGAATAGATAGATTGAGAAAAAACATGCGATGGCGATACCTGCATTCGATATCATAGATAAGTTGTGTAGTACTGAACGAGGTTGAATCGAGGCCATTCATTTCAAAATAGAACATAATGTATCGTTGACTAATTGGGAGGAACTCATTCATTTTACTATCTTCATTATTCATAGTTAATTTTTATGAATTCTGAGAAAATGATTGTGCATAAATTAGATAACTTGCGGTATCTATATGGTCACGGTAGAAACAAAGAAACATAACTGTTGTGTATAAGCATATCACTTACGCCCCTTTAATTTCAAGAAGACAATATTTTAAAGTTGTCACAAATATTTCAAATTTCGTCAAATTAATGTGAAAATTGGAAAGTAATCATGGCGGAAATATATTTTCAATTAAAAAGAGATTAATTCTGATGGGGAATTAACTTTCTCGACCAACAGATCATGACATTGAGAGAAAAAAATTAAAAAAATAATGAAACAGTAATGGAATGAACTGCTGGGGGCATCTTTTCAATTTTTTTTTCAGATTTTTTCATGAAGAAGATTCTTGCTCTGAAATAAAATCCGATTTATTTCACCTGGCAGATCCGTTTTGTCATGATCTCCTTTTAATGACATAACTCATTGAGTCACTCACGTGAATTTTAGAATATGTTAGAATGTTAAATAGAATTATGGAAAAAAGGGTGAATAGATTTACTGCAAGTTCCGCATCAATTGGAAAAGTCACCGGCCTTCAATACCAACAACATGGGCCTGGCTTCGAGTATCAGCTGAAAGAGAAAGGAGAGAGAGAAGGCTGCATCCTATGACGTAGAGATTTAGAGCCAACGGATCTTGCAATGAGCTCGTTATGTTACTCAACTGAAAATTTATTTTCGAAGGAAACACAGACAATTGGGGAAATATGAACTCAGAATTGCTCTATCTAGAGAGTACAAATCAGAGATTACATCATTTAAAATTGATGGAGTGAAAAAAATGAAGATAATTGATTCATGTGATGACAGAGAAAAATGTGGCTCAGGAAGAAATTGGTACTGCAGAGGAAAGACATGAAGATGCCTCTTTCATTTCATTATTTTAATTTTTATTTCTTCCTTTCATCACTTTTTACAGATTGAAGAATAGAAAAATTTTGCATTAGACAATAATTGGAGGAAGTTATCACCTTTTTGTCGATCTATTTATACAGATGTATATCAAAAGTAATCATTCAAGAGCGAATCTTTGAGGAAATTAATACCGTGGAGTCTCTCCATATTTGACCCCGTTATTTTCGACCACTACCCTCTGTATTTGGCCAAATTCTCGCATTCTTTGACTATCCAGTCCACCATTACCATTATTTGTGACAGCCAGGACGACAAACCAAAAAAGAAACATTTAGGCGGGCATGCTTGAATTTTTAGAGTATATTTATGTTCATTCGGCATTTGGTTGTGCAGACTTACGTATATGAGATATGAATTGAATTGAATGCTGTTTATTCCTGTACATTATATTGTACGAAGGAAATATGTACATTGTGTTGGACAAGCGTATATGAAGAGATAGAAAAAAAATAATAAGGATTAATAAAGTCCTAAGCATACAAACAGCGATCCATGCTCGAACTTATCTGTCTTTTCTGTCAAAAAACCAATGGGCTAAGCATTGCAATAGTAACTCGAGGCTCCTGGGTTCGATCCCAGTTGCAGGGAAAAATTTGCACGTTTTGACTGGTCACACCAAGCGGAGTCTCTTGGGAAAAAAATGAGAGACGCCTGTACCGGCTGAGGTTTTCCTCATAGAGATTTTTCCGAAGTCCTACGTACGAATGCGGAACAGTAGTGGAAACTGGAAAACTGGAATGGGGTGATGAGAAGGGATGTATAAAAGTAAAAGATGTGAAAAAGTAAGAACAAATAAAATAAATAATAGAGTAACAAATAATAAGGTAATGAAATAATGAGATGATAGTATAGTAACACAGTATATGAAGTTGTATGCAATTGAATCAACTAAGAATTATTTAATGACAGTATCAATGAAGCAACAATCTTAGACAACAGTCAATAATACAATGGCGGAACAGTAAACTTCAATTAATTATTATCCACAACTCAGTAATGACTGTTGACCCACAACTGTCAGTTATTATTAGATTATTGAGGGCTCCCAATGACAATAAACACTAAAAAATAAAAATGACAGGGGCAGTCAAGAGGAAGAAGGAGAAGAAGCAAAAGATAGAGAAGAGGAAGAAGTGTGAACATGAGTGTGAGTGGTGGGGATAACAGGATGTGTCAAATATAGAGAATGGTCTTGGACAAACGAGTCAAATACAGAGGAATCACACTGTAAAAATTTATACATCGTCAATGGGAAATTGAGATTTTATCTGGAAGCTCATTTACATAAGATCACCATTACAAATGTGCTTCAGGAATGAAGCTAATAGGCAACAGTCTGAATGGTAATATGATCTGAATGAGGAAGATGAATGAATTCATCAAATTAAGTGGTAACATAATTTTTTTCTTCAATTCATGAATTAAATACTCGAATGCAACAGCCCTCATTATAAGAACATTAGTCAATGAATGGTAATTATGCTCTTTTGATTATCTATTGATAATGTATAATTGCAGTGAGAAAACTCAAAATTCATTAATATATAGTTTTTTTAATTTTCTACACGTGCATATCTTCTATTTTTTCAAATAATCTATCTGTTTGAAGAAAATTATCAGACGTATGCTATTTTCAGTATTATTTTCCGAAATTATATCAAATCTGCTGATTCATTGCATTTTACCTCTTCATAGCTGAATTTAAGATAGTATCAAGATAAAACAATATCCTGCCTACTCTACTTCTGTATATCTCGAAACATAAGTCATTCAATTCTTCAGATGACTCAAATTTCCCTGGGATAATCCAAAATTCCACCTCTCATCTAATTCACCATTCACCAGTCTCTGCTTACGTTAACGGTATATTTCAAGGAACATGTATGATTCATTGAAATACGTCCTGTGACGTAAATGAATGAGTTCCAAGAGTTAGAGAGTTAATCAGTAGTTTCGATACTTGATCCACTTCTGTAGAAGATACTAACAATGGAATGACAGCAATAAAAAGCTAATCAACAAAATAAAGAGAATTTAGAAGCCTGAGAGTATCATTGAGGAAAAACGATGGTCTTCAGATTAAAAAGAAAAACATGTTGATATGAGGCAAGTGTTTCCAGTTCATTAACGATAGACTAATACGATCATCGTGACATCAAATCGCTTACCGATAGTTTTTCATTATTTTTATTATTGTTCAAAGGAAAAGAAGATGAACAAATTCAACTTCTTGTCATGCTGAAATTATTATTTAGAGTTACCGAGAAAAATGATAAATAAATTCATGTCTTCAAGGATTAAGATTTTTTTGCTTCATTGAAAAGTAAAAAAAATATGAAATTAACAAAATTACGACTTTAGTTTGAAGATGAGGAGGGACTAGTCACCTTGCGATTAATAACTGGAATAAAAATATACTGTTACTTCAGGGCTTCTTTCAGATCCACGAGACCTTGATTATGCAATGTAACGAGATATACTCGTTTTTCTTCCTTTTTTGTTGACCTCAGTCTCTTGCACACACTGATTATGTATGATTCATTCTGAGTGTGTAGGTTGGAAAATAATTCGGACAGTATCAGTGCATTACAATTAAGATGTAAATGAGAGATTTCGAGATAATATTGAATATTCTTGAATATTTCTAATTATTTCGCTTTCAACTGTGAAAAATCGTATAATCAATACAATTGTTTTTTCAATGCAAATAAATGGAAGCTGTGAGTGAATTCTGATCGAGGACAAGTTCACTCAACTTTATTATTTATAAAAATGATAAATTTAAATAATTTTGATTTATTTCTCGTAATTCGGTACATGTACAGTAAAATTTCTCTATATTTGACACATATTTTTGTTCCCAGCACATCAAACTCATGTCTCATATGCATAGATCTGCACAGCTAAATGCGTAATGAACGAAGCAAACTTAGGGAATTTAAAGATGCCCACCTAAGAGCTTTTTTTGATTAGTTACCTTAGAGGTTACGAAAAATCACACTGGGGATAGAATAATCAAAGATAGAGCGAGAATTCAGTTACTTACATCAGGTGGTCAAAAATAGAGGGGTCAAATATAGAGGGATTCCACTGCAATTGATGGAGGGTGAAAATGCGATGAGTCAATTTTCATCTAATGTGATTTCTTCCATTGATTTTATCCAATGAAAAAAGTTTGCACCAAAATTTATGAAGCGAAGTGAAAATTACAAATTCATTGAGTGTTTTTGGCATGAGATTATTATCGAGATTTTCTTACTGAGAAGTGATTGTCTGAGAGAAAAAGAGCCTCCAGCCTTTGGAGAATATCTTCTCAATGTGGACCTGAAAAAAAATTCTATGGAAATATTATTTTCGTAAACTGCAAAAAGAGAATATTGATAAGTTCTCCTAGACTTCAATATTTCCGAGATATTATCTTTGGGATCATGGGACGTTGGAAGACATTAATTTAACAAAGTCATTTTAAAAGAGTCAAGAATGTCAATAATAGGACAAAAAAGAGCATAAAGAAAAGAAATTGTGATTTTGAATGTTTTTCTCCATTGAACAACGTGAAAAATAGCCAGAATTTTTCTGTAATTTTTTTGTAATTTTTTTTTTGTGTTCTTTTGTAATTTTATATTCATTCAATTTTAAGTTTTTATACGTATTTTAAATGGAACTTTCAAGTTTTTATTATGGTTTCCAGAACCTAAGGAAGCCTCAATAAAGCAGGCGGAACGTCGTTCATTTGACAATTATTTAGTATTGTTAAATTAATATTTTCCAACTTCCCATGATCCCAAAGATAATAATTTGAACGTGGAAATGAGAAACATAATTGATTTTCGAGATAATTCTAAGATCACATGAGAGATTTGAATTATCATTTCAGCATCGACAATGAATGAATTCTCTCAATAGAAAATAGATCGTAAATATCAGTACAGCGGAGAAAAACGTAGAAAATCAGAGTATTTCTAGCACTTCTAATTTGAAAAAAATTATTAGTGCTTCAATATGGATTCACTTCCTGCAAATGAAACGCATAATTATGAATACTTCGAAACAATTCTAGTTACTTCGAAACAATTTCTACAAAGATTATAACACAATAAATGAAGAATCTTCCAGAACTTCTTGAGTTCTCCATTACAGAAAAGACAATTGAAGAATACTTCCTTGTAGGAGAGAATGGTAGGACAGAAAGACAAATGATTTTTAGCATAATTGCATGTTCAGACAGATGAGACAATTTTTTATCTTATTGACCCCTTTCATACTTCAGATGGAGTAACAATTCATTTTAATCGATTATTCTTTCAATAAAGTTGTGCGCAATTGATTTTACGAATACATATCGATAAGATTATGGCGGGTTTTAACAATAGACTGAGCTATTCTATTACGTTAAACAAAAGATATTTATTCCTCAGCACATTCAAACACGTCCGCTGCTGCAACAATAATAGGGGAACAATATATATAAGAAGCGCCCTCACTCGCAGATCAGGGTGACGACTGAAAATTAATTTCAAAATTCCCTGACTCTTCCATGACTTTCTCCTCACTAAAAATGAAAGTCCAGGATCTACAAAAAAAATATTATTCGGGTATACGTTAAAATTCTTAGTTAATTCTCAAAATAATTTTTGTATTAAAATTTAACAATAATACTCGAAACCGCGTTAAAATTTAAAAACTGTGATTTTCTGTTGACCTTTTCGCAGATTCTCTATGACTCTATAACTTTCGAGAATATGAAGATAATAATGAATTTTTTATCTATAACTTGATGACTTTTATCTATAACTTTTAGGAATATGGAGATCATAATGAATAAACTACAAATTTCCCGGACTTTTCTAGAAATTTTCAATTCAAGTCAGGCTTTTCCCGGTTTTCCAGGTCGATCGCCTCCCTGTAGAGATGTAAAATGACAGTCAATTTTGAAATTGGTCAGGTCAGTCGTCAATTGACCATTTCGTGACCATTCCTGACTTGACCGCAATTTTCGTTGAAAATTGACCGTCAAAAATTCAAATGGTCAGTCAGGAGAAATAAATGTAAAAATCCATCTATATAGATGAAAATTGACCGTCAATTTTATTTTTGGTCACTTTTTTGGTCATTTTTATGATTTTTCAAAATTCAATGCAAATACTCATAGCAATCATTTATTTCCAAAAGTCGTTCAGTATTTCTTTTTTTGGTAGAATATCGGCGGTTGAAAAACCCAATTGAAGAATAAAGAACCAGAATCTGTAATGAAATCCAGCTATTTAGATGAAAAATGACCGTCAATTGGTTCTTCGGTCATTTTTTTTGTCACTTTTAGTAGAATGATATTTTTAAAGAGGAAAAGGCTTATTAAATTTAAATACAATGATATCATAGGGCTATTCTTTTATTTTCTCAACAAATCGTAAACTCTGCATAAATTCTGCACTTATCCTAATAGATTCAGTTTACTCTTGTATTACACTGAGAGAAAAATTTACTTCTGCCAAATGAATTTATTTGGCAAAAATCAATTTCTCTGATTTCTGCTATATGAAAAATTTATTTACAGAAATATTCATGAGGTCCAGAAAAAAAATCATCAGCTCTATATAGATGGAATCTGACGGTCAAAACCATTTTTGGTCAATTTTCTGACTCACGATTTGGTCATTATTTTTTGACCAAAATGGTCAGTCATTGCCAATTGGTCATTGACGGTCAATTGACCGGTCAAATGACGGTCAAATGACCGTCATTTTTTTCGTTCCATCACTACCTCCCTGTGAGATATATATAGGAGGAACTCGGTGGCGAGCGCCACTAGATTCTTTCACATACAGAAAAAGATATTAACAATTTTGAAAAATTATTTAGACTTTTCTTGAAGAAAAGTAACCATCGAAATTTGTCTCATTGTGTGATCAAAGAAAGATAATGACAAATTTCCTCACGCTTTTTTTTGCCAATTTCTCTGGTGATAACCGTCGTCTTCAATCACTTTCAAAGAAGATATAAAGAAATTGTACTTCATGCACCTAGGAAGGAAAGAAGTCAATTTTTGCCTTCCGAGTAGAGCAAGTTTTTCAATTCTTGTCGAAATTGACTTTGTTCCTCCCTAGATGCATACGATATTTTTTGTACCAAGAGAAAAGAGAACTACGTTCCTAACTGAGAGTCGAAAATCAGTTCTTTACTCCTCCTTACGTAAAAAATAACAAATTTCTGTGAATTCTATGATAATTCCCTTAAAAATGATAGAAAGATCTTTTAAAAGGTTTGAATTCTTGATAATAGAACGTATATCCATCTTATTTAAATTCCAACTAAAATCTAATCTAATAAGTAGACCTATGATTAAACGATCAAGCCTATTCTCTGATTATTCACTAATTGATTCATTAGCCTTAGACTGGTCGCCATGAGTGACCCAACGACTTTGAGCGAGTGATGAGGGATTCCTTGACGTATATATACTACCCGGGCGCATTTATCGAGTTTTTGGCAACGTTGCTCACTAACTAACTTCATTCAGCATGAGAAAAATTCTGTCAACAGTTTGTTAAGCACTTCAATAAATAAAGTCAATTTGCTTCAGAATTTCACGCTCAACCGATTGATCATAAAATAATAAAAATTGTGGAACGCGGGGAGTCTCTCATCGGCTTCGTTCATTCATCAGTATACCCACATACGGTTGTTTGTTATAATAAGAAAAATGAAGAAAAAAATTGCCTTATAATAAAAAAAAAATTATCCACCAAAATTTCGTTAATTTCAAACCAGACGGAAAAAAACTGAACAAAAATTATCACCCAAATTCATGTCACTATAATACCATTATCAAATCTTTTCCGGTATTTTTGTCAATCTCATTTCAAAAAAATATTTGTTCAGCTTTATAATATTATAAATCACTGTTAAACATCATGTCATTATTTCTCAACTCAAATAATAAAGTTTCAAAAAAAAGTGAAAACATCCCAAGTAAAAAAGCTCAAGGTAGAGGAAAGAGAGAAGTTAATTCATTTATTTTCAATTCGTCAATCTAATTATAATCACGAGAGAAAGAAATATAAAACAAATTTCGAGTCAACGTGTTTAATGCAAAAAAAAAAAATCAACCAGGCCATTGCTTACGTATTGTAACACTCAGGTACTTGGCCTGAAGTAGCTAATGTGCGTGAATCCGTGTCACTCGTACAATATATAAACACTAATACTAACATTTATTTCTTTTTCTTTATTCGTATAGAGGCCACTTACAAGTAGTTGTAATTCCAACAGTTTTAGGCTCAGTTGTGTGGTTGTAGTACAGTCACTCAATAGAGGTGGGGAATTGGTATATGGATAGCTGTATTTCATCCAAACTGTACAACTGCACTGTAGTCATTCAGTAGCGTGGAGTCCGCCGTTGGAGCCGCGCTCGCACGGCGGCACTTTTTAAACAATAGTTTTTTTTTATTTTTCTAAAAACAAGTTTCATTCAAATTTGTGAAATTCAGAAGAGAAAAGAAAAAAGTTTTGTTGCGTGAAAATAAATTGATAAACATTGCTAATTACTAGTGAAAAGTTTTATTAAATATTTGCAAACTGTCGGACCATAGATACAATTCAGGTGAGTTTTAAATTTGAATTTATTATTGAATTTTCCAAAAAATTATAAGTGGATTTTTTGTAAAAATTTTTGTATCAATTTTTTTAAAAAATTAGCCCTTGTTCGGACAAATAAGATTCTTCGGAACAATTGAGAAAAAAAATAATCGTTAAATTAAAATAATTTATTTCAAAAATATCCTCTGTTTATGCAAAATCCAACGATTTTGCATAAACAGAGAATTTCCGTTATTTCTTCAGAATTTTTTGGGACTTTTTTAGAATCAATTTTAAATTTATGCATTAAAATTCAGGTTTTTATGTATAATTTTTATTTAGCATTGACCGAAATATAATTGTCACGGTTATTTCATCAAAAATAATTATTGAATTAAATTTTTGCTGAATTATTTTAGTCAGCAATTTTTATTCCACTTTATTGAGGAAAGGCTTGACGAATCATCAATAATTTCGTTGACTTTTCTCCCATTAAGGCAACTAGACACTGACACCTCGACGTTTTCGCCTCGTCAAAAAAAAAAAAAAAAAAAAAAAACAGTAAAACTACTTTACTTAATTTTTGTCACATATTATCGTCTCTTTACATATCCAATTTGTCTGACTACTGATATTATCATTAACATTTGTGGATAACACAATAATGACGGTAGAAGTTATTGGCGGGGAATATATTGTCAGTGATAATTGTAAACAGAAGCAAATGAAAATAACTTGTAATGCGTAGGATAAATCGATAAACTAACAGAGGTAGTGTAGTCTGTTTCAAATTTTTATTTAGTAAATGTGTTTTAAGTAACTCAGGTGATGTTTGCCGACTAAATTTAAATGTGATGTAAGATATCATCTTAAAATTATATATAGAAGATTTTTAAAAAAACTTGAATTTTTTTCTTTCATTATTCTCAACATGAAATTCTTTTTATTCAATACAATATATAGAATTTTGAGGTGGATAATTACTATTTATTTTCACCGATAATTCGCTCGAAAATATCTCTTTATCACAAAAGTTCTCTCACTCTGCGTCTTCATTTCCACGAATGTGACAAATTTATTTATTTAGAATTAATGATAATGACTAATTCAATTGTTTTTTTTTTTATCTTATTTCATTCTATAAATATTCTTCTCAACTCTTTTTCCATCCATATTTTAATGCGAATGATTCTTTGATACAAGAAAAAAAATGCTGACTAATCCTCAAATTCCTCTCAATGTTTTCACATTTTTTGCTTCCTTTCTTTGGAAAGAATTCACAGATTTTTCTCAGCTTTTGCTTCTTTGAGGCGTCTATTTGTGATATCCAGCTCGTTTTAGATTCACTGCTCCAAATAGAGTTTGTTTAGAGGAGAAAATGGGACAATGAGTATTACCTCAAATACCACCGAATTTTTTTAAAAATTAAAATTTATTAACTCTTACTGAAATCGAATTAATTAAATTTATCCTCGAATTAAAAGGACCTAGTTAACTGCTTCAAGACAGAGAGTGGTATTGTGACGATATGCGTAACCAGGTGAAGGTTGAATTGGGAGAAAATATAATTACGTGGGACTTTGGGATGGCAAAAATCTTTTATTCTAAAAATTTCCATTCATTTTTTCTTTCACAGGATCATTAAAATTTCGTCACAATTTTTTCAAAGCTGTAGTTCCATGCTGCAGACTCTCTTAAATGGGTAATGCATGATTAGGAGGAGTTAGAGAATTCCCCCCTCCCCCTCCTTTTCTTGTAACTAATCAGTACGAAAAGATCGTTGAATTTCGAAAATAACTCTCCTAAATTCTTCTGTCAGTAATTAGAGAATTAAGTAAATTACTGTTATCAATTTATTTTCTTCTTTTTCTGTCGTAATAATATGAATACAGTGGAATCCCTCTATATTTGACTCGTCTGTCCCGAGTCATTCTCTATATTTGACACTTGCTCTTGTCCCCACCACGTCACACTCATGCCATCCTAGTGTTCACAAAAAAACACAGCGAGAAACAATATTAGTAAAAGATAGAGCGAGAAATCAGTCAAATATGAAGAGCGACAAATGGCTCAGAAAGAGCAGAAAAAAAAAAAGATAAAATTCCTGATTTTTTCTCGCGACAACTTATTTATCGAATAAAATAAAATATTTGCTCAAAATTATGATTTAATTGAAAACAAAAGATAAATTGTTGATGCAAATGAATATTTTATTTTGAAATAAATTTCTTAACAAACATTTTTATTACTGATTTCATCAAATATTTATCTCAGGTGATAAAAAAAAAATCCTGGAATTATTCAAATTATTCAAATTGTTCTTAACTGCAAAAGAAAGCACAACATTTTGAACGGTCTAAATTATTTAAAAAATCCGTTTAACATTTTAATGATAATTATTATAGCCTTCTTAACAAGTAAAGTACTTGAGACGATTATTGTACAAGTGTGAACGACCGTCGTAGATAAACTGTGTGCGATAAAGTTGGATGAGAAGATTCCCGTTGATTCGATTAATGGAAAAGAACAGATTTGATTGGAACTGAAAAAAAAAATGAGTAATATAATTTAAATAAGTGATACGACTCGCAGTATTGTCGCAGGTGTGACGCGAGTAACAAACTGAGCCACTTGAAATCTTTCATGCTTATTAAATTTAACATATGGCAGTTGTCTGGCATTTTCCTTCAAGAAAACGTCTCTTAGTTTTTGAAATTGTCAACAATTCAATTGTGCAAAAGGTATTCATCTCAATTGATTAAAAGCATTTTATAAAACATTTAAAAATTAATGTGTCTCCAAATAATGTAGTTTATTCAATTAATCTGTCAAGAATTACGATTTATTGTGAAGTGAAGTTGAAGTGATCAAACAGCTACCTCAAAGGGACAGTTGAGGCAAGCACATAACGTTAATGTTTTTATCTAACATCTTCAGTACGTACGCACTCATAGAGAAGACCGTGGCAAAACGGATCTGGGAGGCAAAATGGACCGGATTTTTTTTTGTGAAGATTTTCACGAAAAAAAAATTTGAAAAATTGGGAATATGCTCTAGTATGTCTATATTGTTGGGAATTTTGTTCATAAAGTACGAGGAAAAATCCGATGCATTTCACCTCGCGGATCTGTTCTGCCCTGGTCTCCCCCTATTCTATATTTATCGACAGTACTCTATGAATAGAGCCGAGACATTTCGCCTCCGTTATCACTCACCTGACCCTAACTGTATTGGAACACGTGGAAGAATATTCTAAATCGGAATAAGACAATTTTTACTTCCAATCATTTTTCGAGAATATCTCGGAAAAAAGTGAGATAGTAAAATTTTATCTGGGATTGTTTTAGCTCTTGAAATAAAAAAAAAGCACTATTTAAATTTGAGCTCGTTTTTAGTTTTTGAGATATTGAAAAAAAAGTAGCAAAACAATCGAGTCGTCCTGTTTTACTTCTTCTCTACTGAATAAGTATAAAAAGAATTACAAAAGAGGAAAATTCAATCTGATTACAATTTTATTTCAATTCTATTATTTTTCATGACTAAGAGATGGGGAAGAATATAATTTACTATGACAATTAAATTAGCAAATATTTCACAATTTTTTGGATTTTTCTAAACGAATAAATTTCCCCAAAAGATATTTAAAAAAATTACACTTGTAGATTTTTTTAATTTTCTACACATGTGCATAATTTTTATTTTTTTTTAAATAATTTATTTGTTCATAAAATTGAGAAGCTAAAAGTTATCAGATATCTGCTGTTTTCAGTATCATAATTTATTAGTGAACAGAAAAACCGACGTCAACCCAACGTTATGAATTCAGTCGAAAAGATAAGAAAAATGACTTACATTGTAGATTTCGTATTCAAATGTTGATCTTTCTGGTTTAAAAAAATGAAAATCATCGAAATATCTTCTACTAATATGTGTGATTCTAATGTGAATTGTTTCAAAAAGAAAAAAAACACCTGATGAGCCCAGAAAGTCCATGAATTTTGAAATGCAATCATTTTATTTCCTGTGAAATAGATACAAATCAGCACATTTCATCACCAATGAGCAATACAAAAGGATTGTATTATTCCAATGATTAATTCCTCATTGAGCACATTGTTCGAATATCCATCGCATTTATCATCAAATGGCGAATGAAAAAAAAAGTTTTCTTGATAATTCATCGATTGCTGAATGTCATCTTCTTCGAGAAAAAAAAAAGAAATTATTCTCTGATTCTAAATACAGCAAAGAATGAATTGTGCTCAATAATTATTCCTAATTAATGTTATAGAACATACATTATAAGCCTTTTCTGGTCATAAATCAATTATTTTCCTGTTCAATCAGAATAATAACTATGAATGTGTTGAGTAGATAATTATAGTATTTATGGGATATAATATTACAACCTCCCTATTTGCATATTATTTTACATGATCCACTCCTTCTTGTCATATCCAATAATAGAAAAAAACAACAAAATCATGAATTTTTTGAAAAAAATTCGCCTGTTTTTTTCCTGTCAAGAATAAGAATAACATTAATGAGTTAATGAAAAACCACCGAGCAATTGAAAGAATAGAATTTAAAAAAAAATAAGAAGAATGAAATCAATAACAATTCCCACATTATTCGTCGGTATTATAAAAATGTAAATGTATTTATCACTAAAAGATCTCAACACCGCATCTACAGAAAAATATTCTCTCTCTCTCTCTCTCGCTCATTTTATCAATGAAAAATTCCGAGCAATTGAACAAAAAATGAATAATAATGAAGAATGATAGAGAATTGGTTTAAAAATTCGAGACCATATGTTTGAACGTGACATGATAATTTGTTCTATGAATATATCAAACTAACGTTAATTCGACCAATTGTAATGAAGGTTACATTATCATGATAAAATGTGACGTATCCAGTCAAATATTGTTTCGATGTCAACACAAATTATTACTGCCTCAGGATAGTAATATAATTCGTCACATCTACGTTGAATTAGAATTGAATAAAAAAAAATTAAAAAAAAACATTTTTTTCTCTTTCTCCAATTGAAAATTATACTCGAATGATTTCGAAAATTGAGCAATTAACTACTAAAAAAAAAAAAAAAAATAATTTAAAATTCTTCGAGTCTCTAGCTTCAATTGCTGAAAAAAATTATGTCAATTGATTTATATAATAAATATTTCGATTCTTCTTTTTAATTCATGATGAATTATGTTATAGATTTTGATGCAAAAAAATGTTATATCATTTAAGAGTTACTGATACAATATCAAGCCAATCAATACAAGAATCAGAATTATCAATTTTCTCGATCATTCCATCGAAGAAACATGATAAAGAAAAAAGGACTGTGTATTCGATTGAAGGAGTTTGTTAGGTACGAGTGACTACTCATCACGTCCATCAGTTAACGTCAAAATAAATAATTCTTTTCTTAAACGTTTAACGCGTCATTGGATATTCCAAGACTTCTTCATGTATCTTCAATTGCTCGGTCCGGAAAATCCAATTCAATCGCGTAAGTAAATTCTTAATTTGCTGAATCAAACAGGAAAATTCGTATTGTTAATTTTTCAAAAGCTGACAATTTTCTCTCTGAATGTAATTTTTTATGATACTGAAAATGGCAGACATGTGACAATTTTAAGTCCTTTTTGCTTCCAAATGGAAGCTGCTTTTTTTAAGGAATAAATTTTTTTTTTCAATTAAAAATATGCGCAAGTAGAAAATTAGACTATAAGTAAAACTATAAGTGCAAATTTTTAAAACATTTTTTTTTGTAATAATTTACTTGTTTGAAAGAAAAAAAAATGTCAAGTGTCTGCTATCTTCAGTATCATAATTTTGTTAATTGTCATATTTTCCACATGACTTTAAATTTTTCTGCATTTTCGTAAATTATTTTATAAAGTTAAAAAATTGACCGTTATAACGGCTGATAAAATTTTATAAGCCTTTCTTTCGAATTAGCGGGTGCTGCTTGATGCATCATAGAGGTGAAAAAATATTATAATTATTTTTTGTGTCGCGTGCGGAATAAAACAGGACACGCAAACGAATTCTCACGCGATGAATAGAAGAAAATGTTTTGAATTATTGAACACGAGGATATGCAGGAACTGCATAACAAAGTGTGATCATGATTCCTTTTTTCTGCAAAGTTCACCAAAGAATATTTTGTTTTTTATACTGCATAAGGACATGTACACATGAGCAATTGGAAATAGAACAAAAGTAAAATAATTGTGGGGAATTAAAAGATTAAGTGAACGTGAGATAAGGATATGTTTTTTTTTTTCAACGATTTTCTCAAGTTTTTGAAGTAACTTTTCATAGATTCTGAGATTTTAAGAAAATGGGGCGCGTTCGTGTGCATAAGATTATGTGAAAAAACCTATTTTTTTTCTTATTCACCCCTCTCTAATTTTATGCTCATGCACTGATGGAAAAAAAGTAGTAAAAATTATCAAATATTTGTTCCATTGGTCATTATAAAATTTTTTTTTGAATTAATTAAAAAAGTTGTTAAATTTACTGAATTTTGTTCATTTAATCTATTGATTTGTTCAAATAAACAAAATTCAGTAAATTCAATAACTTTTTTAATTATTTCAAAAAAATATTTGCTAAGGACATATAATAAGAAATATTTAATAAAGACCAATGGAATGAATATTGGATTATTTTTACCACTTTTTTTTTCTCAGTGTGGTGACGATAGTCAGCGAAGAAAGTTCATGACGTATCCATGAAAAAAGCACATGAAAAGAACTGAAAATAATTCTTGCGTCAATCGACAGTGACTAGATTTCAAACGAAGAACCTTTGGATTAAAAATCCCTTCCTCTGCCAATTTTCCTCCTTTGTTGGAATATATTTATTTCAGTCAGAATTTATAGATATGGTTACAATAGTTATTGATTTATATTATTGATACTGGAAAACATTCAAAAAAAGTGTTGTTCTTAACTGAATTATTATTTCATAAGGCACATACACACTGAGTAAACTTCATAGTGGAGTACTTTATTTATGTACGTTTGTTATGATGTTTGCATTGATTATTCCAGATTTTTATTATTTGTCTTGAGACTGGAATTGCATCTTATAAATAATTGTTTATGTGATCAGAAACTGGCGGAAAACTGATAAAGAAAGAAAAATCCACAATCAACGTTTTATGTTGGATTTTTACTTTTGACTTATTCTAGTCGTTTTGTCATCTTGTCATTTTGTCAATTCAACTTATAGTTCTCCCTCAGTCGTTCAAGCAACCATAGTTCCAAAATCCCCAATAACTTCTTATTTCTCATCCCTGATTTATATTCACCTGAAAACCTTCATTCCACATCATTCATCAAACCAAAAAAGCATTGCACTACATGTCTGACTATGACCTATCCCCTTTCACTTATTATGAAGTAACAACAAGTCATGTCCCTATAATAAATTCACTTGTCATAACGTTGTATTGTCTGGTCATCGATAAAATCCACCAACTCTGAAGAATATTACCATTATCACTAGTAACGTAAGTGGAGCACCTAGAACCCACCCACTTTACGTCACCCAATTTGAATGTTAGGGTCTCTCACTAATAATGAATACATGAAAAATGACCACTCAAGTATTTCAGAATAACGAAATACAAAGAATACGAGTGACAATGATTATCTCTTATTTTTTTGTCATTACTATTACTTTTTTTTTTTTATCACCGCTGAATTATTGTCCTCTATCTGTCCTAACCTACATAGACATGATAATGTCCTTTGTTATTTTTCATTGGTTCTTTTTCTAGACCTAATGGATGATGAAAATCGATGAAAGTGAATGAGAAAGAGAGAGAGAGTAAATGCCCTAATTCATTTTGAGAAAATTGGTCATTCATGAACGTCTCTCATTCCTACGACAATCTTTCAAAGTAAACGGAAACATTTAAATCTCCCGCCCTTTTTTGAAAAACATCTATTTGCAAGAATGACCATTCCATTATTGGAAAAAATCATTCTACGCTTTACTCTTTATTTTTTGAAATTTTAAATTTTTTTATTTTTTATTGTTATTACAGAAATGTCCCTCGAGGAGTCACGACGCTCACAGAGGCCTTATCGCTATGGCATGGTGTTATTATGCGTTGGCGCATTGATAAATTGGCTGGGACTTGCGGAAAATTATGTTGAACCAGTTAGATACGTTGGTGTTGCTTGTATAGTTGCTGGTGCACTTTTAATATGCGCTGCAATGTGCTGTTGGCTGCATGCACCACCAACAAGGACTAATATTCAATCACAACACACAGGACATCCACAAACAGTCCAGGTAAGCTAAAAATGCTATGAAACTAATTTTTTTTTTACAATTGTTGAGAGAAATTGGAGAATGAGGTGATTTTTTTTAGTAAATTGATTGGGATTGAATTTTATCATGAATTCTGCAAAGATCCCAGAGTACCTAGACACAGAGGCAATATATTCCTGAAAGTGGGATTTAACTGAAATTAATCATTTTCCATTCACTTCATTCAAATCCGTCATTATTTCGATGAAATAGTTTTTTTTTCCATTTTTTCTAAAATTTGTTAAATTTTCGAAAAGAAAATTTGCAGCCCCATCACTAAATTTTTTAATAGCAGGAAAAAAACGAAATGATTGATGAAAACAAAAGATTCCATAAATGCACTGAATTTTTATTTCTCAATATAAACTTGGAAGTTACAAGATTAAAAATAGGAGGAAATGTGATAAATAAAGACATACAGTGCATCGACACCGGTTCATATGTCCATAGAATTGGATTTTTCGATGTTATATTCACCGCAAGAGTAGTTTGAATTCTATTAATAGAAGTTTATAAACTGACAGAGAGTCGTAGTACGAGAGAGGTTGAATATGAAGAATAGACCTGAAATAAATTGCATATAGGAGTATCTATGTTTCTACCCTCTGCTCAGTAGAAGATAGAATTTATTGATCTTGGTAAAAGCGTATGTATGTTTTTTTCTTTATCAGACGCGAATGATCGAATGTGAATGACGATGGAAATAGATTGCGGGCATAATTATATTACTTATAATGGTGAATTGTCAGCGGTTCTATGGACGATCTATCGCGAAGATATATCATTTTTTTTGCCATTACTACGATTATTATTTTAAATTTATGGAATTTGTAATTTCTTGCATATTTGATGGAAATAAGGAAAATAAAAAAATCATTCAATCTCGTTTATTTCGTCTAATTTATAAATAATTACGCGTATCGAATTCTTTTTTGATGAATTTATTTATAATAAATATTAATATCAATATTTATTATTATTATTCAAATTTCTTAATTTTTTATTGATAATTCTATTCATTTATTTTTTGGAATTATCTCAATTGTTTTCACTAATTTCCGCCTATGTCCTCTTCTCCTATAATCAATTTCTTTTGATAACAATCTAAAAAACACAATTTTCTTTTCATCACTCAATGTGTTATCTATATCTATGTTCCACACCTTCCACTCACAAATTTGATTTTTAGTTCTCACTTAAATTTCCATTGACTCGATGATTTATTTTTAACAGTATAAATACACCCTTTATCGTTGTAAAATTATGGTGAAAGAGGGTCGTGTACAAACTTAGAAACTAGGTATACATATTAAAGGGGGTTGGCTAAGGATATTAACCCTAAAGTGCGCACGCGAAATCTATTATTATCTTAGTTAAGTACTGTGCTATGCTTTTTTTGTCTCTTGGCTTGATACTTTTACTGCACCTAGCTATATGCGTCGAAAGGCCGTGTTCCGGTTTCCAAAGAATTAATAATAATTGCTATTGAATATTATCTCTTCATTCAAATTTATTTTTATTGCCTGGACTGAGAAAAAAAATAGCAGTAAAAATGATTGAATGAATTGTTCCAATAGTCTTTAACGAAGATTTCTTTCAAGTGATTGAAAATTTGTTGCATTTAGTGAATTTGATTGAAATCGAACAAAAAATTTTGATGTTGAGAACAAATATTTGCTTAGAACTAATAAAACAAATGGTGAAATAGATCAATTTTGTGAAAATAAATTGAAAAATTTATTATTTGCAAGAATCATTTGTTAAGAACTATTAAAACCATTTCTATCAATCATTTTTCCCACTTTTTTTTAAATGCAATATTATGAACATTTTTTGAAGAAATTTATTTCAAGAATTTTCTTATTGATGAATAAATTTTATAAAAATAATCAAAAAATGCTCTTGAATTTCCTGCAATTAATTAAATTTCTCTCATTATTTATTTACAGATTGATGATCCAATTCATGTAATATCAATCGAGGATGGCTCAAGTGGTGCAAGACAAAAACCACCGGATTATGAAGCAGTTGCAGACGCTCCACCAAGTTATGACGATGCTATCAAATTGAATCCAGGACAATTGATAACGGCGAGTAATAGTCAAGTAACTGGGGTACTTCCAGGGGTAATTACAGTCCCAGGAAGCGGTCTCGCCACTGACCAACCTACTGCACCTACACCACCACCGCCTTACGCTAGGTAAATATATTATCCTTGGATCGATTGTATTTCTAATGATGCAATCTGGGTTAGCCAAGTTTTTGTGTTTAAATTTCATGGATTCTCTCTGAGGTACTGTAGTGGCCCCGGTATCTGACATTTTAGACCTAGTTTTTGATACTATAAATCGAGCTCAGCAATTGAATATTGAACAACATATTGTACACTTGAATATAACTGAGAAATTTGCAAAAATTGTCATTTACTGAGACATTGTCAGAAATAGGGACCACCACAGTACTTGTTAAAAGTCCACAGTATATGAGCTTCATTGAAGCACAGTTATGCCTCTTCATTTACATATTTATTTATTTATTTTAAGCCAATCGGCATTATACACAATATAAACCATATCGTGGTTTTAGAGTTAAAAGGGCGTAACAAGATAGGAAACGTGTACAATTTACGCCCTTTTCACTCTAGGACGACGATATAGTGAAAAATTAATAAAAAAAAAGAAAAGAGCATAAAATTCCACAAAATTCAGTAAATGCGAAATGAGATAGCAGTAGAAAGTTAACGAAGAAAAAAATGAACATTAGTATCTTCAACAAAATATAAAAAATAATCTCAATTGAAAATAAAAAACACCTGACAATTTTTTTTTAACAAATAAATTATTTCTTAAAAAAACCAAAAAATTATGTATAATGTAATAATGTTTCAACGATTAAATGACAAACGACAAAATACCGCCGAAAAATAATCATCTATTAATAAATGCTCATAATATAAATTGCTCACGACAAAATATTTCAATAACAGTAATTCTTTCAATATTCTTCATAATCTTGATTTTTTTACATTTTCATCTCAAAAAAGATAATGCTTTTGACTTTCCCCTCAATTTTGATTTTTTTTTCTTTTCATCAATTTTTAATTGTTATTCTGGTTGCTATTCCTTTTAGCCATTCTTCAATATTAATGTTATTATTGTGAGTTTGTACAATTTTTTTAAATCGTTCATTATCATCACGATAATTCTTATTTTGTCGTGATTTGTATTATTACATGAAACCAAAAATTGTCAGATGTGTACTAGTTTCATGATAATGTTTAAAAGCAAGTTATCCTTACAACACGTAAAATTGATGGAAATTGACTCTTATTATTAAGACATTATTTTTAATGAAAAAATTCAATTTTTTAAATTGGCAGGTGAGATCCACTGCCAGGCAGTTCTCAGGGATTTCCGAGGACCCACAGGAGCCTGTTGCATCAATCGAGATCATATAATTCAATTCGTCCAACGAATTCAAATCGATTCAGTCAAATGGGTATGACAAGATCAACCCGAGCTGGAAGCTTAGTAAGTGGTTATCATCGTAGATATGAGGTCAGACCAGTCATTAATGAAGCGACAAGACTGCGAGCCCAAAGTGTTCACGTACTTTACGCACATGTACCTTTCAATCTGGATCGATGAGTTCAATAATCCTTTGAGTGAAATAAACACCGGCAAATAAACCGGAATAAGAAAAGGATTGTAACTGCAGAAAGAGATAGTTGCGAAATACACACGTAAATTTCGGATGTTTGAATGATAATAATATTAATATATTAATAATAATGTTTTTATGGTAAGAAATTTTTACTGTACCTGTTTAAATGCATTCCTGGTTCGTGATCTCATTCCCGAAAACGATAGTGTTTCTTTTGTGATTTTTTTTTTTTTTATTATTATTAAACATCATAAAATCCAAAAAAAAGTGCATTAAACGTGTCATAGTGAACATGAATCTAGTTCCAACGTCCATTAAGGATAATTTTTTTTTTTCATTTTTTTTTTGTATAAAGTAGACTGTAAAAGTGTAGATATTGTGGAGGAAAATGATAGAGTGGATTGAGTGAATGTAATAGGAATCAATTTTATTGATTGGAAGAAAATCATTTTTTTTTCTCACGTAAGAATAGAAAAATGAAATTGGTATTACAGCATGAATTTAATTGAGTCATTTTTTTTAAATAACCAGAGAGATGGAAATTTTATTGAAAAACATGGAAGGAAACTTAATGATTCTTTTTCATTTTCATTTTTTTTTCTAACTGATTTTGATTATTAATTACTCATAATTAAATTCAAATTGTAAAATGCCGAAAACTTACGGAAATCCAAGAAAAGAAAAAAAAATCCTTTTGTACATAATATTGACAAATAAATGTGAAGATATTTGAGAAAAAAAATGTGCAGCAAGTTACTTTTATTTTTCCATTCATAATTCATAATATTTTATTGAATCATAAAACTCAAGTGAAGATTAAATGTACTTGAATTTTTGTTTTGTACATTTCTTTTTATATTTTTCTTTTTTTTTTTCATTAGTGACGTGTTATCGTTGACGTTGTTAATTTGATGCTTGTTAAGTTAAGGGTATTTTGAGATAAGGAAGAAAAAAAAGTATTGTATGACTCGAAAGATTATTTCACAGCCTTGAAATTGAATTAAAGAAAATTCATTTTTTTTGTATCAAAGATTTTTGTATATATCTACCTTTTTTATTGTAAATGGGTCAGTTTCAATCTCAAATTATTTCCTCAATTATGGCGTTTTCTTTGACGTTAAATTTGTATCGTTAATTATCATTTAATTAGTTAATACGAAATTATCACGCGGACCATGTTACCTGTTCGTGATAAATTGATTATTCAATGCAAACCGCTCATCCTTGAAAACATTGATAATAGCACTGATAAACAATTTTTTAAAAAAATTTTCCCGCCTCATTAATGCTTTAACATTGTCATGAATGTTGGAGCACAGAAAGATAAGGTGGACAAACACAATTTCAGATTGAGAATTAAACATGTTGTTTTCTATTCATTAATTGTTGCAAGAATAGAAAATTCGCAAATCTCCGATAATTTATTATTTCCTTTGGGATTTACTGTAGTCGTCCCGGTTTCTGACATATGAGAGCTAGTTTCTGACAGCATAAATCGAAGCCGACAATTATTTCCTGATTGTATGTAATTTAATTATATTGATACATATTTGTTGCGCTGAACGAGCTCAGCAATTTTGAATATTAAACAATATATTGTACATTTAAATATAACTGCGAAATTTGCAAAAATTGTCAATTACTGGGGCACTGTTAGAAATCGGGACCACCACAGTATATAGGAATATTAAAAAAATACTTACAAAGCTAAGACGAGAATATATTCTTTATTTTAGTTTCCATATTGCATTTTTTTTCATTTGGTTCTTTTCATACCACACTGTACAAATATTTACATCATAGTCAGGATATATAATTTTATTTAATTCACTTCGAATTAAGCTTCCAGTGCGACAGGCTCTTCTTTCTTTTCTTTCTTCGTTGATGCTGAAAAATGTTTTTTTAAATAGTAATTAATTTCAATTGCATTCTTGCCTTCTTAAATCTTTGTTGAAACTTTACAATAGAAAAACAAAAAAATAATTCCATAATTGAGCTTAAAAATATTTCGCAACCAATGAGATTAAGAATAATTCATCAAGAAATTTTGTTTTGTAGAATATAAAAACCTCCACAGTAAAATTTCTTCAAACTTTCTCTCTAAACTATCTTCCCTAATTGCTCTAGTACTGAATTATAAATAAACGTATTCAAAAAAGTTGAAATTAAAAATATCCTTACTCTTCTCCTTCTCGATTTTATCATCAGGTACATCAGGCAGTAGAACATCGTCAGGTATTTCAGGCATTTCCTTCGTTTCTTCAGCCAATAATGCATCGAGTTCAGCTTCAGCTTCTTGTTCATCCTCTGCAGTGAGTGTTCCCATAAGCATTTCATCCAATTCTCTCTGTTTCTCAACTCCCTCCTTCGTGTCATCCATTACCCTCTCAATCTCTTCGATTGACAAAATTTCATGTAATTTCTGCAGTGCTGTATTACCAATTTTCAATCCATCAATAACTTTGGCTTCAACTTGTGCAAATTCCAAGTCATGAACCATTCTCTCAATATTCTCCAATTGGCCATCAGTCTTTGTTAATACTTGTTCTTGGAATTTCTTTTTACGGAGAAGCGATAATGCTCGTCTAATGGAGAAAAAAAAACGATAAAATTTTTTTGATAATTCCTGTGATAATTTTAATTGGGATCTCAGGATATTCCGAAATCGATAAGAAATACAGATATCTTATTAGGAAACTTCTCTAGATGTAACAAATCAAAGCTACAGAGAAATTTCAAAGAAATCTTGTCTTGTCTTTTAATTTTTAAAATATTTCCAGACAAATTGACTCGATTTTAATATCAGTTTTTCAAGAATTTCTCGGAAACCAAGCGAGATAATGCGATTTTACTCTCATTCTTTTGTGTAGCTCTTGAAATTCTCTACGAAAAATGATTAGGATAAAATTGCTCTATCTCCTTCGAATTGCGAGATATTCTGGAAAAATTGGTAAAAAAATGAAATCAAGTTTTCTAAAAATTTCATATTTTCGAAAATTATTCAGTCCTTTCTTTTATTAACTCAGAATAGGAAAAAAGTAGAAGAAGGCCAAGTCCAAAAATTAAATAATAGAAAATTTTTCTCACTCTTTTCTGTCACTCTTAATTAATTTCCTCGCAAGTTCTCGGTCCTTCTCAATGTTCTGCTCGATTCTGCTTTGATATTGTTTAATCTTGTCTCTTGCATGTTTCAGTTGCTGAATACATAAATGAAAACAAAAGAAGATAATTAATTACTTGTAGAATGTCTTTGAGGTTAAACTTGCAAATTGACGACTTAAACTTACCAGAACTGCTTTATCCTGATCTGTGACACGACTAGACGGTTTTTTCTTAGCGAAAAAAATACCCATTTTGCATAGAAAAATATGTGCTGAAGTAATAAGGGATAATTACTGGATTCTAATTGAATTTTAATGAAAAAAAAATAAAAATACAAAACTAGTCATCAGTTACTGAGGAATAACTATGACAGCTGATTGTCATCGCATATATACTGCTACAAAACTGCTGTCCTCTGGAAAAGATACTGCAAATTCCTACATTATCTGTGGTGAATACAAGGCATTCTGCAATGGATTCACGTCAGGAGGGGGATTCTGCAGGAGTGGGAGGGGGAAGCGGTTTGAGCGCTTTTGCAATGAATTCAGCATGCCATTAAATTCAATAGTGAAGAGGTAGAACAGGATAAATCACTTTTCCCTGTCATTTCTTCGGTGAAAATATCTCGAAAACCAAACAAAATAGTGGAAAATTCGAATTTACTTTTTTTTGCAGCTCTTGCTATTCTTTACAAAATAATTTTCATTGAAAATTTTGCTATTTCGTTTGTTTCGGAGATATTCTTTAAACAATAATGGCGAAAAACGAAGTTATAACTATATATGGGGCATTTCACACTATTTCGATCACTTTTCGGGTGATGATTTTTGATTTTCTTCATTTTTTGATATATTGTAGAAATGCTCAAGACAAGTCTTTTCCTACAAGAAGAAATTTTTTTTTTTTGAAAATTTTACGACCAATTTTTATATATAATATATTATTTTTACCTCTTCACCACTGAATTTCTTCTTCATTTCGGAAAGAATCATCCAACGCATAAACGATTAAGATCATTTCTTAATTCATAAATTATCAAAATAATTTTGACTTATCAATCCATGAATTTTCATGAATTTTAAACCCTAGGGAAAGTGAATATGATGAAAGTTATTGTCCTGTTAAGAATTTTTAAGAGGACCAATAACTTTTTCCATAAATTAATAACTTTCAATTTTTGACAAGCTGTTGAGAGAGAAAATGGAAATTGATTTTTTCTAATATTCGAATTTGTATTTTTAATTTTGTGATGTCCAAAATTTATAATTTTGATAAGCTAAAATTAATAGTGATTATGTCTTTCGAATCAACTCTAATTTACCTTTCGAAAAGCTTACGTATTGCCTGATTTTTTTTTAACACCCTTCTACCTTTTGGAAAACTTCGTGGATTGGGTAAATTGAATAAAATTTTACACTCACTATCATATAATTTTAAAATTCAGTAATAGATATATATATTCTTCTCATTTCAGTTTCACTTGATACACAGGTTTATTTAATATTACACTTATTGTCTATTGCTGCTTGTAATTTAATTATTTTTCTTTTATGATAGTCCGAATTTGTTTTATTGAATTGTTTTTTTTTTTATAGTTACGATTTATCTTGTATTTGAATTCTCACATTGGTTTTATTTAATTGATTTTACTTGATTGAAATTGTCCTATAATAGTTGGCATATTTAATTTGGAAAACAAAATTATTTATACGAAAATTCGGTTCTTGGAATACAGCAATTTTCTTTTTCCTTTTTAATTGCTGAATAATAGGCTAATTTTAGTTTTAGGAATTTATTTCCCTGCGAAGATCACGGCACTCTATTATTTACTAAATTCAACAATAGATCGGCGTACGGTATCATTATTATTTGAATTACCGCGTGCGAGAGTCCGTTGATCTTCCCTGATCAATTTCACGTTACTATCCGCGAAGGAACTGCCCCTCTTCCAAAAACCGACTAATTAGTTTAAAGGCCGAAAAAGAAGTGTGTTCTTCATGCAATTTATTCATGAAGACAACTTGGTTTCTCAGGTGTGGGGGTTATTGCCGCACCTGGTTGCAATCATTTTATTTCTAAAAGAATGGAAAATTGATGATTCTTAAATTCTATTGAGTTCGCCAATCTCGGATGGCCGTCGGCCCCACGAACAGTGAACTTCTTGATTAGCGATTTCAAAACCTCCACTGATTTAATGACCTAAATCCATGAACCAGCGGGTGCTGTTACAAATCGCCGATCAATATTTACACCAAATTATTCCCATAATTATTAGCTAAAAATTTGGACATTACAATTTATTAATCATCTGCCTCGATTTATCCATTCGTTTTTCAATTTTTCCCCCTTGCACCTTGGCAATGACTTAAAGGGAATAATTTCTCCCATTCATTCATTCTATCCTCGAAAAGACCAGTTTCCACTACGAACTTGTGGCCGATATTCAAATACTCTTTGTTTTTCGGAGTAAATGCTGGCCACGTTATATCCGTGAATAATTCGTTATCATTGGGTATTGGTTCACCATATTTCGCAAAATTAGCCCATATTGCTGTCATTCTTTCCATCGTTGGAAGTTCTGGAGCATCATCCTCAAAGATTGGAAAATCCTCGGGCATATAAAACTCATACTGCATATCTTCCATGTGACCAGGTTCTAAAAAATAAATTGAATAAAGAAGTGTATACCAAACATTTCATGAAATATCAATTTTTTCATCATCAATTCTTACTAAAAAGTTTTCCATCAGGCCATACGCCGTAGCTGTAACGGCCCTGATAAGTCACTTCGTAATAATAAACTGGCTTTCTGGAGGATGATCCTAGTAGTTTCGCACAACGATGCACGTCGAAACCCTCTATGCCGTCAGCGTAAAGCTGCAGAAGAACAATAATTTTATACTCAGCATGATGTAACTAGTGTTAATTTCAGTATCGACTTACCTTCGCAAGTCCTTCCCAATTGTGAAGACCGAGGGGCTTATTGTGCAGATAGAATCTTCTGAGTTCTTCACTTATGGCAATAGATCGCCGTGTACCTCTCTCATAACCAAAACTAATTGGAGCGATTTTTGTCCAATTAGCATTGTAATCATCAAATAGTGAATAATTACCGTTCCTTGCTTCAGAGACTGGTTCTGAAAAGATTCATTGGATTTCAAGATTAATACCATCTGTTACAATCAGAAGAATGCATGAATATTAAGGAAGAAATACAATTAGGCGTCAGGACATGAAACAATGGGTTTTCTTTTACTGTGAATTCAGAATTATGCTCTTCGTTATAGATCCGCCTTTATAATTGGAATCATCTTTTTATCTGCATGATTCATTGATAATGAAAAGAATCACTGAAACATTTTAATTTTTGGCAAATACTTACGAATAACTCGAAGCCCGTGTTCTGTCTGGGTGATTCCAATGATGATCGGAACATTATGGAATTTTCCTTCCCTAATGAGATCCGCAGGCTGAGCAGTTAGGAAGCGCTCTACTCCAGGTATATCTGGTTCAACAACTAGAGACCATGCTACAACTGGATCCTCGTTCCATTCCTTGAACAGAACAATAATATATTTCGCGTTTTCATGAATATGTACACTGATTCTTGCTGAGAATCGTTGGATATGAAATACTGAGATAAGATATCTCGAGAAGCAATGCGCACATCATTCGGGAACTGAAGTCTTTTTACTAGCAAAAGAAAATCTGGAAGAAATTGACAGAGATCTTCGCATTGAATTGTCTAATTTATCATCTTTTCCTATTTCATTTCTGTGAGGAAATGAGACTCCTACTTACCCTGAACTGGGCTGATGAGTTTCCCATTTCTTCAGCCGATTTAGTTTTGAGGCAATTGATTATATTCTCACTCGTATCACTAGGGCATCCAAGAAGCTTTGCTTGTTTAATAGCAAGGTTTCTCTGATCATGTGGTAGTGGATTCTTGCCTGTCACTGCTCCACTCATTGCAATTGCATGGTGGAAAAGACCTTTGCTCATTGGAGAAAGGAGATGGGCAGTAACACTACGTGCACCTGCACTGCAACCAGCAATTGTAACTAGATTCGGATCGCCCCCGAATTTGTGAATATGTTTCTGAACCCAACGAAGAGCAACGACTTGATCCTTCAGACCTAGATTGCCAGGAGCTAAGGCATCCCCGGTACTCAAGAACCCTAAAACACGAAATTTATCAACATTTTAATAGTCTTAATTTCCGCTCCATGTGGATCTAATGCTCAGGAACCCGGGAGAAAAAATAAGGCAGGCTAGAAGCAGCGTTTTGGCATTCTTGAATGGCAGCTTAGTGGCAGTTTAAGTGGCGGATTTGCGGCGGTGAACTAGCGGAATTTGCGTCAAAAGCCGCCTCTGAGCTGCCATTCATGTAAAGCATCCAGTGGCAGCAAAAGAGCGGTCTTCTGGCAGATGCCACATGCCAGTATCCTGCCTCTATACTGCCGTCTTTATAAAGCCATATTTAATTGCTTATTCAATTCTGCTTATCAATGCCTTCAATATAGTGCAGAAAATTCGGGATTTATATCTATCATGTTCAGTTTTTGACGCAGATCACGCCAAAATAAAAAAAAAACAAATCGGTCGGGCCGTTCCCGAGATATTAACTTTAATTTTTTGACGGAACCAGGGCTCGAACCTAGGCTGCTCTGGTTGTTCTTCGTTCTGGAGATGTCCACTTAGTCCACTCGGCTATTTTGAAATCATTGAAAGTGTTTATTCTTAATTTGGTTTATAACTGCCCATTTTTTCACGGCAATTTCTCACGAATAAATTGTATTTGTAATAAATACACGTGAACTATTTCAGTAAGAAAATTGTTTGTCTATTGAGAATGAGAAGATAGTCTACTAAATGTTCGTTAATTATTGAACATTGAAGACTATAAAAAAAAATTGAAAGACAAGTCATTGAAGTGATATTGAATAATATACCATGAATAAAATTATAATAAAAAATTTTTTCTGAGCAAAAATGACTGGATCCAAACGATCGGCGTAAGAATGAGAGACTTCGAATTTATAACAAAACTCCCAATTAAAGTCATAAGAAAGAGTTAGGGTGAAAAATATGTAAGAAAGCTGTAAGACTGTGGGATTTATACTTTTTTTTTTTACTATAAAACGAATTGATGTGTGAAGAAACATCCTAAGTCCCCGTCCCCGGATAAGAGCTACGCAGTATCACAAGAAAAATAGCGAGAGATTACAGGTAGTCTAGTGGCAGATTTGAAGAAGGGCCGCCTAACATCTGCAGCAAGGCAGGTTCATGGCACCATGCACAAGCGGGCAAATGGCATCACAAGAGCAGGCTGTATGAAAGGCGGTTTTCTGACAGCTCAAACGCAGCTCACCGATGCCTTCATCGAAAAACAGTGCTTAAGGATATCATAGTGGCAGGTTCAAATGATCGACTTTTTTTTTTCTTCCTCTTAGTTATTATAATTACTATAACTTTTTCGATTTTTCAACATTTTACCGATACTAGAACGATGTCCGAGATGATGAATTGTAAATAAATAATATTATGAATATTCAATATTGTTCCGCATTTGACTCACGCTGTCCCATCATCGAGGACTGGGATTGGAGGATTCTCAGATTTCAAATACCAATATGGCCGCCATTGATGTTTTCATGCAATCAATTGAATTAATCGTCACTATATGTCCGGTAACATACATTTTTCACGATTTCAAAAAAAAATAGACATTCTGACGAACAAAAAACATATAAGGTTATATAAAGAAAAAGTAGGTCTGTGACCATGAATTTTTGCAGTGAAACTGAAACTGAGCCTCGCTTATGGAGTTTCCATGTTAATTTAATTATTTTCAAAAATTAATTTTGGCTTTATTTGTCCGGTAACATGGGGTAAACAAAATTTTAAAAAAATCTACTCATGCTATTCTATCGAAAGTGACCAAAATTGAGAAGGAAAAATAGATTGCCCGAACCACTATGACATCCTTAAGCTGCCAAAAGACTGCCTTTCATACAGCCCGTTCTTGCGATGCCATTTGCCCGCTTGTACATGCTGCCATGAACCTGCCTTGCTGCTGTTGTTAGGCTGCCCTTCTTCGAATCTGCCTGTAATCTGCCTGCCATTTTTCTTTTAAAATGCGAAGCTGCCACCCACTGCCAGGGATCCGCCATTTGCCCGCCGCTTTTGCGAATCTGCCTTCTGTCCGTGTATAGACCGCTCATTGCCCGCCTAAATTTTTCTCTCGGGAAGGAAGGGTGAAACAGAGACATTAAAAATTCAAAATTAATAGACTTAGAGCATTTAACAACAGATCTTGGATCTTGGATGGGGAAGACCGGGGCAAAATGCATTAGGATGTTTTTTGAGAGAGGAAGCATCTACGGAAGAATTTGAAAAAATTATCAAACGATGTAGACATGTTAGAGAATATTTGTAATTTTTTCTACATTCTCCCGTAAAGTTTTTCACACAGGGGACAATTTCTTGATAATTTAGCCTCAGTCTTCCCCATGTGAGTTTCCATTAAACACAAACCCCTGTGGATGGAAGCTTTCAAACCTTATTGTTCCAGAAATATTCCCGGAATCATCGACACGGGATTCTTATATTCAATCAGTTTATTATTCTCTTCATTGAATTATTGTACCTAATGCTCCTATACGATAGTTAGGGAGTGCGAGGACAATATCATGATCTAGAAGATAGTTGGGTCCCTCTTGTGAGGCTCGTGCTGATCCTATCTCAAATGAGGAAGGATGGATAAAAACAATGACTGGCCTCTTTACATTGGAGTTCTTGGACGGGAGCTAAAATGTCAAGTTCCAAATGATTATTCAATTATTCACGATCAACATCTTCAGTTTTCAAATTTATACAGTAGATCTCCAATCAAGTTGTACCCGTCAAAGTTACTCACTCATTACAGTTTCCAGGATTCTTCCATTGAGGAATAGAAGAATCCTCCTTATTGGCTCCCTTACCCTGATTCTTTTGCGGGCCAATCAGAATTAAGTTTAGAAACGGAGCACTTCACATGTATTTTTCAATATATTTCAACATTCTGTGAATTGAACTATCCTGAGAAGAATGCTCCACATAACAAGTAAGGATGAGGACAGAACGTGATGTTCAAGGTATTACTATCTTAAAATGACTTGAAATTAGATTTTTGTGAAATTCTATATAGATATTCTTAAGGGGTCTGTCTACTTTGGATGCATGCTATCTTTATTTATTTTTTTCAAGAATACTGTTATGTTCATTAGTGTAGAACTTGTTGGGCTTAACAAAAACATTTGTAAAGTACAAGAAAAATTTTTTTTTGATTGATTTTAATCACTTTTTTACTGTGAAAATGTCAGGTAAACAGGAGTTCGCTACAAGTGCGCTGTTGAAAAAATCTGAACAACGGCCCATCAGATACGGAAAAAATGGGTGGTTTCAGGTTCAATATGACAGTGGCTATATCCCGAACCAGAATTATTATTTTCACTATTTTTTCCTGACCAAAAACAGCAAAAAACAAAAAACCCGTTTTCTAATTTTTTGTTTTTCGTCCGCCATTTTGTTATTTTTGCATATAAATTAAAATTAGAGGTTCGGGATATAGCCACTATCATATTAAACCTGGAACCTCCCAATTTTTTCGTATCTGATGGGCCGTTGTTCAGATTTTTTCAACAGCGCACTTGTAGCGGACTACTGTTTACCTGACATTTTCACAGTGAAAAAGTGATTAAAATTAATCAAAAAATTTTTTTCTTGTACTTTACAAATGTTTTTCTTGAGCCCAACAAGTTTTACATTAATAAACATAACAGTATTCTTGAAAAAAATTAATAAAGATAGCATGCATCCAAAGTAGACAGACCCCTTAACATCAAAGCTAATAACTTTTTCTTATGAAAAAAGATTTCCTGACATCCAGAATGTAAAATATTTCATTTCCAATTTTCCATTCTCCCCATCTAAGCCCATATAAATTGAAATTGTGTTCCGTTTATGATGAATGATAAAAAAAATGCATTCATGATTTCTCTTGAAAAACTTGGACTCATAGCTGTGCATTCTTAGAATTTTCCACACCAGTACCTAGATTCTCGAAATTTGCGTAAATTTTTCTGTGAATGGAAGTCGTTTCGTTCACGGAAAATATTCATTGAGGGTATACTTTTGTGAATGAAAATTTTTTCGTTTACGGGTCATCATGTATACTTATACATCCGATATCAATGTGTGCAGGCTGGGACGTATATAAATTTTTTATCAGAATTCTTTAAGGAAAAATTATTAAATTCGTATATATTATTAGTTTGATTTTACGATGTACTATTATTTTTTCATATGGGAGTAAGAATCATTTTAAATTTGAATTGCGTTAGAGATCAAACAATTTCGTTCTCTCTTGAGTTGTTCAAGATAATTTCCTTCTGATAACGATAGTTACTGAACGGACGTGTGAACTTATTTGGAAGTCTACTGTATCTTGCAATAAATTCATCCTCCTTACCTTTGTAGTATAAACATTAATACGCAAACAATCTTCGGATGAGTCGTTTCGGTCTGGCTGTGGACAGCTTGGAATTTCTTGCGATGCATCGAATGTATTACGCCAAGGTTTAACAGGCACAGCTGGCTGTAAGATGGAGGATGTAGAGGTGACTATGACATCACTTGCATAAGGAGCCGATATTAAACTTCCTTGAGATTATTTACAATCAAATCACGATTTATAAAGAAAGAAAATTAAGTTTACGCAGTAAATAGTCGAACAATTGAACCATGTCTCTTTAAAATTGCAAGTCAATTTGGAGCTCATTTATCCTTTCTTATAGAGATTATAGAGAATTCCAAGAGCTACAAAAAATGGTTAACACTGACTCATCCTATCTTTGCTTAACCCTCTGAAGACAAACTCCTAGCAATCCCTGTCGTGTGAACTAGAGAGAGGGAATAGCCAATCGTGGGCACGCGTTCACTGTGTTAGTGCGTGACGTCATGAGATGGCTGCCCCCTCTCCTACTATCGCATGACCGTACAGAGCTCGTGAACGTGTGAGTCCTGGCCGGTTACGATTTTTCTTATATTTTTTCTCGTTTCCAAGTTCATAATAAAAATAGAAATTTATGATAGAATTGTTTAGACTAAGAAAAAAGTGTTTGATTGAAAAATACTATTTACTGGAGAAGAAATAATGGAGACGCTTCAACGAAAACGGAAATAAAAAAAAATTCATCTGCAAAAATTCTTCCAGTTATAAAAGTGAAGAACGAAAAAAATTCCATCAAAAATCCTTCTTCGTTGAAATCGAAGAAAATACATGTTTTAAAAGAGTCCGCTGTCTCAAAACCGATCCATCTTTTATTTATTTTTCCCGGTTGATTGTATTTTTTGTGAGCAGTGATTCGCCCGGCCCCCCGCGCGATACGCCGGCACTGGATGTTGCGCCCCACCATAGGGCCGAGTCACTCGCCTTTCGGTCTGATTCAGTGGTGGGGAGACGGAGTTTGTCTTCAGAGGGTTAATCTCCAAAATATTTGAGGAAAATGATCTAGGAACGAAGAGGCAATACAGAATAAGTGTATTTTTGTCATTCAGTTCTCCCAGGATATCTCAGAATCTAAGCAAGATACCTTTTCACTACTGAATTAATTTTATTGACACGGGGAACGAATCCATTGAAAATCACTTTACTGATCAAACTCACCCTGAAACGTAGGTCACCAACTGGTGGTTCTGCATATCTTATGGAGCGAAAAGAATATATCGTCCTGTTCAATCGTGTCTTCATCAGTGATCCTCGAACCGTACCCAAAGACAATCTCACTTCAGGTGCGATGAATTTCTCATTATAATGAGCTTGTACAGCACCAAGGAAGAAGATCAAACAAAAGAAAAATCGTATCATTTTCCTAAATTGGAATAATCTAATTTTGCGAGCATAAGTCACAAAGATATCATCGATGTGCACTTGGTTGAAAAACTGGAACGGTTGACTGCGGGTTCTGCTTTTATCTTGAACATTATTATGTTTGGATATGATAACCTTCGGAGAATATTCCTTTCAGTGAAGATCAATATGTTATAATAATATTTATGGATCATTAATGACGGAAGTATGGATATTTAAAGAATTTGTCTGATAGACGAAAGACGGAGAGACTTATGAAGAGTGAGTAGGAAGATTTGAAGTAGTTGTATAGGATTCGAAGTCATCGGTAGATTTCCTTCAAATTTCATGAAATAATTTTTCATATTATTTTCAATTTTTAAGCAGAATTTGAAAATTGTTGCCAATATATTTAATGAGATATTCAATGGCGAAGTTTGGACTTTTCACTCGAATTAAATGGTGGAACCTCGAAAATTTATTAAATTCAACAGATTATCTTCTTTTTTTTCCTCAAGCACATTCGATAGATTCCGATTTAAAAAAATGTTTAGGATATCTTTCAGTATTCTGGAGGAATTTGAGAATTAATTCAAATTCTTTCACTACTTATTTCACCACGAACTTTAAGAGCTACAAAAAAGAACGTAGACGAAATCGCTCTATCTCGAACAATTTTCGTGATATTCTGCAAAAACTATCGGCAGATAAAATCGACTCATTCTGTTCCACCTTCTGCCACCGAATCATATGCTTCAATTGGCTGATTTACATTCAGATGACTTTTCGTATGATTCAAAAAATTATCAAAAAATCAATAAAAAATTATTCTTGTGCATATTTAATATTTTCTTGACTTTGAATGTTAATTACTTTCTTTACAGAAGGGAATCAACATTATCCAGTCCGTTATTATTTATCGAATTCATAAAAATCACAATGCTCCTTTACTCACCTTATTTAATTCTTATTCATGGTTATTCAATTTACTTGTTAGGGATCGAAAGATATATTACAAGGGAAGTCAGCACTGTCACACAGTACAGCAATTACTTAGACTTTGACTAATATTTTCAAACAATTAAACTTGGCTAAAGAAACAATATTAAGCTATTAAAGTACGCGATAGCGTATCGGGCCAAGTACATGTTGAAGGGTCGTACACTGAGCATATATATTCCGGACAGAGCTTTCCCCCTCCACTACTTTTCATTCTTTATTATTAAATAACTCGAAAATGAGGCAATCTATGAAAAAAATAGTTTTAATTACATCACCTAATTCGACCTCGAACCGTCAAATGGTGATATTTGTTTTTTGAAATGATTCTTCTTATACGATCCCATGTAGGAAACCGAAATAGGCCGCAATTCGGGGCAATGTCGAATTGCCGAGTTTCGATATAGGGAAACTATATTGGTTCGAACTCCTAGCCAATAATGGCATGTCACAGCGGCACGAAATCGAAAACTAAATAGGGCGTATATCGCATCCGATTTCGACCCGATATAGGATTTCGAGTTCGGCCCGAACGTCGGGCTAAATTCAATGTGACGAATTTCGATTTAGCGCTTCGATATACGCCCAATATCGAATCCCATATCGAACTCGACAGACGCTCAATAATATAAAAACAATTTTTAAACATAAAATAAAGAGAAAATTATCATTTTGCTTCCGAAAGGAAGCTTTGTTTTCGTAATTTTTTTTGAAATGCCAATTTTCATTGGAAACGACTCAAAATGATGCAAAACGTCGAGATATCATAATGAGAAAAAAGTAGACATGTATGTATGTGTGTCTGTATGTACGACTTTACGACTCTCTATTACTCGAGAACGGTGAGAGATAAAAATCTGAAATTTTGACAAGATATCAGTTTTGATGAAGTGTATGTCCCATAAAAGTTTCAGCAAGATCGGTCCAATCGTTTCTGAGATACAGCAATTTTTTAAAAATCGTATCTTTCGAAATTTCTCAATTTGTGTGAGACAAATTCCGTTCAAAATTTTACTCAAGATTCGCAAGCATAATATCTAACTTTTGGAGAATTTTTATGAATTTAATCCCATTATTCTATTAGTTATTAATTTTTTTGTGCTTTTTTTCAAAAACTCGATTTTACGACGATAGCTCAATGAATAATTGACTTAAAGACTTCAAATTTTTTCTGTATATGTAGTTTCTGATGAAGATGGTTGGGATTGAATCTGAGGCATATCGGCTGAACGGTTCTCGAGATATTTTGAATCGAAGTTTTTCCGAAAATCGGCTGTATCTTCCAAACTACTCATCCGATTTCATCGGGACGGAGCTCAAAAGATTCGTGTTCATGAGCTGAACAAACCCTCAATTTTTCGAATTTTTACATGAAGTTCTCCGCTTATTATATTGAAAAATGTATTTTTTTCTCAATATTTCCAAAAAAAATCCGAAAAATGCAATTTTTCTCGATTTTTTTGAATGGACACCCCTATTTTTTATTTGGTTTTCTGAAAGAACACATTTTTCTCTTTCAAATGAGCCTCTACTCACCTTCGTAGGACAATCAGAAACTGTACCCAAAAGGGAACATTAAAAGTGAAAAAGTGATTTTTTATGTAAAATTTAGCATATATAATTTTTTTCGAGAGAGATGATAGAAAAATTCAAGAAGAACCATTCGGAAGCATCCTGCTAATTCATTAGCAGAAATTGAAAGGAAGAAATAGCGATTTAAAGGATAACGTAGAAAAAATAGCAGCCAACCCAGCGACGAACGCCTGCTTGTTTTTTTCTGAGATTCCGTAATTTTATATTTTTATTATTTATATTTCAATTTTAATCATTTTAAAGTCATTTTAGAAATTACAAATTTTAGTTTCCACAGGCGGTTTTGAACCCTTGATCGTCGGATGATGAATCTTGCACGCTGCCGACTGGACCATCACTCTATTCGACTTTGACAGAATCGTACTGTCTATATGAATCTAAAAGTCATTTGATCTCAAATTCATATCGATATTTATATTGTTTATATGGATATCCTTATTGAGAGGAATATAATAACAGAAGTGAAGTAAGAACCGAGAAACAAAACTACATATTTCTCACAATGGAATATTCATTTTTTTACACAAAATTCTTCTATTTTTGAAAATTAAAGTTTTTATTTGAGTATTATTTCTTCCTCTATTGATAATCGAATCATTTGATGGCAGAAAGGGAAGATTTTTTTCTTGATCAATTTTTCTATCTATTCTATTCTACATTTATTTATTATTTTTATATTTTTTCAAATTTAGTTCACGAATTAATCATTAGTAAGAAGCATAATTGAAGGAAAATCAATTATGGCGTGACTTTTCAATCGTTATGTTAGAGTATAAAAAAATATAACAATCAATCAAAAAGAAAAATTATTAAAAAATAAACGATTGTGAAAAATTATTGGGCAATTTCAAGGTTGATATCGATTGGAATTCGTACTGCGGAATTGGGGGAGCGATGTTGGAAATATGTTTGTCAAAAGTAGAGCAGCCGAACTTCGGTTACGCGAATTACGTGCGATAATCGTTTCGAATTTATTGTGCCGATATGGGTGTCATGACTTCGGTCCGAATTTCGGATAGATATAGGGTTGCCGATATTCGGCTACTCGATATAGAATCGAGTTACGATACTAACTCACCATCCCTATATACAGGGCTCGACGTTGGGAAGAATATCGGACTTATTCGCGAAGCCAATATCCACGCCCCGATATTGTTTCGTACTTTGGCCTTTGATCGACTTGCCTAAAATCGTATGAAATAATTTGGCCCGAACATCGGCCACCCCGTGGATGTCGGGAAACCCTACATGGGATGTCAGACACGTGTAACGCTGGCGTTAAATTTCCACGCGTTAAGGGTTGATCAGCTCTTGTGAGGGGCGCGTGGACGAGGAGAACGCGTATGCTCTAGCATAGGGATCCCAAGCTAATACCAATTCCTGAATATGAAAATTGAAAACATTTTTCTGACCGCCAAAAGCTAATTACTTGTTGAAAATCATCATAATGATTTTTTTATTTCCTTTTATAATTTTTAAAAATAGACGATCGCCTCAAATGTTGTCAATATCACAGAAAATGAAAGAAAATTCATTGCGAGATGGGCTCGTGAACTTTGACAACGCTGCAGTTGAAATATATTTCGAACTGTATCCACACATACATCCAGAGCTATCACGAATATAACGCTACGTTACGCGGTGATGCCATGTGTTTCAACCATCTTTTGAAAATATTTCGGAAACTAAGCGAGATAGAGTGATTTCACTAAATTCCTTCTTTATAGCTCTTAAGTTTTCTACAAGATAGCTATAGGGTAAAATTGCCCTATCTTGATTACTTTCCGAAATATTTCCAAAAAAACCATTCAAAAATCTACTTTTCGTGTTTTTTTTGTATTTTTTCTTGTTTGCAATATTTTTTTGAGAATACTCAGGAACTAAGGGAGATAGAGCGATTTTACTCTGATTTTTTTATAGAAAATTCCAAGAGTTACGAAAGAGTGTATCTCCATTCGATTTCGAGATATGTTTAAAAAATCATTGAAACAAAGACTATCTATAAGTCTATTTTTTTTGTCGTAGGATTTCGATAAATATCTCGGAAACTAAACAAGATAATACATTTTTCATGAAAACTCTTTTCGTAGTTTTCAAATTCTCCACAAATAGGTTTTCAGACAAATTTCGCTATCTCGCTCAGTTCCCGAGATATATTATTCTTAAAAAGAAGGATGTTTAAAGAAAAGAATATCAAGTTTATAACGAATTTATTTCAGTAGCGAAGTGGTAAAGGGAGTTAAGTCATATAGGATAACCATATATACTTAACTCCCTTTACCCCTTCGCTACTGATTTCATTCAATCATCATTTTTTTCTGATCATATCGGAATCTGAGCAGCATCGGACAATTTCGCACTCAACCTCTTTTGTAGAGAATTTCGAGAGAGCTACGAAAGAAATTGAGGCAAAATCACTCCATCTTCGATCAATTTTCTAGATATTCACCGAAAACTACGATTGAAAAAGAACTCAATTCATCTGAATACTTTATGTTCGTAGGAAAAAAATTTAATTTCTTGGGGAACAAAAACCAATATACTATAGGCAGCTACTCAAATTTTGAATGCAGAATACATATGTTCATTGCACAGTTACATGAGAAGACCTGTGAATTTAGTTGCTTTTATTGAAGATTCTACTCACAACCGCTAACCATTTTTTCAACTATTATCTCTTGTGAAAAAATACTCTATCTATCCTAATGAGCAAAAAATTTCACTTCTGTCGCGCGTAGATCCCACGCACCCTTTTTTTATGGAAAATATTCAAGTAAAAAACCCCCATAGCAACAGCCGTAGATTCATCTTTTCACCTTTCCCTTATCTGAATGATTTTGCCAGATTTTTTTTATAGGGTTGGCAATTTTCGTTATTCCAATGAATTGAACAGATTTTGTTGAAGGGCTGGCATCATTGTCTTCCAAATTTACGGCCAGCTCATCTGTGAATTGTGAATATCGATAAAACAGGAGTAAGATCCAAAAGTCGATGCAGAAAATTACCATTCGCTGGTAAGTAACTATCGACTTTCAGGAATTTATTAAAGATAGATTGTGGAAACTTTGGGAAAACTATGAAATCTGGGAGGAAAAAACACAAACTGAAGTTTCTGTAAAAAAAACGTGGCCAAGTACATATTTCTCAGAATCTCTCTCTTTGAAAAAAAAATGAGATAATTCGGAGGAGACAAGAATTGAACTATTCTGCGAGGATTGATGAGACGAAAAAGAAACAAATAGGATTAGACGGAAGATTATTTGGTAAAAAATCGATTTTCATCAATGATTTTAATGACCGAATTCGGATGTAAAAAGGCCAAGTTTCTGATTTTTTCCACCATTATATATATAGTACACAACAATATATATTGTTTAATATTCAATTGTTAAACTCGTTCAACGCAACAAATATGCATTAATATAATCAAATAATCAAATTACATTCAATAAGCTAATAGTTTTTGTCTTCGATTTATGCTGTCAGAAACTAGCTCTAAAGTTTCAGAAAGCGGGACAACCACGGTATTTATTATAGACGAGGCCGATCGCGCGCTCTCGCACACGGAAAATAATATCATGACTTTTTTATTTCAATTGATTTTCTCAATTTTTTCGATGATTATCCTTCGAGTTAAATTGAGAACTATTACGAATGATCGTTAATTACTTCGAGAAATTATTGTATTCTTCATTTCTATTGTTTTTGGAATTGAGCGCGAAATTTTGGTCAACCAATGAGAAATTAGGAATAGACGTGACAGTTTTAGCGTTACATTCGACGTGTACGAACTTTCTAGAATATAAAAGAAGACCATACAATTTTCCTTCAAATAAAACTTAAAAGATCGATCAATCAAGTTTCTCAAAATCACTCGGAAAAAATCAATTTTTAGAAGAAAAAAAAATCGATCTCACAGGATCGATTAAAAAATCCCTCTGCCTCGAACAACAACCTTACCATCTGAGTTACTGATTTTCTCAAGTCTTTATCCCATCTCTCCTTTCAACATACCTTGTGGCGGTATTTCCTGAAGTTAGATCAAAAGAATTTTTCGTGTGTCGAGTACTTGAGTGATGTGTTGTCCAATTCAATCATCTTCAATAAATGTGATTCCAGTTTAGATTAATCAGCGATCGTAATATTTTAAATTGGAATTACATTAACCATCCACTCGAAATGAAGTTGATGTATTAATCGTGGTAGTACTAATGGTTAAAAAAAAAGGCCAACTATTTCAAGTGATCACGTCATTTTGGAGGTTGTTTCTTAGGAATGAGTTAAATTAGAATATTACCAATTCTACGATTCCCATTATAAACATAGTGAAATTCTGTGGAATCAAACCTTGAAAAAAAGGAAAATGGGCTTTTCTACAAGTTTGCAAGGACAGGCCTCGCATGAGGCACTGTTAGGTAGACAGGACGCAGAGATAAAACTTCTTGAAACTATGAGAAGATGTTTAACAACTAAAGTCAAGTCTGATAGAGAGTATGCTTCAACAATATCAGCTCTTAGTGTTCAGGGTAAAAAAGTTGAACGTTGTGATGATCTTGTTGGCAGTCTCATTACCCAGGTAACTATCTGCATTATCCTCTATGGAACGAAAAAAACAGCAAAAAGTACTCAGAACTCTAATGAAAAATTACTTGATCTCTTAGGAATCGAGGGACGTATTGTATGCTTGGGAGATTCCTAAAAAATTACTTTGCCATTCAACAAATTTCTTTGGGAACTCATTACTAACTCTTGTGTCTTAATTTCATATTCCTTCTCAACTTTTCATATCCCTCTCAATATTTCTTCGAATGCATCACAATATGTCCCTGCATTTATGGAAGATCCTAGTAATTTTTGCTGATTTTTCTCTCATGTACAGAAAAAAAACTATTATAAAGTTTTCAGACAAATTGATTTTATTCAATGACCATATTTTTGAGAATACCTCGGAAACTAAGTGAGATAGAGCAATTTTCGTAATCACATTTTCTAGAAAATTTAAAAACCTACAAAAAGGTCATCACTAAAATTAGTCTATCTCGCTTAGGCTTCGAGATATTTCGAAAATACTGATGATAAAATGTAATTGACTTGTCTGAAAGTCGCATTTTCGTTAAAAAGATTACCTGTTTGGCCAAAACTAAAAAATCGATTTTTTACAGAGTTGGAGAGACATTATGGACTCTATAGATCATACAGCAAAATTGATTAAACAACAGGCTGATTCGATGGAGAATATTGTAGTTGAGCAGATAAGTAATTTACATTGTGAAAGGAGACGAGCGAGAAAATTATATCAGGAGGAACAGACATGGCTAAACAATCAATTTCAACAGGTATAATTATGTCAAAATAAAAAATGAAAATGATTATTTATTGGAGGATATGAAGTTTTCAAATAAATTGATCCCATTTCGTCACCAATTTTCTTCAAAATACCTCAGAAACTAAGTGAAAACGGGAAATTCTTGCCTCATCTTTTATTTTTTAAGAATTTTAAGAGCTAAAGAAGAAAGAATTGAAGCGAAATTGCTCTATCTCGCTTAACTTCCGAGATATCCTAAAAAAAACTGATGATTGGAATATAATCAATTTGTCTGAAAACTTCATAGTTGTATTTAATAACATTATTATGAATTTAATTTTTGTATCACTAGTTAAATGAAGATGTTGCCAGGAAAAAAACGGAGTATCAGAAGAATTTAGAGATGTATAAATTAGCCCGGTCACGTTTCGAAGAGCACTACGTCAAGTGTAAGAAGTACACTATTAAGAACAAGGAAAATGCAATTGGAAAGAGTACAATGTTATTTAATTTGATGATTTTATTACATTTTTAGGTGGTAGAGGAGGAAGAAAATTGGATGACGTGAGAGAAAAATATCAAAAAGCATGTCGTAAATTACACCTCACTCATAATGAGTATGTTTTACTTCTCGGTGCTGTGACAGAGTGTGAACATGATTTGCGGAATTTTTATCTACCAAATCTTCTTCGCAGACAACAGGCAATTCATCAAGAATTTATTGTAGCCTGGTAAGCTATTGAAAAAACATGTTTTTTTTTTAACAGTACTAACACTTATTTGTTCATTACATGCTGCAACAAATATGACTTCAATAAGAGGTCAGTTTTAACAAATGAGAATAGTAATATTTTCATGTGAAATATCACATGAAATTAGAATAATAATTTTACTTTCAGGAAAGGCATACTTCAAGAAACAGTGAAATATTCAGATTTTTCTTCCGAAAAATTTTTAGAAATCCATGCACAAATGAAAAGTGCTGTTGACACAATTAAACCAGTGGATGAGTATAAAGATTTTATTGGAAAACATAGGTAAGATGATGATGAGTCATTCAAAACTAGTATTTCTTTTTTTAATGACATTGAATTTTTTAAATAAAGGACTCGGCCAGCATCTCCTCTGCGACTTTCATTCGATGAAAATTTGGTGGATGACACATCTGGCAAATTATTACCGAACAAATTAACGGTTGATAATTTAACGATCGATTGGTTGCGCAGTCGTCTGACAGAACTGGAGACCTCGTTGAAAACAACCCAGCAAAATCGGCAGAGTGTCCAACCAGCTGAGCACAACTCTGATCCTAGGTGAATTGATTAAAAAAAAAAAAAAAAAATCAAGACTCATGTCTTTTTTCATTAGCACTTCAACTTATCGGTGTTCAATTATCTCAATATTGACGAATGTCTTCTAATCAACAGCAAAACAACATCTATCGACTATTCGCGAGAGAGAGAAGAGTTGAAATCACGTTGTCAGGAGAAAAAACTATCCAAGCAGGCGGAAATAATTCGCGGTGCATTAAATGAACTGGGATGTGAGGAATTACCGTCTGGCTGTGATCTCTCAATGGAAGGCTCATTTACGGAAGCATCGATGCCGACAAAAGTAAGGAATCTTTGGATAAAATTCATCATCTGTAAAAATTTTCATTGTTATTCTCATGAGAAAATCCATGGTTAGTCAAACACGATATTCATGACTGATTTCATCAACATTTCTTAATGATCATTATTTGGAATGGTAAAAAGTGATGGGAAATTTAGTAGTGGAAAGGTAAAAGAGGATAAGTCAATTTTTTCAGTAATTCTCAGGAACAAATATCTCAGGAACTGATGGAAATATACTCTTTTTACTATAATTGATTTTTGTAACTCTTGAAATATTTTACAAAAAAATGCATCAGAGTATAAAAGGTGTATCTCCATTAGTTTTCCAGATGGACATAAAAATAACAGCGAAAAAAATGGACTCATTCTCTAAGAACAATTCAAATCCATTAAAAATTATCACAAAATTATTCATGATCTCATGAGATGAGTAAAAATCCTCAGATCAATTACATTCCGAGAAGAAACTTGACATATCGGAATGAATGAATCACACGTAAACATTCGAATTCCATAAATTTTTCCTACTTCCGGTGTTAGAAGGGCATAAAAATAATTATGAAGAGCTGCTGCAGTTGTTCATGGATATGCGCTAAGAATTTTTATGTGTTACTCCATGGATTTCCTATGGAAATGACCTAGAATTTTTTTTTGATAAATACATTTCCTCGAAATTAATCACTTGCGTAAAGGTAGATTTAAACGTAAAAATGCTGAATAAATTACAGAAAAATGTAGGTCCAGATAATGGATTTTTTACATTAAGGAGAAATCAACATCTCATGACAGTCATTAGAAAAAGTCCATTTAGATTATTTCCCTCAGTAAATGATACACATAATATTGTAAAGGCAAAAAGTGTTGGATCATCACCAAAGCAAATACGTTCACTCTCATCAAAATATACAGTACGTTCTGGTTTGCGGGATTGTGTTAATTTTTGTTTGTGCATTTTCTTTCTCTCATTATTCTACCGATAATTTCCCATTTTCTCTAACACTTTACTATCATAAAGCTCGTTTGTGTGATTTTGAATGAAAACTAATCAATCAACGAATGTGAGAGGATATTGCTCCTTTCATAGAAGTGCGAAAATCTCCAGAATCTTTAGCACTATCAAGTTAAAAATGATGGGCAATAATATTGAGCTCTTCTCCCGATGTTGTAATTTTGTTAGCACTATTCGATTACGATTATAGTCCCTCAGACATTTGAAAATTCTGTAAAATATGCACTCATCATTATTATTATTTCATCAATTGATTAAGTAAATTCAAGAAAGATATTTACGTAAAAAAAAAAAGATAATTCAATCTCAATTTTTTAAGGTTCTTAAGAAATATTCACTTTTTTCTATGCGATACATAGCATTATATGCATATTTTCGCATATTCATCAAAACCATCTTTATTTCTCAAAACTGTTAAAGATGTCTGGTAGTATCTCTTCCTCTCTGCTAAACTCTCAATAGCATTATTTTAAAATGACAATTTTATCTCTACGTGCGTAAAAAATATTTGAAAATATGAATATTTAATATGCGTGATTTTCATACTCTCTATAATAAAGTGAATCATTATGAAATGATTAGACAGCGAGAGATTAATATCTTGAGAGATACTGCATTTTTGGAAATCAGTGAATCAGTAATAAGATCGCAATTATGAAATAAAAAAAAAAAAGTTTTCGGTACTGAACAGTATTATAAAAAAGCAGCTGCAAATCTTGTTTTTTTTTTTTTAATTCCTTCCTGTAAGTGAATGATTGATTTTCAAGTTCATGAATTGTGTGCTATGAAAGAAATACTAATTTTGCTGGAAAAAACACTCAATAAAGAGCTCAGCTTTGGTAATTCTCCAAAGATCTGTATGATTTTGTCAAGAACTATTCCAACAATTTTTTATATGCTTAAAATGTTTTGTGCGATCAACGGAATGTTAATTAACATTATCCCGCCAACTATGTTATTTCATCAATAATTGTTTTATTATAGATACCAATTGCATTGAATAACTCGACCAACAATGAGAAGAGCAATGGTGGATTAATTGATGAAGAATGGTTTCACGGAGTATTACCAAGAGAAGAAGTAGTTCGATTGCTCGTAGTTGAGGGTGACTTTTTGGTTCGTGAAACAACGAGAAATGACGAGTGTCAAATTGTCCTGTCAGTTTGTTGGGATGGACACAAGCATTTTATCGTACAAACTACACAAGAGGGTCATTATCGTTTTGAAGGTCCAACTTTTGCAACAATACCAGAATTAATAAGGCACCAGTGGAAATCAAGTACACCGGTGACAAGTAGATCTGGCGCAGTATTAAAAACTCCAATATTAAGAGAAAGATGGGAATTAAATAATGATGATGTGATTTTATTAGAAAAAATAGGACGTGGAAATTTTGGTGATGTTTATAAAGCACAATTGCGACCATGTCAGACAGAAGTAGCTGTTAAAACGTGCAAAGTAACATTGCCAGATGAACAGAAGAGGAAATTTTTACAGGAGGGCCGAATACTTAAGCAATATGATCATCCAAATATCGTTAAACTCATTGGTATATGTGTTCAAAAACAGCCAATTATGATTGTTATGGAATTAGTTGCTGGTGGTTCACTATTAACGTATTTGCGAAAAAATTCTGGTATTATAACGCAGAGAGAACAACTGCGAATGTGTAAGGATGCAGCAGCTGGTATGAGATATTTAGAATCAAAGTATTGTATTCATAGAGATTTAGCTGCACGTAATTGTCTTGTTGGAAACGAGTCAATTGTTAAAATATCAGATTTTGGAATGTCGAGGGAAGAAGAGGAATACATTGTTTCGGATGGAATGAAACAAATTCCTATCAAATGGACTGCACCTGAAGCACTCAATTTTGGTAATTAACGGTTTTATTCTTATCTAGTTATCATCATCGTCTTGAAGCTTTGATCATCTCAATAATGTAGCTAATTATTATTCATATAATTATTATATCGAATTTAGGTAAATATACTTCTCTGTGTGATGTCTGGAGTTACGGTGTTCTCATGTGGGAAATATTCTCCAAGGGTGGTAATCCGTACAGTGGAATGTCAAATTCACAAGCAAGGGAAAAAATTGATGCTGGTAACTTTTTATTTAATTAACTTGAATATGTTTAAGTAAAACAGAATAAGTTGATTTTTTGCCAATTTTTTTGAGAATATTTCTGGAATCTGAGGGGGTTTGCGAAATTTTTGTAGAGACTTTTTTATTAGCTTTCCAATGAATGACAAAAAAAGACTTATCCCGTTTTACTTCTTCACTAATGAATCAGAATGAAAAGAAATCGAATTTTCCTTAGGTTATCGATTACCCGCCCCCGATAGTACACCCGATGATGTTTACAAATTGATGCTGAGATGCTGGGAATATGAACCCGACAAAAGGCCACACTTCGAACAGATTTTTCACATTATCAATTCTCTATGTCAGTCGCATGTTTGATTCAACTGAGAGCTCATCACAATGAAATTCATGCAAATTTACTCTGATATGAGAATCAGAGTAATTTTCATAATTTTTTGCAAGCACTTATCACGACACATGAACGATTAACAGCAAATATTTCAGACAAAATTATGAAATACGATACGAAGAACTGAAAAACTCATTCTTTGTGTTTCACACTGAGATTAGATAGAAAAATTTAGAAGTAATCGTTCGATTGATATGTTCTGCATTGTTTTTAATGAAGTCAAAATTAGATCAAGTATTTGCACGTCCAAAAGGAATTGGAATATTCCTAGTATTATAAGAAATACAACTGATGTACTACTCATAATTACGCTTTTCTGGGTATCTTGCCCATGCATATTTTGATACAGTTTTGTGATGTTACTTTGGATGTGCAATTTTCTATTATTTCAATATTTTTTTTTTCGATATGTACAGAATATTATATTTATTGTTTTGTTTTGAATATTAATCAAATGCTGCCGATTAATCTCATACTTAATTCATGTTCGCGTCGAGCATAACATTTCAAATGTTTTTTTTTGTGGCGGACCTCGCTTTTCGTTTATTACAACTATTATTGAATTTTGGAATATATATTCACTTATTTCATGCATAGTAATTTATATATCAGAGGTATAAATACGTCTGTGTTTCTACACGCAGATGATTTATTTTATGAACGTTGCGCGAGATGCACGAATTTATGCACTGAGATAATTTGTCACTCCAGTAATAAATAAAGGCCATTAGAAAAAATTAAATTCAGAAATAATGGATCTTACAATTACTTTCAAAACAATGCAAAAATCGTTGAATTTTCTTGAATTCACGTGTGATTTTTCTTCTCAGTGCACTTATCTTATGTTATGAAGATTATATTTTTTTTTGTTTGGTAGCTGAAGAAAAGAAGAATGAACTTACTCTCTTCTTTTTAAGTGTAATGCACTGTGCAATACATTGTTCGCCTATACAAAGATTTTTAATGTTGAAATGAGTGTAAAAATCAAATATCATCTCAATACAAAAAAAAATTAAAGTATTTACTCCATTTTCATTTAATAGAAATATTTATTGTATTTGTTTTTTTTTTTATTTTTTATTCATAAATAAAGTTTTATAAGCTCATCACTTACTGCCGATGGCGTCATAATTCCAAGATCTGTGAAGAGTAAATTGATGTAGTGTGGTGGAGTATAGTCAACAAGTGGATGTTCATTTCGAAGATTTTTCTCGCGTGTACTCGTTGTGTACTAGAAAATAATAATAAAAAATCATGACAAATTCATTGTTTTTGTTAGAAGCTAATTTTTGTGAGCGATAGAAGCAGGAGAAGTCACGAACTCAACACATTATATTGTAGTGAACGGAGATGCAATGAATATAAATATATTATTAAATTGATTTTTCTAATCATTAATGATTCAACTTACTTTGAATTCATCCGGAAGATCAACCTGATTCAGTGGATATATTCTTGAAAATTTGAAACTCTCCGTGAGTACATAGAAAGGCTTTTTTATTTCTTTAGCACACATTGCTAGGGTATACGTTCCAACCTAATAATAATAATGAAGATAAACACACATTAATATATTGATTTCCTTAAAAATAATTGGAAGTTTATGGAAAACGACTTGAAGTGTTTAGAAATGAGTTTACTCTAGCTTCTTTTGGATTTTTGTTGTGCTGCAACCAGAAATATCCAAAAAATGGGGGATTTTCGGGAATAAAAAGGGTGATCCCTCAAATTTTTGACAAAAACAGTAGATTTTTTGGAATATTTTGGTAAATACTCAATTGAATTTTTGAACTAATTGTTCGACGATATTTATTAATATTTTTGTCATAAAAAATTGGCAAAAACTGACGAAGGAAATTCGAAAGTCGATGCTTCTTTTATTCCATGAAAAAAAAATCATAATTATTGCTAAACAATGTATTTGAAAATTTGAAATTTACTGGGTCTTCTGTTACCTCTTAATGAAAATTTTTTTCACACTCACTTTATTTATGACCCCTCCACTTTCAGCTACTCCTTCTGCACCTACCATCACCATATCCACCTGTTCCATAACATAGCCCATTGCAGAATCCAAAATGAGTGTACAGGAGACTCCTAATTGTGTCAAATTTTTGTACATTTCCATTCTGAAAAAGTGATTGTATGGAGTGGGAATTTTTGCATAATAGTTAAAATCAATTAAATGGTATTCAAGATATTTCTTACCCACTGTTATCTGGCGCTGAATATGTTACAAATACATGGAATATTTTGTGATTTGCAGCTGCCTCCTTTATCGCATGAAGAACAACTCGCGACTTGGAGTGTGTCAAAATTTTCTATCAGAACGAAAAAATGAAAATTATGAATTTTATTATTTATTTGATGGTGATAATTATTTTTAAGGCCGAGACGTTGGTGTACGGTTTGATCTAGACTGAAGCTGCCTTTAAATCAAACACATTCTAAATAGTTATGAATGTTAAACTGACATTTATAAACGTTAAACTAATAAATGATTTGCCGAAGGAAGGTCGGTGTGGGATATTTATATGTTTTTCAATATATAAATATATATATATATAATATATAGTAAAATTTTTTTTTTTTTTGTGACTTTATAAACGTTAAAAACTCTTAGAGGAACTTTTAGAGGAACTTCCAGAGGAACTTTTGGGGAAACTCTTAGAGGAATTCTTAGAGGAATTCCAGCGGAACTCTTAAGGAGGGTTCTCTGGAGAACTCTCTGAGGAACTCCCGGGGGAACTCGTAGAGGAACTCATCACGATTAAAACTCAAGATGAATAATAACAAAAATAATAATGAAAAAAAAAATATACATGAATAATAACATCTAAATGTCAACCAATTCTTTTAATTATTGAGGAACACGAATCCTTTAACGTTTGTAAATGTCAGTTTGACATTAATAACCATTCAAAATGTGCTTCATCTATAGTGCAGCTTCAGTCTAGATCAAACCGTACACCAACGTCTCGGCCCTAATTATTTTCTACTTACGCAACCATTTGTTATGAAATTTGCAGCAACTTTGGCCACTTTTCCACGGGCAGTGACTAATTTTTCATAGAATACTTTACCTCGATGAAGCATGATACCCTTACATTCAGCGAACGACTGTAAAATGCACATTTCATTTTTATGAGAATCAAAACAGCAATTTTTACTGAGAAACGTGTCAATTACTTATATTTGGACCGAAATATGTTGAGTGAAATGATAGAAAGAGATAATTAACTTATTTGACTTTTCTTTTTAAACAGATAAATCATTTAAAAAATATGAAAAATATACACTTGTAGAAGATTCAAAAAACTATGAGTGAAAATTCCTTAAATATTTTTTTTATAATGATTTATGTGGTTAAAGAAAAAAAAATTTTTACGTGTATTAATTTCATTAACATTAATTCCTAAGATATTTCAAAAATAATCTGCCCTTATTCTCGAACTTCTATTACTTCACATGAAGATAATCTCATTGGATTATTTTCGAAAAAGTTAAAGGAGAAATTAATGAAATCAATACTGAATAAAAATTACTTGTTAATGTGAATGATAAAAATAAAAGGAAAAATTGAATTTTACAATTGAAAAAAAAATTCATACGGGAGTATCAAGCGATGCTAGAGTAATGAACCTGAGAAATAGTTCAGATCCAGATGCAACTGATGTTACTGGATGATCCATAGATCGCATTGCATCGATCGCATTCTGCAAACACTCGCGTAATTCTTGGACAGTCTCAGCTACATAAAGAAATGATAGAAATCGAAATATTTCAAATAAGTTCCAAAATAATTGAGGAAAAATGGTATAAATTGAACTTACATTGAGACATTTCTAAAATCTTGAGTAACGTTCGTATTGCTGCCATTCCAGCAGAAACATCCTTCTCGTTTCTAATGATTTGATCAAAGTATCGACATATTTCTGCAATTCACATCAATAATTGAGATAAGGAAATAAATGCAAGAATACGAAATTTTTCGACAAATTGATTTCATTTCATCATAAGTTTTCTTGAAATATCTCGGTAAATAATGGAGATACGCCCTTTTCACCCTAATGTGGTTTTCTAGATAATTTCAAGAGCTACAAAGAAGGATTGGAGCAAAATCGCTCTATATCGCTTAGTTTCCGAGATATTTTTAGAAAAAATGGATGATGAAATAAAATCAATTTTCCTGAAAATTTCATAATCTCCAAATAATCATCAAATTAATCAATGACTTCATGTGTTCCATTCAATATTTTCACAACAAAAACACAAAAACAGAGATAATGTTCAGAGATTGAACTCAGGCAAATGCTTCAAAAATCGCCTTTTAACCGAAAAAAATTGATTGATATTATTATTGAAAAAAAAAAACATCAAAATCAGTTGCGTCATCTCGAGAAATTCGAAATTCAAGTTTTTGGGTCACTTTTCGAAATGTTTTTGGGTCACTTTTCGAAATGTTTCCACATTTTTCCAAATTTCCCTAATTTTCCTCTGGCAACCTTCCTTTGCCACTTTAAAAAGATGTGTCTAAATAAATTTTGGTAGATTTAAATGAACGATTTCCCCGATTCAAAAAATACGTGTAAAAACACTTGTTTGAACAGTAAAAACAATTCAAGAGAATAAAAATGAATTATACCTTCTCGCTCCATTTTCCTTCACTGTTTCCTTGGCACTTGAATGTAAAACAAAATCATATGTTAGACTGAGAACATAGTTTCTCTCATTCTTTCGTAATGTCTAAATTATTTTATTATTTTATTTCACTGAAAATCCTCATGACAGATCGGAACATTGGGTTTTTAACCAAAAAACTGCTCTTTTCGTGTGGATAAAGTGAGCTAAAGTCTACTAAAGTCGTACTGACGAAAGAGTGGATCTCCGAAGCTGTGCCGAAGCCGAAATTTATATGGTGGGGGGTGAAAACCGAATGAAGCCGAAAATTTGCAATTTCCCGGCAAATCCAGCAACTTTTGTTACTACTTTTTTTTTAATATCGTGGAATCTAAGCGAGATAGGACAATTTTGCATGAAACCTTTTTTGCAGAGAATTTCAAGAGCTACAAAACAAGATTCGAGTGAAATCGCTCTATCTCGCTTAGTTTCCGAGATATTTAGAGGAAACTGATGATGGACTGAGATTACGCTTTCGCTGGTTCCATTATATACACTTTCGAGGTTCATTAGTACACATAACCTCAAAGGCCTCTGCTTAGGGAGGAGAAGGGACGAGTAAATTTATAATAAAAAACTCGTTCCACATAGATTTTCCTTCATTCATTGTTTTCACTGATAAATCAAGAATTTGAATGAAATAAAAATGTTGACGAGTAAATTCAACTTTTTACGTACGCTGTTGTCAGGTAAAATTTCGTCCATTATTTTCATTATTTTCACATAAAGTTGCATTTTTATCGTGTTGATATTTGGGATACACTCATAATGAAACTTCAATCATGTAAAATGATAATTAAAATAATTATGATACTGAAAATAGCAAACATCTAACGATTCTCATAATTTCTATTTTTTTTAACAAATCAATTCTTCGAAAAAAATATATGCAAAATATGAACATGCAGACAATTTGAAAAACTACAAGTGTAAATTTTTTAAATATTTTTTAAATAATAATTTAAGGTAAAGTATCTAGTAGCTGCTCAGGAACTAGTACTTGCTCACTCCAAGTATTTGTATATCTATATCTATAAATTATTCATAAATATAGATATACAAATACGCGAGTGAGTAGCTATTAGGTATTTTACCCTATTTGTTTGAAAAAATGCAGAGAATTATGAGATTTGTGCTCATTCTAGTATCACAAATAATTTATCTGTATTTCAGCTGAGAAGTTAACAGTAGTACTGAATCAAGCAGCTGGATTAAGATTAGCTCCTCCACCTCCACCAAAAAAAGGTAAATATTCACTGTGTATGCTAATACATTTAAAGGGTAACAGAAGACCCAATACCTTTTGAATTCTCAAACCTATTGTTTATCAATACTTATCAATTCTTTCATCAAATTACAAGAGCGTTGACTTTTTAATTACCTTCTTTAGTCGTTGATACGCTTTTATAATGAAAATATCAATAAATATCGTTGAACAGTTAGCTCACTGATTCAATAAATGTTCGGTCTTTCCTTACTCCTTGGGATAATGGAAAATTACCATTTCGGAACTTAAGCGAGATAGAGCAATTTGTATGATGACCATTTTCGTGAAGAGAATCAGAGCTACAAAAATGGTCTTTATAAAAAAAATTGCTCTATCTCGCTTAGATTTTAAAATTATTTATAGAAAAATGGTAACAAAATAGAATCATTTCGTTTGAAAATTTGAATTAATTTTAAATTAATTTTTAGGACCCTATTCTGCATATTTACCACAAATTGCTCTATCTCGCTTAGATTTCGATATTATTTCTAAAAAACTGGCAATAAAATGAAATCATTTCGTTTGAAAATTTCCTAGGGTGAGTGGTCTAGTGGTCGAACGGATGAGACTCGCCAGACACCAGTGATCGAACATAAGAAATTTCATAATTATTGATATATTTAACAGTTTCAAAGGCTTTTATTTGATTTGTAAACATTATATCGTTGACTTAGAAGCAAAGTGGCGTAAGTGTTATGTAGAAGCATAGGCACTTACGCCCCTTTAACTCTAAAGCGACGATATTGTGTTTCGAAGATTAGAAGAATGAGGTTTCGCTGATTTACCAATTTTTTCCAAGATGAATTCATTAAATAGTTCAATCACTGGACGAATTCGAACACTAGTCAACTCACCCTATTCTTTACTGAATTTCTTAAGAACCTATTTCATTAAAGTTGTCCCAGTAAAATGTTTCTACAAATCTGTTTATTATTACAAAATAAGAAAAATAAAAATATCATTCATTTTTAGTTCATTTTTGAATGAAAAGATTCATGGAATTGATTATACTTTTACTACTCATTACATCGCTACATCAATAATAAAATTCATTCTTTTTTTGTTTTAAATGATAAATTTCTTTACACAGATATTGAATTTCCTGAGAGATGCAGATTGAAAATAATGGAGAAAGTTCCCCAATATCCACCACAGATTAGGCCATTCAAAATGCAGAAGAGATTGAGATACATGAGAGGTCCTGAAACAATTCACAAGGACCTCATTCATAAACAATTTGGTATTGTTGTGAGTATTCCGCTGAATTATTATCGTTAAATCTCTTTGGAAATTTCCAATTAATAATCATTTATGTACTTTAAATAATTATTCAGGCAACTGGTGGTGGTCGATTGAAATACGTACATTTTGAAATGATTCGTATGCACCTTTTGAGACATTTGGAGCTTGAGCCAGGTAAAATGTTTGCCGTTTGGCGAGTGGATCCACCTTGGCAACCAGTTACGAAAAAGGTAGGAATGAGAATAATTGGATAACTATGTCGTGTAAATTAAGTGAACACTGGAGCAAATGCTACAATATCGGCATTTACGCTCTTTTATCAATAATTTTTCTTAATGTTGAATTCACTTTAAAATTCTATAATAAAGGAAGAGCATATATAATGGAGATATGCCCCTTGATTTTTAGGCATTTCGTGCATGATGCTTCAAATTAGAATATAAATAAAATCAAAAGGGCGTACTCACTGGCGAAATACGCCTTTTCTATTATCAATTCCATATCAAGAATCCTGAATTGAAAAAAAAAATTAAAAACAAAAGGGCATACATGCAGAAGATAGGCCTTTTTGTTATTATCAATGTCATACGACAAATTGCAAATCTAAAGAATATTTAAAATCAAACAGGCATATGTGAAGAAGATACGTCCATTTTATATTACTCTCGGAAGACAATATTTAGATCTGATCAGATTAAATTTGATCTGATTGTCTTAGATCTGATCGGATATGAAGTTGGATATACGCCTATTTGTTACTTGAAAAAAATCCTGTAAATCATCGAAAAAAAAAGAAAAAAAATCGATTGAGCAAAAAAACTACTCCCTTTTGTAATTGAATAGAAAAGCGCAAAAAATGGCACTTACGCCCTTTCGCTTCTAGGATGGTGTTATAATTCTAAAATTGAACACTTATTTCTTCCAGTGGAAAAATTACTGAATAAACAAAAGTGTTATCTTTCGAGTAGCAATTACTGTAAAATTGACATTCTTCAATATTTTTTTTAAAATATATTATACAATCATCCCATACTCGAAGGGAATATTCAATTCTATGATTTATTGAATTTTAGGGTCAAGGACAAGCAATGGGCGGTGGAAAAGGACACATTGATCACTATGTGACACCAATTAAAGCAGGAAGAGTAATTCTGGAAGTAGTAGGCCACTGCGAATTCTTTCAAGTAAGTGAACTAATAAATTGAATTTAATTCATTCCTGAATAATGATTGAATAGAAATATATTAATGACTCATTCTTCAGGTTCAATATGCACTGAAAACTCTAGTGCGGAGATTACCTTTCAAAGCGGAAGCTGTATCATGGGAAAGTATGCTCAAGAAGAGACAATATGAAAAAGACTTGGAGAGAAATAATATAAATCCTTGGACATGGAAATACATTATACAAAATAATATGGGTGGATGTCATAAATTTGTATCGAAATACGACAAAAAATATTTCGGAAAATTCTTGTAATTTTCTTTAGAATAAATGGAATTATACTGATAAATTATTCTAGTTATGTTTACTGTTTTCTCTTTTTTGAATTATAAATAAATTACGAATGATGGAAAAAACTTAGAATTTCTCATATTTTCCTTATTTCTTGTATTGCGTAGAAATACCTTAGAATATTTCGAAGAAATATCTTAGAATATTGAAAATTATAAATGTTACTTTTAGAAAATTTTCAAGTTTCCTTACCATTTTGTTCATTCCTTCTTTTTGCATATGAAAATATGATGAAAGTCCCTTTGAGCTCCGAAAATGCAATACCAGAGGATCCGAATGACTTCAAATAATAAATAAATTCGTATAATAATTTTTTCAATTTTTTTCCACCGAGTTTTCCAAGTTCTTTTTGAGGCAGATGAATTATATGAAAAAGGTGAAATAATGGGAAGAAAAATACTCATATAATACAATTACAATATTTTCTTTTTGAATATCTTTGCTGACGGTATGGTGGTAACAACAGGTAAATACTACATATTGTACATTCAATAGGCGACAGTCGTTTATCTTAATACTTATTAGCGTTTACAGAGAATGATGATGATGATGATGATGAATGGACCAGCGACTTTACGCATTATTACTGTTTCTTCTTTATTCATTATTTAAAAATCAATAGAAAGCATTAATTGTCACCATTTTTTTTCCTCCAATAAGATTAAATACATAATTCAGTACTTCTCACTTATCGATTGGATAATTTATACATTTTCTTTTTCATTTTCTCTGAAATAAATATGTGCGTTATTATGATGTCACGTTTTGAGGAATGATTGATCGTCATTTATTTTTCAATTATTATTATTAATTAGTTTTTTCAGTCGCAATAGTGAAAAGCGACTGAAGAGCGGCCCAAACCCCGTACAATATTTCGCTTTATACTTTTCCCATTTTCTTTATTTTTTTAATTTCCTTTAATACTGCCTTCCCAGTAATTAGATGTGTCAACGTCAGCTTAACAACAATTCTTCATTCATTTTACAATGCATTTCCATTCATAATTACTTCAAAGCGATTCTTACTCTATCCCCTACACAAACGAAAAATAATTCATATTTTTTTTTTCAATTTTTTCCATTGCATTTTCTCTTTTAATTAAGAACATCCATGAACATAATTAGAATTTTTTTTTTCCTTACGATACATGTAGGTATATGACGTAGGATTTTTGTCCCTATAATAGTGATGTATATTTTTCTTCTTTTTTCATATATATAAATTTCATTTAAAAAAAAAAGGAAAAGGTTCTTTCATTAATGCAAAGTAATAAACGCTCGCGATTGTGATGAATATACTCACTCGCTTTACTGCACGGTAGTAGTTAATTTATTTTGCTATAAATTCGTTGGTAATTAGCATTGAATTTGACGTTAATTTAAATACCATAGGGACTCCGAGTGTGTATTTCAATGTTGGAGAATAAAAGAGCAGGGGGGGGGGGGGGGGGAATGAGACAATGCTGTGGAGGGGAAAATGGGATACGAAATTTGGAGGCAATTTTGGTCAATTAAATTTTCAGTTAACGTTGAATTATAATTCGCAATTAACATTAACGTGTTACATGATGTATGTTTTAATATGAGTGTTAATTCCTTCTCTTTTCAAGGAAGGCTTTAAAAAAAAATATTTTCAAGATTATTTTGAAAATTTCGATTTTTTTTCGAAATTTCCTGAACTTGAGAGATTTCTGAAAAATTCTGAGAAGAAAAAATCGAAATAATTTCGAAAATTTCTGGAAAATTCTCGAATTGGGAAATATAACTGATTTTTCTTATTTATTTATTTTTTTATACTTCTTTATTACTGTTTTTTTATATTTTTATCTTGATCGATTATAAAATGAGCAATTAATCGGATGAGGGAATGGAAATTATGAGGAATAGTTATGCTACAACGAGGTAGGACAATTATGAGTATCCCTAAGCGAAATTTCTATGCAAAATGGGATGACGTAGATATTGTTTTTCTTTTTTTTATTTATTTTCATTATTATTATTTTTTTTTCTATAGTATGAAATTAACTACATACATCTTTCAATGGCAAAACGGCAACATTTAGCGTTTCCGGCATGAAGCTTAAAACGCTATCATAAAAAAACTCAATATTCATTGAATTTCTTATGATTACTTTATTTTCATTTCTTCAGCTAAACGCGTATCTTATAATTTTTTATTTTTTTTTATTTTTTAAATTTTCTTTATAAATCTAACGTTTAAGTTATGGACTAGAATGTTGCGGGCAAGTGGAATTTTCGACATATTTTTTTTTCCTTCTGTTTTTCTTTTTTTTTTTCATGTACTGGAGACTTGGAAAAACGGATAATACTTGTATTTTGTGTTATTTTCATTTTTTCTTTTTTCGATTCATCTTTGTCTATCCGTGGACAATCAATAATTAATTACATCACGCAGACTCATATTAATTCATTTTTTTTCTTGTTTCACTACGAATAATAGTCTACTCAGCGCAATCTACACATGTAATCTTATTTTTATTTTTTTTTCATTATTTTCATTAATAATAGGTATTTAGAAATATAGACCATAGAAGCCTGATGAATTTTCTTTTTTTTTTGCTCACTCTGCGTTTGATTAAATTAATAATCTTATTAATCATTCTGTTTTACATTGACTTACATTATCAAATGCTGTGATAATATTGTGACATTTTTTTCTTTTTGTTTCATTTTAAAACTATCGTCTGCGCCACTTTGCAGCCTTTCAATGCGATATACAATTTATTCATTAATGTTTTTTTTTTAATTTTACGAACGATCATATCATTGGCAAGCTCTTTTCTTTCATGAAGATGTTAATTCATTTTTAAATAGGATTTTTTTGTTTTTATCGAGATCGTTTCAACAGATACAGAGTTCCGGGAACAAGGAAGCGGCAACTTGACGCGCAAACTCTCCTTTTCTCTCTTAATAGGAGCCAAATTACATGGTATTTAATTTTCTTTCATAACTCAAGTAGTGACGACATAAAACGAGATGAGACAATTAGTATTTGGAATTACTTAAAATTTGATTGAGATGAGGTAAGTGCAGACGTGCATTAATTGAACGAAAATTATGTTTTAATGAAATAATTCAGTGGTGAAAAGGTAAAAGAGGATAAATGGATTTTTTTCGCCAATCTTTCATCTCAAATATCTCGAAAAGTCAGGGACATACGCCCTTTTTATCCAATCCATTTTTGCAGATAATTTCAAAAGCTACAGAAAAAGATTGGGAGATAAAAGGGCGTATCTCCGTTAATTTTCGAGATATTTCCAAATAATTATTGGAGAATAAAATTGATTTATCTTGTTTTATCTTTTCGCTAATGAATTATTTCTATAATTTTTAAAAATAATTTTTGTTCATGTTCGAATAAAATAATTTATAGAATAATTACTTTGAAGTTTGCCATTCTTATGAAATGCATAATTATATTTTAATTCAAAGAGTATTTAATATTTCATTTTCATTTTCAATCGATACTAAATTTGGAATCTATATATTTTTATATTCAATATAATTTTTTATTTAAATAATTATCAAATTTCTGATTATTTTTAAATCACGAAATGATCTCAATCATTCGTTTATTTATTGCGAAAAAAATAATTAAATTAATTTATCTCGTTTTACCTCGTCACTATAGAATTTTTATAGTTTCTTACAATTTTTCCCCCATCCTCCGAAAATATGCGCGTCAATGATTAAATATTATGTATAATATACTCTTGTGGCTCTGTCGATAAATCCTCACACCGATTTCATTTTTTTTAAGTTACAATAAACTACCTTAATTATGAATTATCTTCATTTTAAATTATAATAAATATTTTCCAATTAGTTTGTATTATTCAATTTTTTTCTTTTCTCCATTGAAGGGAAATAATCAAAAGATAAGAGAAATTACCATTTTTTACTGTCTAATCAAAATGTAAAAAATATTTAAATTAAAATCATAATTTACTTCTTCTCAATATTTGTAAATAAAGTTTTTCTATAAACTAGTGAAAGTAAATGATTTATTGAAGAATTTATAAAAAATGATAAATTTCCTTATTCGATTAGTTTCCCATCAATTTAAAAAATGCCTAATTCAATTAATATTAATCCTCATACGAGGAATTAATAATTCGATCGGTGGAGTAAATACATAGGTTTATTATAATCTTGTACTATTCGCGTAACTATAATATATGTACAAAATCTTACAAAGTAAAATTTACAAATGTTTATGACGCGCAGGTCAATTGAATAAATACTTCTTTTTTTTTTATCAATTTCTTTTTTTTCTTTTATATTTATTTATTTTTTTTATTATGAAACGTAACTCGGTGTCCGTTAAACGTAGACAGCCGTTTGCTTTCGATCGCTAATTGTGAAAATAAATGTGCATTTTTTTGTATACATATAATTCTTTTTTTCTTCATTTTCTTGTGCATTAAGGGTTTTCTTTTTTTCCTTTTTTTCTTCTTTCATTTTAAATTTAATTACAATAAATATCCATTGATTTGTGAGGAACGATCGACCGGGTGTGAGTTTAAGAGAGGAGAAAGTATGTGGAAGAATGATAGATATGAGAAAATTCAAAAAATGTGATATGACTCGAGGAACACACAGATAAAGTTAATCAGTCGATCATTTAATTTTTTTTTTTTAATTTATCCATTATTTTCTTTTTTTCGCTTTTTTCTAACTGCACCAACTTCATTTTATTTGTGTTGGATACTTTGAGGGTATTTTCTTTTAACGGAAGAACTTTGAGATCTCTTGACAGATTCGCTTGGATCTGCAATCGCAACCTATGTACGACAAGCCACCGAGTGTCCCTTTAACCCTGAACTGGTATCATAGATTTTGTTTTTTTTAATATAATTTTTTTTTCATCCTCCAATTGCTATAGTGATAGAAGTAATATCTTAGCTCAGCGTAAAAAAGATATATCCCTCACAGACGTGAATATTATTTCTTTACCATCAATAAGATTTTCCTTTAAATGCTATTTAAAAAAAGAACATTATTTTCAAAATAAATTACTAAAAATTTGTGACGGCTTCGTAATTCATTGTGCTATTGTCTTCATTATTGATTATTCCATTATGCATTAGAATATTTCGAAACTTGTACAGGTTTTTTCATTGAAATTAAAAAAAAAAAACGAATTTTTCAGATATTTTTTAAATATAATCGATAGTATTTTTCGATTGATCACGTTTGCAGCTTTAATTAGTACTAAAAAGTAATAAATTATGAGAATAAAAAAATTAAATTCGAATTTGATCAAATGATGTTTTATCACTAAATTGACCAACATACAGACGTGATCTACTAATCTATTCCTTTATCAATTGACAATTCATTAAATTTGATGATATTCATGAAAAAAAAAATTATAATTAAAAATAAGAAAAAAAAGATTCCTGTGAGATGGTACCAGTGAAGGGTTAAAGTCGTTAACATACGCGTAAATTTAAGTGCTGCTAGGAAGCTGACTAGAATATATTTTTTCATCGTATATATAGGTCCATATATATATGACGATATGTAGGATATGTATCCCACATTCTCCTTAAACCGAAAGAATAAAGTCTCGTGATTTTCTTTTTTTTTTTTGTTAATTTCTAATTTCATTCCTCTTCTCTTCCTAAATTCAATTATCACCTTCATAATTTACGCACAAAGGTAAAATAGAGTAAAGGAAGAGGGATTATTTAGGAAGAACGTAATTACGTCCGATGTTTAAATTTTTCACTCACTAGCGTAATAATGATCATATTGGCCTTTCCGAATCTACTAAATCGTAGAGTCAGGCCAATACCTAGGCATTCGATTCCTTAAGATTATCGAAATACTGCATAATCTGATTATAATCCATTCCAAGATTTAAATCCTCAAGTGGTACTGGCTCTTCTGCCTCTTGTGATGATGATGATGAACTCGATGATGAGAACATTGGATTACCAACAATTGTTGCTCTCTTAATTTCTCTAGCAGACTTTGTCTCTTCATTTGGTTTATCCTCATTATTTCTCAATTCAACGAATTCCTCATCATTGTCAACTGTACATGGTGCATCATCTGTTTTATTACTCTTACTGTGATTCTTACCGTGATGATGATGATGATGATGTTTTACATGTCGATGATTTGGTCCATGATGATTACTACTGCCTGATACCCTGTGTGGATGTTTCTTTGGTGTTTCTGGTAGACGTACATTTACTCCTGTATTTCTGTGAGGTGGTACAGGCGGTTTGTAGTCCTCATTATTGTTTGCTGTGTCTGTTACTGATGAACTACCAGGCTGAATACCGTGCGGTGGAAGAGGCGGTGGCACATCTTTTGATGTATCATTCCTGGAAAATACACGAGTTTATTGCATTTAGTTTGGAGAATTTCAACTATCTCTAGTCAGAATATTGCTCTCAGTTGGGAGTAAAATGTGAATTATTTAAAGGCAGAGAACATGTTTGCCATTGTTCTAATTCAATATTTACGCTACTCGCATATATATACTAGATTACTTTTAGTGTGGATTTTTCTGTAACCATTGAATGAACTCGAGTATGGTTGAACGCTTATTTTTTCGATAGTGTATCAAAGACGATATTTTTTTACATTTTTCTGAATTTTTTCATGATTTTTGCGCGGGTAATTTAGGAGATATGAATTGTTAAAGTTACTGAAAATAACGGTGGTGGGGATGAAACGCCTTAAATCAGACAGAAATAACGAAATTACTAAAAAAATCACACGGTTGACCCATTATTTAAAAACTTTAGGCGAAGAGAACAGCATTTTAACTAAATAATTGAAGAAAAAAATATTCAATTCACGTATAGTTATTGAGAAATTTTAATTAGAAAGTAGTCGTAATTATTTGTCTCTCTCTCTCTATCTCATACATGTGATAAAAGATTCGTAATGTAAAAAAAATTCGATGAACAAAGAAATATTATATTCGCAAGCTGAAGATATGACTTTTGAATAGTTTAATCACGTTTTCAGATAAATTAATGCACTTTTCGCTGAATTATCAGCAATTATTTTTATACGAACCTAAGAATCCTCATTTTTCTATTTTATCGACCATACTTTGGGATACTACGTTAAATTGGAATTATGGTACATTCAACATGATATTCTCAATAAAATCTTTGAAATTATGGATATTGCAATATTTTTAGAGATTGAACTAAAAAGATGCAAATCATGAAAAATCTCTCATCTCTCCCCATTTTCGTGTCATATTTGAGAATCTGATACTCAATCGAAATCGATTCAATTCGTTCCATCAGCTAATTACATTCAATATTCATCGTTTTGACACGATGAAATTGATGAATATTTTAGATATAATTCCTGTAGATTCTGATGATTTCATAGCGATTATTTTGAGTTGGAGGATGCTCCAACATTCAGTAGTGAAGAGGTAAAACGGGATAAGTCATTTTTTTAACGATCTCTTTCATAGAATATCTCGAAAACTAATGGAGATAGGCTCTTTTCGTTCTAATTATCCTTTGCATCGAATTTAAAGAGCTACAAAAGAAATTGGGACGAAAAAGGCGTATTTCCATCAGTTTCCGAGACATTTTCGAAAGAATTTTGAACGAAAAAATCGACTTATCCTGCTGCACTTCTTCGCTCCAATAATAATAATAGAAAATACATAATCTACGTTTTTTCCGAATTTCTCTGAATTTTCCGAATTTCGTTTTGTTTCGCTTTGGTTTTGGTTTGGTTGATTTACCTCTTAGCTACTAACTTTTGCTCCGAACGATATTTAGAATTTATTTGAAATATTATTGGAAATCTTAAGGTTTTTTTAAATTACAATACTAAAAGATTGTCAATTTGCGATGTTTCGCTTATAATTTAAGCTTCATCAGGCTCTGTAAAACAAACTTTTACTATTGTAATTCGTATGTTAATCTAGCTGTTAGTAGATGTAAAAATATTGATATTTTCACTGATAGCATGTCTTTCCATTGAAACTCAGCTGAGGAAAGTTGTAATCGAAATGTATTAATCGATACTTATGACGATTTGTAGCACTAATGCGACCTGTAATTGGCTTCGGCTATTGGTCATGAATAAATAAATAAATAAATGAATAATTTAAAAAAACCTCCCAATTTCCCATGATACTTCAAATAATTTATAAACAACATGGAAATGGATCCGATTATTGATATTTAGAATGATATTAGAAAATCTGCTTCATCCGAATCTAATTTGTCACCGATTCTCTTGCGCTTGTGATACATCAATCCTCATTTAAATCTAAGATTCTAAGAAAAATGTAATTTTCGTCAAGAACTTCTCCTGCAAGCCGTGTTAACTTTTTTTCCTGTCGATCGAGGGACCATGTAGTAAAACTTTCAATGGCAAAGCTTAGTTCATCGTTTTGCCCTTTTTCCAAGGAATTTTATATTGAAAATCGATCAGTCTCTCACTGAAAAAAAAAGTTTCAGGATTTTATATTACGACAGGATGTATGTCAGGATAATTTGCAGCTTGAATGTAAACGTCACTTTGATACGCTGAAGTGAAATCATTATATTCGTTGCTTTACGAAATATTATAATATGAAACGAGAACACCATTATCGGAAATACACTACTGAAACAGGATATTACCCTTCATTATTCAAAACAAATACCTCTGTCATTCTGAATAATGCATTATCTTTTATTGATTTCAAACGATGTAATTTTCAGGAGTAGAGAGGAAACATTGAAGAAACATTTTCTGTTATTTTGTTTCGTTAAAAATTAACGCACTTCAAAATACTCAATCTGATTACAAATTTAGTGCAGAATTACCAAAATAACTCTTCCTATGATGTTGTTTTATTGTGACCTACCCTCGCAGGTTTTTCGGGACATCCCGTTTTCTTGTATGCATTTTTTACATTCCATAGTACTTTTATAATCTATGAAAATCCGAATTTCGTGTATTACAAATACAAATACGAAATACTTTCAACACCATTTACCTTTATTTTCTTCATTCTAATCTTTTTTCTCTTCGTTCGTTTTATTTTCTCTTTTACGAATTTCAATGAAGCTTTTCCTACGAATTTCGAAGAACTCAAAAAAATAATCTGCTAAGCCTGAGGCGTCCAAAAATATTCGCAAGATCATTGCTTCATTTATTAACGATCTGCACTCAAATTAAAAAATGAAGGGGGGCGGGGGATCTGTATTCGAACGATGCAGATCATTTCAATTTTTGAATGATTTTTTCATTCATCAATTCTAAATTACATAAAATTTACAAAAACTAAAAAACTCACCCATTCCGTGGTGATGCAGTGACAGCTCCTGTTGGTTTACTTGTCTGAGGTTTAACTGATTTATTTACTGAAATCCTACGTGGTTTATCCCTTTTACAATAAGTCGTAGTATCAATTGGTACTGAGACAGGTCGACTACCAGTTGGTAATTCAATGTGATTTGGATTATCAAAACTAGTTCCCAATTCAGCAGTACCAGCAGCATCATCCTCAGTTTCACCAGCCAGTGGGTTATTCGTCACGCGTACCTAAAGCGCACAGTAGTATGACCAAATGTAAGTAGAGTTTGTAAGCTAATGACCCGTGAAGATGGGCAAAGAGCCAAATACATTCAACAGTCAAAGTTAAAGAACGAGAGATAGGATAAGGTAAAGAGAGATAGAAATGAGGTGAATAGATAGTGAATTGTTGAATTTTTTTTCACAAAAATGTAAGATAAACTTTTGTTTTTAACAGTTGAAATGTTACAAACCTGTTGAGGTGCACAGGCAGCACGTTCAAGTGTTGCTCTACCAAGCCAAACCCAATCGTGGGCATTAGTGGTAGATTCACGGGGTCTTCGACCTGCTGATAATTGTTGGCTTGCTGCTGCAGCTCGTGCCCTTACTGCACCCAGTACTGGATGACCAGATACAGTTGAATCTGATGGTAGTGGCTTGAATTTACTTGCATAAACGACACAGGATATCACGAAAACCACTATTGCAAAACAAAATGCTGCTAAAAGCACGTACATTCCAATAGCAAGTGGTGTCATGTGATTTGGAATGTGTTGAATTATTCCAACATCTCCAACTCCACCTGAAAAATACAATTTTACATTCAATTCTATCGGTTAAATTATATTTTGATGTGGGAGAGACTGGGACGAAATGGACCTATCGTTCGAAATAATTCGGGATTTTTTTTTTAAATAAAGGAATTCCTGGAACATTTTGAAAAAATTCACCAACAATGTCCACATTTTGAAGCATCTTCTCAAATTTTTTCAAGATTTCTCCATCAAGTCTTCCCTTTGAAAAAAAATTTCTGGCTTGTTTTGCCACTCGAGGCCCATTTTGCCCCATTCTCCCCTATATTATTGAATAAAGGTACAAGTATTGCTATTCTCATGATTTATTCATTGTTCCAATGTAAGGAGGATATCAACGGAATATGTAGATTACGCAATATTTGCACTTGAAAATATAGATAATGGAATTTATTATTAATATTATGTATTGGAGAACTGTTGGATTTTTCAATTGAAGAAAGGCATTGATAGGAATAAAATTTGAAATAATATTGGGTTGAATGGATTCATTTTCTGTGAATGGATTTTTCGTTTTTAACGGAAAAAAAAATCGAGTTAATATTTTTAATAACCGCTCCTAATTTGGAATTCGAAAACTCATTTATTCTGGAAATATTGAAAACGTTCGGTTAGTGAAACATGATTGGAATGAGCGCACGAATGAATAGAGCCTTCGGTGATAAATTGTCCGGACAGTTGTGTGAATGAGATATACTACGAGGATTGTACGTGGTCAGCAGTGACAGGCATTGCATTTCGACTCAGATATCCAATAATTCGGATTTTCCAAATAAAAGAGGAATTTTTGATTAAATCTTGCAAATTATTACAGTAATTAATAAATTGTAATTATATTATTAAAAAATTAGGAGTCCGAATAATTCAACGTTTTTGCTGATGATAGGAAACAATATAGGCAAATGATTTTGCTGAATATTCTGATGTCTATGATTTCGTAATCAATCTACGGAAATTGGACTGATTATTATCCAATAACCAGCGTTATGGTTCCTTCATGATTTCCAATGATTTACCAAAACTACTGGGAAATCATTGTTATTAATGATTTTCGGTAATTCCTTTGTGATTTCTCCCTAGAGTAGCGAGATGATTCCCTCGGTAACTAGTCTCCCAGGGATCATTTGAATCGTATGAAATTCGCATAGAATCGATTGAAAACAAGAAATAGAAATTTTTTCATATTTTTTTTTGTTTGAAATATGCTAGATATGCCTCGAATCGAAAAATGACACGATTGAGATCAGAATCCACGAGAGATTAAGAAATTCTTAACGATATTTACGCGCAATCTACGTAAAAACTATTTTTTCAATTTATTTACATAAAAATTTGTGATTTACATAAAATTTTGTGAACACGGAATTTGAAGCAATGTATAATTTGCAGAGAAATTTTACAACGATTTACCATCTAGAAATTGAGATATTTGATTTCAAAAAAGTGATGTTCTATGCCTTATGGCGTTAAGTATCTCAATTTTTAGCCAGTAAATCGTTGTAAAATTTCTCCAAAAGCTGAACTTTGCTTAGAACTTCGGGTTCACAGAATTTCATATGGAAAAATTGAAAAACAATTTTTACGTGGCTCCTAAGCGGAACTACGGGCGGAAAGTAAGCGAGATAGAGCGATTTTACCTCAATCTTATTTTATAGAGAATTTAAAAAGCCACAGAAAGAGAATTCCGGCAAAATCGCTCTATCTCGTTTAGTTTCTGCGATATTCCTCGAAAACGAACGAATATCTTAGGAGACAAAGTGGACCCACGCGTGAACCTCTTTAAGAAGAAGTCTTTTAAAACCAAATAACATTGAAATTCATTTTATATTCAAATTGGCTCATTGTATTCACTATTGTACTATTGATCTAATTACTACAGCATTGGAAAGAAGAATAAAAGAGGTATTATAGAGTACCGAAGGCATTTCATGAAAAAATCTAGTTACAAAGTAATTATTCTCAAAGAAATATGATTATTATTTCATTCTTATACTTTCATAATTCAATTCCGTAAAATTCAATTACTTTTTCCGTTTTCCTAATAAAAGAAATTATTGGAAATAAAGTTTCTCATTTTTGTCATGAATGCACAATTTCCAACTGACATTTAATTCAAACTTTTCCAATAATCTAATTTTACAGTATTCAAAGTTCAATTTGTCACTTCATTTCCGTACAAATTGGAAAAATTTAATTTAAAAATTATTGAATTAATTTTTTTTTTCCACTCACCGATCAAAATGTCATGTAAATCTGGTGCAATTCCATGACCATTTTTTCTCTCTCTGTGATGATGTGATGAGCCTTGAACTGTTCCCCCACCATCATTCTGTACGAATTCTGGACGATGTGGCAGATCACTAATTGTAAAGTCAACCTCAACATTTGCAGTTGCTGTTGCAAGATTTGTAGATGCTGTATTTGTCCTTGATGTACTTTTAGATCTTCTGTTTCCTGTTTGTGACATTCTACAGGCTTCTGACAATTGTAATGTAACACGCAGCAGGTCACCACGTCCTTCACCAACTGCAATAACACGTGGATGATGAGATGCAACCATTGGTGCAAATGCAACGACTTCTGGATCGAGACTCTCAACAACAAGATGATAATCAGAAACAGATATCTCACGAAGTGGTGTTCTAGTGCCATCCGAAAATTCTATGTCAATGTCCAAGAGTCCTTCCTATTTAGATAAAAATGAAGATGCAATAAATTAATATTTCTTTTTTATTCTTCTTATTTTTTTCCGATTACAAAAATCTGATATTATTGAGGAATTATTGGAAGTGACTATTAAGGATGATTGGAAGGTATAATAGGAAAAAAAGTTAAATTTTTATATGAAATCTTTAATAACAATTTATACAAGATGACATTCGCAAATTCGATTCAGTGAATCTTTAAAGTATGTAATGAGGAATAAAATAAGCCCTAGGAACAAAAAATTAATTGAAAATTGAAAAATTTTTATTACTTTTTACATTTTTTTGAATCTTGAAAAATTTAATGGAAAATTTTCAATCAATTTCTTGTTCCTTGAGCTCATTTTATTCCTCATTACATTCTTTACAGATTCACTGCATCAGATTTAAGAATTTCATCTTGCATAAATTGTTATTAAAGATTTCATACGAAAATTCAACTTTTTCCGATTGTATCTCTCAAATATCCTTAAGGCCGGTTTTTCCTCAAAAAATATTAATTAATTTTTTGTTTTTGATCTTTCATTATCATTTATCGAAATAGGGTATATTATTCAATTTTCATGATTTGTTAGAGATGCAAAAAAAAAGATTAATAAAAAAAAAATTCTGACGTTTGAAAGTTCAATAAAAAAAAGATGGAATATAGGATTTTATTCATGGACTGCAGAGAGCAATTGTATTTTCGTTCGTCCTCGATAATTCATGCATTTCAATATTTGAAATACATTGAAATTTTCAATTAAATATATAACTAGTGGTTAGATTGTTGGATTTCACGTGACCTCATTTATATCCGCAAATTTTCAACAATGGTATTAAATTATTTCATCGACTATTGTAACTGATTTTTCCTTTCAAATCGTTTTTTTTTCTTTTGTGAACTGTTATTTATGAATTCGAGGGTTTACGATAAACATCCATTGGCCCAATTAATGTATTACAAATAATAACAAAATTATTGATTTTACTGCCGATGTGGCGTATGGAATTCAGAATTATCTGATGACATGAATAATAATAGATTTTACCCTCTCGAAATTTTTGATTTCCCTACTTCGCTGCGGTATTATAAAGAAAACTAAATTTTCTAATGTTCCTTTGATTCCAGTTTTTTAGAATTTTATGAAAATCCCAATCTAAATCTTAACGGCTTTAAGACTAAAAAACTTGATTACACATTTTTCATGCTTCTTTCTTTAGTTTATGAAATTGAAATTGAAACTTCAATCTGCAAGTTTGATAGAATTATAAAGTTATTAAAGTATCTTGGTAGCTACAGCTCCATTCATTGCTCTTTCTACAGGATGATCTAAGGGTCAGTTGATAGTATAGTAATGCCTTTCGCAGTTAATAACTCAAAAATGATCATCAAATTCTGAACATTCTGAACTATTTGCGAGACAAACATAATAAAGAATATGTGAGAAATTAAATTAACATTATTTTTTCGTATCTCAAGTTAAAATAGATACCTTTCCAGGATTATCCGATAAGACTCATTTTTCGGATAGACTCATTTTTTTCTTAGAAACACATCAATGGATGTAAACTGATCTCACTTTTCATCAGAGACTCATTTTTTCTGAGAAAAGTGAGAACTCCAAAAAATGGGAAGGGTTTAACTCCTGATTTTAGCCCAAAAAGCGTATAATTTTCAAAAAAATCAACTTGGACACCCATTTTTCACGGAAAATGCCCTCATTTTCGCTTAAAATCGTTAAAAAAAATGCATCTCAAACAATTTTATGAAAATACCCATTTTGCCCCATTATCCTCTAAACACATTCATAGAGTCAACTTACTTGATACTGTGCTGTTAATCGCCGTGTAACAGAGGTTTCAGCAACATAGCCATTCTCAATAGCTGAATCTGGGCCAATGATCAGTTGTAATCCTGATACGACTTTAACGGATAACCGTGAGATTGTCACCCTATCATTACCAACACGTATTTCCTTAGCTCCAATGACTCTTCCAGTAATAGGTGATAATACCTGCACCTCTGTTCTTCCAACTCCTCTACCTTGAACATTACGATCCTGCAGTAGTATTGCAATACGTGGATCAGATACCCTGAGTAATCCAATAACGAGATCAGTCACCCTTAGCCATGTACGGCGATTAACAAAATACGATTCACGTCCAGAATCGTGTCCAGCAGCTAAAAATCTAGCATGTACTTCAACTGGACTCTGTTGAAATCGAAGTTTGCAAGTTGCCTGCAATGGACTACGATCAATCCAGTTAACTGAATCCCAACGATTGTCCCCCCTAAACATTTCACTATCAATATCATCAACATCCTCCTCCTCATCTTCATCCACTCCAGTGACACTTCTTTTCTTCACTTCGCTACCATCTGATTGTACAATTCTTACTGTACGATTTAAGCTTCTCTTGTGCTTTTGAATTGGATGACCCTCTGGTACTTTCCACCCTTTTATCTGGCTCAATCGCGAATCACTAACTGTTACTTCCAGTGGAAATTCAGGCATCCATACTGTAAATCGTGCTAAACCAGTGTAGGTACCATATTTCACGAGAACTGATGCATTACTCGATCCTCTTATTTCCGATCCATCAACGTATACACTGCTGCACGATGATGAAACCTAGATACGTCAGAATTTAGTAATATGCGTAGGTAAACAGCCTCTCAATTTGCATGTTAGGGCCAGATCCGTGACTTGCGAATAAAGAGGCTTTACTGGATTGACTATTTATTTATAAATAGGAAAGAGCGTTTATAGTCGTCTGAATGGGATTTTATAGATTATATGGAATAGAAGGTGCGATTATGGTGATGGACGACTCATAACGATTAAATCGGTAGCAAAGACAAAAAAATGAGATAAGTGAATTCTAATTTGTAATTTATCAATTCGAAATATCTGAGAATAAATGCAAGATACGAAAATTGTCATAAATCTTTTTTCCCAGAGCAGCCGAACATCCGTGGAATATGCGGATCTTTTCGAAGAATTTTAGGTGACAATTATCTGATTTTACTGCTCAACTACGTAAATCATTCACTAAATAGCCCTTTTTACTCACTTTAAGTACACTCTCATCTTCAGAATGACATGACGACTGTAATGTAACATCAGCAACAGTACCAGCTTGACTAACAATGAAAACTTTCATTGCTTGTGATACTTGTCGTCCTGTAAGTACTGCAGTATTCATAACTTCCCAGTTCTGCAAAGAATAAAAAAAAAAAAGTAAAAAATTTTATGAAAGAACTATACAAAGAGGTGAGAAGTATGTTAAATATTAAAACATTTAAACTGTGTATAACTAGATGGTAAATTGCCAACGTGAAAAGATACGAGAATAAAGTTGAAAGTTCATGCAAATTGCGATTAGAATTTTCACTCCTCCAATATTTCTGAAAATCTTAATTACTGTTAAACTATGTAGAAAGTTCTGGAGTAGGAAATTTTTAACATAGGATTTAATTAAGAAAAAAAGAAAAAAAAGAAGGAATCTTAACATGAATGGTTTTTCCTTCTTCAACGCAATAAAATGAATGTAATTGTCTGCAATTAAGTCATTTTATTAAATTACAAGACGTGTCAGAGACTTCTCAACGAGTTTCACTCGCATGTGAAAAGCATTTGGGGATGCTAAAGCTTTTCAAGAAGTTCGTCGAAAGGAAACACGTGGCTGAATTAATGAGCAAATTAATAATCAACAATCTTCCACTATTCAGCTAGTTAGTAAAGCTCAACTTGAGTGAAGCTAAATTGCGTTGAAGGTAAGAAGCTTCGTGTAACCGTCCCTCGAGTGTGTGATTACTGCTGTATAATATTTAAACATTTCCATAGATAGATTTTGACTAAAGCGAGATGAAATTCACTCGAGTTAGTTTGATTACTACACGAATTTAAAGATTAAAATATGAAATAAATTCTAAATGAAAGTTTATGAGGATCTGAATGATATTGTGAATTTTCAAGTCAATTGACCGTTTTGTGTTGTTCAAAATAAATAGACGAGAATTGAAAATAACACGTTGTCTTACGGGCCAATATAGGATCTTGCGCTTTTAAGTTAAGCAAAGGATTAAAATCTGGAAAATGTCTAAAAAAAAGGGAAAAAAAGAAGAAAATTTGCGATTCAATTTGAAAATTATTGACCATCCGATAACTTTGTAATAAATGATTTCTGTTGCTGTAAAGACGGGAATACGTTCATCAAATGGCATACTGTTGCTCAAGTAATAAATGACAAATAATTAATGTAATTCACCAATTCTTCTTCGAATTCGCTTTTAATACTAGGAAATACGTTTTTAATCATGGATATTGATTTTTGGGTGTTTTTTCGTTCGTTTCTTGCACACTCAACAACTAGTGCGACATATCGTTGTCTTAGAGTGTAAAGGGCATAAATGGCACACGTTTCCTATCTTGTTATGCCCTTTTCATTCTAAGAACACGATATGATCAAACTACTTTAAGATGCCGTAATGCCGAATAATGCTCATCTGCTAGTGCGGATTTGTATACTTAGCTCACGTCAAATTGCATGAATGGAAGGCGGAAAAAATATCCCACGTAAAAAATAGGCCTGTAAATAATAGACCTGAAAAAAAGTCTATACAAAAAATCCACATCGACCATATTAACCACCCACCCAGAATTAAATAAAAAAATGAAAAATTTTGAGATAAATAATAGCATGGAATATATTTTCCTTGTCTACTTTTTTTTTAGTCCATCTTTCGATAGGCTATTTTTTTACTTGTCTCTTTTTTCATTTTCTATTTTTTCCTAGACTCGCACGAATAAGTAGTCCAATATGAAACAAATTGAAATTGGCCAAAGAACCTTCATCTAATATTTTCAAGAACAATATTGTACCAAGTGGTAATGAATTTCCTAGACTCACTGCAAAGTTTATTCAAATAGATTAATGAAAAAAAAAAAAAAAAAACGACTGGACTGTCCTAATTACAAGGTGAAAAAACGTTGGAAAGAAGCTTTGAGTAAATATTCACTGCAGTACATTAAAAATGAGTGATACAAAGTCAGTTCTGCTCTAGAAACACAGTATTCCTCTGCAAGAGATAGAATAACAAAAGAAACTGGTCTTTTCGTAGTACAATAACAAAGAACAACTAGAAGAAAAATAACTGGTAGAAGAGCCATCTCCTATTGCTCAATGATACTAATGAAGAGCACTTTTTCCATCTCACTTTTATTCCGGTCTCTTGGCTCGAATGCGGAAGTGCAATATAAAACACAGTCTTGAAAAAAAATATTTTTTTATCCCTCTTGTTTTTTTAAAAATAATTTTCACTTCTTTTTCTTTTTTTTCTCCCCTTTTCTTTCAACATTAAGTACATTCAGGCTTTATAGACTATCCAAGTTGTGCCACACGATAATCCGATTTGAAGGCTCATGTTTATTCAAATAGAAGTGCACTCGAGGGCCATTGAAAATTTTATTTCACAGCTATTCAATCGTTCCGAAAGCAATCCATCGATAATTTTTTTTTTTTATTGTACAGTTTGTTTTTGTCTCTCCTTTGTCAATTCGTTTTTTTTTCCAGCGTTTTGTTTTGTAGATTTTATTCATTTTCTCTTATGAAAACATGGACATGTATCTATCTGTGTATTTGTGTGTGTGTATGTGCATGTTCCTCGATTATCGGATGAATAAAACCACACCGATTTTGGAGTCCAATGGTTTTCATACCGTAAGTACTCGGTGAAACGTAATACTGAAATTGAAACTATTCAAATGAATGGCGCGCCTCGAGTCTTTTGAATATTTGTGTATACTAGCATGAGCGTTGAATATTTTGCAGAGAAGAGGAAAGAGGGAAGAGTATAACACACTCTGTACACTTGAAATTTTCGTACAACACTGAGGGTACATGTAACATTGAATGAGTTGGATGGACTCTGTGTTACTAAATGCTGTGGTTTCATCAATTATGCCGACTATGTAATCCTTGATTATGCAGCTATTCTATTATCCCCTATCTAACACGGTATTTCGACCTGAAACCTCTTTCTCATAACATTAGCATAAGTGGAGGCCCAAAATGTTTCAGTATTTTCATCGATAATTATATTGTAGCTGAAGAGCCGCAGTGACCAAAGCTACATCATCCATGTGGTTTTCGGTGATGTTACAAGAATTTTAGTAATAAGTCAACGTAATTATGATGAGAGAATTTGTGGAATTTGGGGAACTCAATTAATGTCAGGGAGAAATAAAAATAGAGATGTTGGAGGATAGTGTGGTATGGAGATAATTTATGTAGTCTATCCATTCATGTATGAGATACATCTCCTACATTCTTGATCAGCTTACAGAATTGCTTGATGCCAAGAATGTTCAAGTGATGATTTTTTTCCTAAGAAACAAAGTGGTACACAATTTAGGTCTATTAGTAGGGGAAAGTGGAGCAAAATGAACCTCCGGGGTAACATGATGTAGGAATTTATTTCGGAGTGAAAGGGTTCATGAAAAAATCCGAAAAAAATTTGAGAAGATGTTCCAATATGTGGACATTGTTGGTGAATTTTTTCAAATTTTTTCGTACAGCTCGTCACTCTTAGAAAAAAATCACGAATCATTTTGACACTCGGATCCTTTTTGCCCCGGTTTCCCCTACTTCATGAAGAGGAAAATAAGACAGAAATTCGAGCTTTGAGGTTTATTAACACTGGGCACCATGAACGAACTAACGACTTTGATCGAGTGATGAGGGATTCCCAGACGTGTTATTTCGGCTGCAATGTCACTCACCGGATAATTTAATTTAGAATGCATGAGAAAAAAATGTTCAACTACTAGAATTTATTTTATTTTTTCAGCGAGTTTGTAGGATATGTCAATTGAAAAATATAGGAGTTTTTTTAAAGGGGTTTCATCATCTTTGAACCTGAAAAAATAAGTTTTTTTCGGAAATTTTATTTTAGAAAACCGAAAAAAAGTGGAATAATTTGATTTTCTGAGATTTATTATACATGTATTAAAGTACATAGAAAAAATTGATTTAAAATATTAAGAAATGGTGGCGGTACGGTTCCTGAAAGTTGCCCTGCGATTTTTAAGGACGTCCGCGGCAGGCAGAATAATTCTTGGCAAATCTTGTCTTAGAGCAAAAAATCAAATTTCTCGTTGAAAGAGATCACATTTACTAGAGAAGTACTCAAGATGGTCCCAAAATATCGATTTTTGAAAAAATAGCAAAATAGTGAGAAAACATTTTCGAAATTTTTTCAACACCATTTCGCCATTTTCTCAAAAATTAATATTTTTGGGTAATCTTGTGTACTTCTCTAGTGAATTCAATCTATTATAACTAGGGGTGTGCGAATAGTGTTCGAATCGAATCGAATATTACTATTCGATTCGAATTTCGAATCGAATAATTCGAATATTCGAAAATTCGAATTATTCGAAAATTCGAACTAGTCAAAAAAAATCGAATTATTCGAAAATTAAAATTATTCGAAAATTCAAATTGTTCGAAAACTCGAATTATTCGAAAATGCGAATTATTCGAATTATTCGAAAATTCGAATTATTCGAAGATTCGAATTTTCGAATAATTCGAATTATTCAAACAAATTCGAATTATTCAAACAAATTCGAATTATTCGAAAATTGAAATTATTCTAAAAAATTCGAATTATTCGGAAATTCGATTCAACTTTTGAATCGAATATTAATATTCGATTCGGTACGAATAATTTGTGGATTCGAATTATTCACACACCTCTAATTATAACGAGTATTTTGATTTTTTGCTCTGGGACAAGATTTGTCAATGTTATCCTGCCTATTTCTTGCCTTATTTCTTTCAGAAATTTGCGCTCAACCGTTTGATAATGAAAGAATAAAAATGGTGGAACGCGGAGAATCCCTCATATGTTGACCAGTCGAGGGTTGAATAGTACCCCTTCCGAGGGGTAATTGGGTGAAGGTTTGAAATTATTCCTCCCAACAGCAGAAACTATTCAGTTTTCGGGACTTTTTCAGTTACTTCCTAGAAATTGTTCCTCTGCCCATTTGTAGAATAATTTTTCAACTATTTTTCTCTCCAGTTTTAAATAGTTTTTGAAGGGTGTTTTTAAAAAATTCAACCTCTCGACCCAATTTCTCCAGTTTAATGAACAAAACGTGGGTGTGAGTGTTTCTAACAGATTAATGACCAGAAATACTCTAAATATTCTCTTTATTTAGCCCAGTACCCTAATAGATACTTTCAAAATTTCCATTTGGATTATCTATCACAATTTTCGGCTTTATAATGAATCCATTAATAATACACGTGAATAAAATCTGAATTTATGATGAGCATACATATTTATGTTCTATCATTTAGATTGATTCTAATTTATAAAAATAATTAGCGAAAACATATTAAAATATACAAATGGATTTCGGGAAGGGTCAATTGAATTTTCATGCATTTCCGTTTTGAAGCTCGAAAAATTGATGGATTCATAATTCGTGTAAATTTCAGGATTTACCATGTGTAATCCAATATTTGACATCTCTCCATATCAAATTTTCAGCGATAAACCGATAATGACGAACATATGTCATTATTGAAGTTTCGATTGGAATAAATGCTCAATAGTAAAATGATGAAATGCAATCGGTTAATTATATATTGAGGTCAATATTTCCATAATTCTGTATTTCGAAAATTTTGTTGTCCGGTATATATGATTTTTCTGATAATTAATATAGCAGGAAAAGGCTCCAAAAATACTAAATAGTGTGATTTAATTTTTTTTTCGTGGAATCTATTAAATATTAAATCTAAAAAGAAAACATTGTGTCTGTAAAAATAAGAAGAAAATGCGGCCCCAAGTCTGCTTTTCATAATGTACCAAAGATTAATATAATAAACTATCTCAAGATATTCCAAAACAATTAAGGGAATAAATGCAGAATGTCAGAATTCGATAATCTTGAAAGCTGTTTATCTGTATTAGTTTAAAATGTTTGTACTTTAAGTTGATAGATCCCCCAGGGCAACTGGTAGCGCGCGCGCGCCTTTGAAACTCAATTGTAAATCCAATTGTTCACCTGTCGCAACTTGCGAGAATAAGGCAAATCGATTATCGGAGTAGTGAAACTAAAGCGTAAACTGTTAAGTAAAGACAATAATCTATTATTTCACAGAATAAAGGAAGTGCTCAGTATTTTTTTATTCTTATTGTTACTCGGTAGCAGTCTTTGTAAGTGAATGATTTCAAAAAAGGAAAGAAAATGTGTGTTGAATATAAATTATGGAATCATTTTCTTTTCTCCAAGTACAGTTATTTCCAGTGATTTGACGCTGGAATTTAAAAATTTATTCTAACAATTCCTTCTTTTCTGCGAAAAAAATCACTTCCAATTTCGAAAATTATGAACGTTTTTATTGATAAAACCTGTTACCTTAGAAATTGGTAAAACCGCTTGAATATCATCCTTCTGTATTTCCAAGCGTGCTTGAAGCTTTCTTTTTTCAACATGATGGTGATGATGATGGTGCTGTTGTTGTCGTTGAAATTGCATAGTTTCAGACGATTGTCCTGTTTTTGTTTGCATAGCAATATCATCCTCGTCACCTTCCAATGTATATCGTACACTCCACATGATTCTACCACCGTCCCAGCTGCTACTTCCAGCACCCTCTTCACTTGCCTCAAGAAGCATCGTCATAATCTCAACTGCAGTACTACGAAAGAAGGATTGAATTGAAAAGCATGACGACTACCACTTTGGAATGCTTGGGACTTAATCTTTTTTATTACATGTATGTGTTTGAAATCCCCAATTGTACACGAGAAAGATGGGATAGAGAAGAATAAGAGGAAGAAGGAAGGAAAAAATGAAGAGAAAAAAAACTCACGTATTTGTTGGTCTTGGTGCATTTTCTTTTCTTCTCACTGTGAATGTCGCAGCTGTATTCTTGGCTTTAATTTCCGATGTAAGAATCCAGTCTGGGTTGCTCGATGTCGCTTCTAAAATTTTTACGCCTGACTTCACACGAGCTCTGAAAGTTAATTCATGACAACGATTCATTTTGGAAGAATCACGTATTTTACACAGTTTATTGAACTTTATTGGGGTTGAAAATACTATTTTTAATTCATAGAGCATCTCGCAAATTATCACTCAATTATTACGTGAATGACTATTAATTTTATCGTGTTTTTTCACAATTTTTTTGAAATTCTGGGGAAGTATTGATTTTGTTTCTGGTATTCATAATATTATTCGCGTAATTTATCATATTCATCAAGAAAGATTTTTATTCCTCGAACCGCTAAAGATGTCTTTTAGTATCTCTCTTCCTCTCTCACTCTATTCTTCTGTTATTATTATTACTATTATTCCAATTATTGTTTTTTTTCCTTTCATTATTCATTTCGTTTTTTTTTCATTTATAATAATGTTCAATGCTAATTTTCAAGTATCAGCTACTTATGAACTAAGCTATGTTTTTGTGTTGCTCCTGTTACTTTTTTTTGCTTATTAATGCTGTACCTCACAGATGTACAATATATTGTACACAAATAAAAATACTTAATCAATTGATCAATCAATTTCCTCCGCTACACGAGTAATACAGAGAGTAATTACAGTTCAGTATTGAAGTTTTTCCTTTTCTTCTCTTTGCTTTTCTCGCAAGGAGAATTCCAGAAACAAATATTGACGGTATTAAAAAAAATGGGAAGTCTAATAGCTTTCGAGAAATTGATTAAACAAAAGTTTTTTCATACTCAAACTCTTTCAAGAATGAATTGCATTTTTTTTCACTAAATTACTTCAAAAATTTACATAAACATCCCTTTTTCTTAATATTTGATAATTCATAGAGAACGGATATCAAATACGTATCAGTGTGATTTTATCTTTGAAAACTTGAATTGTTCCCCAATAATATTCTTCATAAGTATAACAATGATAAATCAAATTCTGTCGTACGTATTCGCAAAGATATTCAAACTTCGTCTTAATAATGGTAATAACTTTTGAAAACAGATTCTAATCTTCCTGACTAATTTCAAACTTTCCTCCACGACTTCAACAATACGAAAAGTAAATTCTTCAAAAGTGTAAAAGAAAAATATGAAATTGCAGAAGTTATACTGAGTAGAAAATTAAGATGAATTCAATTGATCATTGGAGCAAAGTAGAACGTGCTGAAAATACAGTAGTTGTTATGGAAGAGAGAATCAATACTTTCAGAATATCTCAAATTATTTCCAATAATCATAATACATATTGCTCCATAAATTCAAGAAATAGAAGAGATAATAATAATCATTAATCCTGAGAGTTAAATATTCATTGAATGACCCAGTTAAAATAAGGTACATGACGTATTACTCCTATGATTCTCGAGTAAGAGATGGAAAAAATATGAATTTTTTCATTATTCCAGGTTGGTATATAAGAATACGAGGTCGTACCTACCTAAGTGAAACAGCAATGACAGCTGGCCCAGATGTGACCTCCTTTTGTTCTCCCACAGACGTTGATGTTTCAAGAATTGTCTGTGGATGAAGAAAAGCTGGTACATGAAGTCTTGATCTTGGATAAAGTGGACCATGTGGTACAAGTAGTGTCAGTGATTCATCTGCTTTTAATTCTCTGTATTCTGTACGATTTGGTACCAATGGTACTCTACCAAGTGGTGTTACTGGCTGTATCTGTACTCTTGGTCTACAGCCACCACCAGTAGTAGCATCATTTTGCAATTGTTGTCTCGTTGATCCACCAGAATTATCAACATTATCATCAGCAATAATAATAGTACGTGGCTCAAGTACAGAATAAGCAACTTGTACAAGTTTTGGTGGTGTTTTAGTTAATTTGACTCTACCAGATGCATCAGGTGCTGACAGTGGTGGCCACCAGTCTGCTGGTATGGTTATTTGTGCTAAACAAACACCATCCTCACCATCAGGACTGCAGGCAGCAGTTAATGGACTTTTACCAATTATTGTTGCATGTAAAAGTACACAAACACGCTGATGACGTGCCAGCAGTAGCTGACGTCTACCACCTGCCTCACTACCAGCGTGAAATAGCACCCGAAGTACTGGTGAATCACGTGGTATACTTGTACCAACTAAGTGTGCTGACATATCTAGATGACGTGTACCAAGCTTTTGTGCATCTATCAGTGCTGCATTTGATGCTGTTATGTTTTTACGTATTTCTGGGCCTGGTAATGCCTCGAGTGAATCAGGAACAATGTAACGAGCTGGTACAGTTTGTTTTGTACTAAATGGACCGTATGTTGCACGTACTGATGCTGGTTCACTTGTTTGAAATACTGTAAATTTATCGATTGATAAAATTGATTCAGCTGATGATGATGAAATTGATATACCACTGGATGGTATTGAACCAATTCCTGGATCTGAACGTGATGGATAGTACTGACGTGGCATGTGTTTCAAGAAAAAGCCACCGTCTTTATTCTCAAAGTGCACCTCCACGGACGAGGCAGCGTCTGTAAAGTAGAAATATCAATTTAAATCTTTCATGTTACTTAGTTTTTTAAATTATATCATCGTCTTAGAAATAAAGTGGCGTAAGTGCTATGTATAAGCATTGGCACTTAGGTCCCTTTAATTCTAAAGCGAGGATATATTTGAATCGGGTTTTTTGAAATTCACTCGAGGGATCTGTTTAGCAGTCAGTTTGCGAGAACTTTTTTTGGAGAGGAAAATAAGAGCTACAAAAAAGTATTAGGTCTTCACTAATGAATTTATCTCATATTGATAAATTAATCTCTACTTTCATATATTGATGATGAAGAAAACTATTGGTGAAATTGCGAATGTATGTCAGCATGTGGCTAGCCAAAAACTCTTCTAATTATTTCCAATCGGCTTAATTCATTGATGGTATTTCATCGTATTTCAGGATTATGAAATAACGTTTCTCTGCCAAAGTTAAGGCAAATCCGTTTAACAATACTGCGGTTTAATAATCGTGAAAAGTATTTTTTTCCAAAGGATCCTGCGGTATTCATGATTAAATCGACGGTTTTCATACTGTATTTCGATATTGGGGTCACTTGGGATTTTGCAGACATGTTTCTTTTGGAAAAGTTCATTCATTGCTTATTAATAGGGATTATTGGTGGTTTATATTTGAAGAACCTCTTTATTAATATAAGAACTCTGAAAATATAGAAGTTCTAGAATAAGAACTTGACTTGTTCGCCTTTCGAGTATGAAATCTATATGAAGAGAAGCTTTCAAAATAATCAATTTCCAGAATTTTCAGTGTAAATTTCTCGATGCTCTAAAAACAGCTTTTTTTGTTGCAATATTTTTAAAGCAAGTAGAAATCACTCAGAAAGCTTTTTTCATAAAAGATTGTTTGAGCTATGAAAAAAGCTAAGATTTTTAAACTCTTTCTTCTTTTTACTAATATTATTTCATTAAAATCAGCTTAGTAGGATCTTGTGATAAAATATATAACAAGCTTTCCACTCATTTTTTTTCCCTTTATCCTCAAACATTTTTATTGCAATTACTTTGATACATCAAGCAGAATAAAAGTTTCAAAATAAGCGTTTTATTTCATATAAAAAAGCTAAAATTTGATCATTAACGTGAAAGAGAACACGAATGATTTATTTCCGGGCAATCAAGCCACACTGGAGTCCCATTAAATGAAGTGGGTCGTTGTTGAAATGAAAATTGAAGTTGAACGCCAAAAGTTGTGGAGAGCTGCATCAAGAGAGAGGGTTGAAGGATCTGGGCCTCCTTCACTTCCATCCACTTTCCTTTATCCATTTTCACGAGAGTAAGGCTTTTTGGCGAATGCTAGTAAGGTAAACTTGATTCCAGGCCGATGATCATCAGTAGAGAGGCACGTCGAACCACTGGTATAATTTTGGTTGGCTCTCGTCCAGCTCATACTCAACGCAGCGTTTGGGATACCTGTCGAAGACGTTCCATCAAGATTTCTTCGATAATTCCAATAAAAACAATACGAGAAAAAGAAATAATAACCCGAGATAGGAATGAAGAAACGGCTATTATTGGCGCGCAATTTTATGAATGTAGGCGATGAGTTTGGACCAATAAAGGTGTCATCGCTTGCCAATATTGACATGTAAGACTGGGCTGACATTGATATTAACTTTTTTCGTTATTCTCGTCCATCATATTAAATTGAGATTTTTTTTTTAGGTTGATTGAGATATCAAACCAAATAAACGAATAAAAGTGGCAGGACACGGAAAATTCTTTATATGATGGCCATTTTAAGATTGACATTAATTTTTTTGGCAGGCATTAAGTTTTTAATTATAATAACTTTTTTTTGTCACCTAAAAATTGAAAATTATTCCTTTTTTTCATGATTTCTGATTTCATTCCTTTTGATTATTATAATGATATTTTGTCTGTTATTTTTAGAATGTGATAAATTGTCCATAGTACCACGTAATATTCATGAAACAATCATGAACCATGTAGTAAAGAAATTTGCCCTTTTCTCGAGTAAAAATTTCATCTCAATCATATTGACTTTTGTTCCATAAAATTTTTCAATTCTCAAAATTAAATGGTACTACATAAAAGGCACAAGGTCCATGCGTATGGATATAAATATGCAGAAGAGTAAAATAGGAGAAAACTCACGTGGAATAACGTCTGCAAGAAATTATTGGATAGTCGTATCGAAAACACTGTGTATTCAGTACACTGAAGTAAAGTGTACCTACGTGTGGTGCAATCTTTTCATCTGAACTATGGAGGCAGTCGTAAAAATTTTCATCGCAGGAACACTGTACCCTAGGGGTTTTCAAATGAATGAAAAAAAAAAAAAAATATCACCCTATAAATACAGTGGTGATAAAATGCACTTATATAACCACAAAAATGTCATATTTCAATCAAAATTCAATTTATGTGAAATAATATTTTTTTAACTGACGATAAATTCATCGTTTTACTGATTGGACAATTATTTATATATTCATACAAACATTGCAAATATTATCAGGATATTCAATATCCTGATTGCGGATAAATTTCCATTTTATACTTGAAGCTAAAATTAAAAAAAAAATATCTCTATTTCAAATTTAAAACCTTGTATAAAATGTTGGATTTGTCAGATTGTATTTAGTTTGCATAGCTTCAATCACATCGTCACAATTGTCGTGTTCACGACAGCATGCATCTGTTACAGCAAAGTGCCCAAGATCCTCCGGATTTTCAGCAAGATTTCCGCTTCCGCACCATTTTGTTCCTACAAATGAACACACAAAAGCTCCAATGTACCTGTATAATTTCGACAGGAAAACCTGAACCTGGTCTACCATAACGAGGGTAATTTACTCTCTGTTCTTTTTTTCCTTCATCTATTCTGTGTTCGAGGGTATTCCGTGTTTCACCATTTGAAAGAAGAATGAAAAAAGAATCAATGCGATTGCAACGTCAGCTGACGAGGAAGTGTGGGTGCAGTTACTGGTTAACAGTGACGCTTTTTTTTGCCCCTCTCACAATTCCACCGCTTTCATTTCATTTCTCATTCTTCTCTTTTTCTTCTTTCTTTTTTTTTTTGCTTTTTCTTGCTTCTGTTCCCCTTCTTTCCTCACCTGGGAAAATTAAATTCAAACGCTCCTTCCGTTCTTCTCGTAATCCATCGACGTCGTTTTCACTGTCGATGTCTGGATAAGTGATATCAATTGCCCATGAAGCTGACAGTTTTATACCAAATGCACTCAAAAGAATGAGAATTCCAGAAATTCTTCTTATTGCACTTTTTTCCATGTTTTTTTTTCTCTCCTTCTTTTTCAGGAACTTCAAAGTGTAATGCTTCAGAGTTAACTGAAGCTCCAACAATTTTCCGTCTTCTTTATATACTTTGAATTTACATACCTTTAATCTTCTTTGCCCAGTTTCTATCGCAGTACGAAGGGAAGGTAGAGAAAAAAAAAAATTTACGATTAAAAATCGCCTTTTCCTATCAGTGGAAAAACGTGCACTGCAGCTTCATACGTGACATGAGTCCGCAATATTCTCATTCTTATTATTATACTTCCTTTTTTTTTCTTTTGGCTCTTTGGCTTGACAGAAAAGGGCATTTTTATGTTTCGGTGAAATGCGAGCAGAATGAGAGTCTACGGGTTATATTTTCCGGGTCTGCGGTATAGCTATCACATTCTGGATGCTAATGGTTTACATGAACGTCTGGAGGTATTCGGGCTGAGTCGTTGAATAATCTTGGAATCATGCAACATTACCAGGCAAAGGTCTTCAGGATTACGAAGGTCGATGAACTATTACAGAAAACCTTGCGTTTTATGGGCATCTTGTTCATTTTTTTTGGCGAGGCTTTGAAAAATTCTGGATGCGAATTTTTATACAGAATCTTTTGGATTCAACAGAAATAGGGCGATTTCCTTCTATTTTTTTTTAATTCTTGAAATTCTCTACAAAAAAGGATCGAGGGAAAAAATTACCCTATCTCGCTTAGTCTCTGGGATATTGTCTAAAAATATTGGCAGAAAAAAATTACTTGTTTGACCTCTTTACTACTAAATCTTCAAATTGAAATCTCGAAACAATTCTTTAGGGATTGACTAATTAAGGATGTATGGAAATTTTGAATTGAGATTTCAAAAAAAAATTTATAGTTTAATTATTCTTCAAAGCATTTAACTATAACGAGTCCGAAATATAAGTAACCGTTTATATTTTGAAGGAAAAAATGATTGAAAATTGAGATAAAATACGTGGGATAAAATTAATAAATATCAAATCTTCAAGCTTCCGGAGTACGAAGAACAAATATTCATTAGAAGGATTGATATCCTAGTAATTTGGCAATATTTAAAAAATACTATATATCCGTTCATTCTGAAGAGAAAAATAGAATTGAAATTCGAATTACTCCATCTAATCATCCATATCTCGTCATGATTGTCCAGATTCATAGTACATGTCACGTGGTCATTTCCTTCAGTTGACCCCGCAACCGTTCGAGCCCATCCCTCCCCATCAAAATTCACAGTTCACCCACGCTCTAGTTCATACATCCTCAATAAATCAGAATTGCTTGATGTTACTTTTGACGTCACCGCAATTTGTACATTTGTCGCTATTATTTCATCATGATGATGAAACATCAGAAAATTCATCTAATTTACCTAATTTCCAATCCCCCAAAAATGACCTAAATCCCAGCTCAAATTGAAGAAATGTCTTGATTTGATGCTCCTTCATTTTCCAAAATCCTCCAAGCTTCATTTCCAAAAATAATGAACTCCACTCCCAATGACACCTGAATGAAAATGACTAGAATCCAAATCTATTCCGAGATGAACGATTAAATCCTCAAATATGTCATCGCGTATGATATATTCACAATTGAAGCTGAACACACATAATCCTAGGTGAGCTCCGGTGATGTTGAAGACAAAAGATGTCCCAGTGGATACTGCACGTAATCATCGTAATACGTAGTTGGGTACAGAACGAAAGTGCACAAGAGTTGCCAGTGGAGATGAATTGTACTGTCAGTTACTTGGTTATTCCATATATATATGTATGTATGCCATTTGGAGTGATGCATATAGGTGATGCAATATCCTCTCTATGAATGTGTAGAATGCTGGAAGCTATTAGCCATTGTCCTATAATCTGAGTTGGAGATGATTTTGAATATGGGGGTTTGTGCTATGATGCTGATGGAGGTTAGAATTGCATACAACGGGGCACTGGTTACATCTGATCACCAAATTAGAGTGAATATTCAAGGCGCTCTGGTTACAGAATTCAAGACAAGAGTTCACGATGGGTGCAAGTGGGTGGAGTTTACGTTGGATAGGTGTTGAAGAGACTCGGGGAAATTTGCATTTAGTCAGGGTATGTAATCTTGGTACCCAAAGTTTTGTCTCAAGTTTCTACAAGCTCTTCTTCTTCGAGCGAAAAGATGTGCTTTATGCTCTAGAAAATTTGATGTCACTTTGGAGTTAGTCTGTGCAGAGACGATAATGACGTGGAATAATTGTAAAATACCGTTGAACAGGCAGGTCTCATCTCGTTTAGCTTGCTATTGATTCGCGCGAATGTAATGCAAATTGGAGATGAAGCAGCATTATCTGCCACATCAATTATATTATTATTTCAGTAGCGAAAAGATGAAACACAAGATAAGTCAATTTTTTTTTACAGTATTTTATCTCAAATATGTTGGAAACTAAACGAGATAGAACAGTTTCGTCGAAACTCTTTTTTTTGTAGAGAATTTCCAGAATTACAGAAAAGAATTGAAGAGAAAAGGCGTATCTCCGTTAGCTTTTGAGATATTCTAAAAAAAACTGTTAGAGGAAAAAAATCGTCTTATTCTGTTTTACCTCTTTACTGCTGATTCAATTCAAGAGAAGCATTAAAATGAAATTTTGTGGATGGTTGGGAAATATTTTGGGAGTGTTTATAAAAGGTGATTCTTATTTTTACTCGTTTTTTTCTACCGATCAAAAAATTCTCAAACAGTTATATTATTCTAAAAAAATTAAGAATTTTTTCGGAATTTTCCTGAAACTTCCAAAAAACATTCAGAAGCTCTTGAAAAGTTTGGTAACTTATTGAAATCACCCAGAAACTCGAAAAGTCATAAATTCGAATTGCCAGAAAAAAAAAATTTTCTTCAAAATTCAAAAGAAATACTCTGCATAATATATCGTCATCCTACAAATAAAGAGATGTAAGTGCTATATATAAGCAGAGTATTTACGCCCCTTCGTTTCTAAGGCGACAATATGATTAAGGATGTTCTACAGGTATTTTTAAGAGATTAAAAAATGATAAGAATGTCATGATTTTTTTTTTGAGATTCTTCAAAAGATCAGGAACCCATATAAAAAATTTTGATTTTTTTTTCATACCGCGTAAGAAAGTTATAATTTTTTGAAAAACGTTGAAAAAACGTGGTTGAACATTGTTCTTAAGGGACATTTTTAAAATCATATGGAACTTCTCGAATAATTGTCAAAATTCAATCAAACTCCGGATATGGGTTGAAGATTACTCGACAGATAAACGTCATCATTTTATTCGATGATTAAATCGATGATTGGCGTTGAAATTAATCAAAATCAGTGAAAAATTGTAACTGGCGCATAAGTGCTGTCAACTTGTGTCGCCAGAAATAAAGAATAAAAAAACCTCTATGGAATGTAATGATAATAATATCATATTTGAACACCCGCAGCGTTCCATAATTCCCTGAAAATAATTTTAATGACGAATTTAAAAACTCATTTTTTCATGTTCAGGGAATAAAACACTGACGAAATCACTGCCCCCCCTCATGCCGCACAACTCCCGCTTACAATACCTGTAGAACATCCTTAAATTCTTTCAGCCATGAAGATATAAGAATTGAATAAAGAATTGAATTTTCAATAACGAGAATGTGACTATAAAATTGATATGAGAAATAAAATATATATCCAGAGACATTACTTTCCTCATATGTAATATAAATGTAATGTTTCGACATCCCTACGCCTCATGAAAATTCGAGTACCTCTCTGATGGCCGTAAAAAATTTTACGATATTCCATAATAATTCTCTCCCATTAGTTTGATCATGATTTTTTATATTTATAAAAATTGCTAAATCTCTCAAAAATTCTAAAATAAATCCCTGCAGAAATATAGTCAGTAGTCGAATGTGTCTTGTGGGCAAGAGAATCAAACATTCTACGAACATTCTAACAATGTAGAATACTCGTTGAGTAGATCAATGTCCGCAGGTGTTTTTGTTGCTGGAAGGGTCAGAGAGGTCTTAAGAGCATTTCGATGTTTTTGCTTGGTAATCATGACCAGCTTACTATTCCAAGCATTGAGGTTTTTTTTTTATCTATCTATTCTAGATAACAAGAAGAGATGGAAGAAAAAGGAAGAACCCCTGGAGCTGTTATGATATGTCATGAAAATCGGTAGGAAATCGCCAGCTGTGGGAGTTACAACTGCCATACAATCGTTTCTCACCGATAAATTTCTACAAGGTGACGAAACTTTGTGGACAAACTGAAAGGAACTCAAAATCGATTATCACCATCTCCTCTTGGCCAAAGGTTACTTCTGTATTTGTTGATAGTATATATATATATATGGTTTTCACTCGAACAAAATTGTCCTATCCTAATACTGCTCTCTGGACCATGTGCAACTGTAGAATAACCTGGTTGGAATAGTTTATCAAGTACAACAGGGAAAATTAGATAGTCGGTTCAAATAACTTCCGCCATGATAGAATATAACGTGGATTTTCCATCAACGATAGAGAGACTGAACTCTGAGGCGTGAAATATTAAATCCGGATTACCGGAAGACTCTCTATGAGTTTCGACGTTATTTGATGAACGACGCTCGTGGGCTCACTCTTGATATTATACAGCTAACAGATTCGAGATCATCTTGTGGAATATTGTGTCTGGGTCTTTCTGGTAGAGAAAGGTTCTCTGCTTTCTGGCCAGAATTGTGGTTATTTTAATTAAAAATTTATAATTTTCTTTTTGAATAAATTCATTCGTTCTTTCAGATATTTAAGGATAGGATGATCATCATGAGCGATCTAACGATTTTGGTCGAGTGATCTGGGCTCCCGGGCATGTTACTTTGGCTATGACGTTGCCAAATCCACTCTACATTGCTTAGACGCATTTAACGAGTTTTCGGCAACGTCGTTTTTTTTGTAAAATTTATTTGTTGCAAAAACATCTTTTTATGTACAAGATTCACAGGTTTACAAATAAACTGACTTAAGGGGAAAAAAACATATTATTAGAGAACTAGTAAAATTAGCCTTTGTGAGGACATAGTATGCGATGCATAATGTCATGCCTCGAATATTATTGTGATTAATGAATTATTGACAATATGTGCTTGTTTGATAGTTACATGCTACATGTGATAACTTTGCTGCTTGTGTGTTATGTTATCTTGATTGATTTTTTTTTTTTTTTTTTTTTTTTATTAAGCTTTAGAATTGTTGCAGTACATCTCGGAAACTAAACGAGATAGAGCGCTTTTGTTCGGATCCTTTTTTGTAGCTCTTAAAAAACTTTACTAAAGAGGATTAGGGAAAATTACCCTGTCTCGTTTAGTTTCCAAGATACTCTTCAAAAAAAAATCGACAAGAAGAATTTAATCCTGTTTTACCTCTTCACTACTCATTTGATGACTTAATTAATCGTCGTTATCCTCTGGGAGATATCAGAGTGATTTTTATGAGTGAGACATGACAGGAAAATGTCATTTTATCATCCACTTAAAAGTACGTGTTCTTGTCACTTTGGCTTAGAAGATTGAAGGATTCATTGAACCTAATTGCGTTTCTAGGCGAAATTCTTCATTTCATGATGAATAACAAATAAAATCCTCCTATTTTTTATCTCTCAAAAATTCCACCATCATTCGCAATAGGTTTTTCACAAAAGCAATTAATTATATTGCAAAAGTTTCAACATTTCTCCTTCGAAAGATGATAATAAAGAAAAAAAAAACCTCAAGATAATTTGAGAAAAGGGAAAAATTTGATCGTAACTTTTTTTTCTCTTTTTCATTCTCTCCTCATTTCTTTCCATCGACCATCAGGAAGTTTTATCTATTTACTTCTCTCCAAACCACGATGAAATTGCACGACTGGGCCTTCTTCTTTTTCCCCTTCTTCCGCAATTCAACCTTGTGCACAGATTCGAATCTCAGAATCAAGACCAAGAAAGAAAGAAAAAAAAAATACCTATTAAATTACTTTTTCTAACGAGTTTCCGCCCACAATTTTTACGCTTCTCAATCCCATTCTGTTGGAACTGTCATCATTTTACCTCTATTTTTTTTTCCCTCCTTCTTTCATTTTGTCTGACAGACAGAATAATGAGTGGTCGGTGGGAGAATGAAGGAATGAGTGGAAAAGCATCTCAACCTTCTTTTCCAATGATACAAATAACACGAATTGCAGATGTAAGTGTCCTACATTTTCTTGCAATGTCGACTCTTCATGAAAAGCCACATCATTACCCATGTGGCATTCAGACAATTCACAATCTGTGTGAGCCAACGATTTAATTCTCTCTAGGGACAATAGCATGAAGAGAAGAGGAAACAGATAAGCACAAAGCTAACTATATTGCAACATTTTTCATTGAATAATGAAAAAATATTGGTTATTCAGTCTATTGTTTCACTGGAATTGTGTAATGTAGGGAAAATTTAATTTCATCCAACGAATGAATGTATTCATTTCTTGCAAATAATAATGGATTGAAAAAAAAAAAAAATAATAATGGAGGAAATGTTTTGATTAACAAAAAATCATTCAGTTTTCAGATAAATCAATTTGATTCTGTAATTTTTTGAAGATGTCTCGGAATCTAAGCGAGATAGAGCAATTTGTATCTTCCCGAAGAAATTCATATTGGGGAAAAAAAATCATGATTTTTCATATTGGAGAAAAAATCTGGATTTTTTAGAGATCATATGGGCAAAAAAGGTTACCGGAGTTCAATTTGGGAAAAACCTGGAAAATCCGTAAATATCACAAATTGGGAAAGAAATCCTGATTTTTCAGAAATCATATGGGCAAAAGAAGATTGCTGGAATTTAATTTCGGGAAATTCTGGTAAAATCAGGGAAAATTCTTGAAAAATCAGGAAAAATACCCAAAAATTTCATATTGGGAAGAAAATTCTGATTTTTTGGGAACCATGTAGTCAAAAGAAGGTTGCGGAGTTTAATTAGAGAAAATCCCAGGAAATTCAGGAGAAAATTCAGGAATATTATGGAAAACTCTGGAAAACCTCGGAAATTCCCAAATTAGGGAAAAAAATTCTGTTTCGTAGAGAAAAGTTAGAACTACAAAAACGGTCATGATGAAGATTTCTCCATCTCGCTAATTTTCCGAGATATTCTTTTAAAAAACTATTGACCGAGAAATATCAATTTGTCTGAAAACTTCATATTTTTAGTCTTCCAGCTAATTGCAAATTATCACGAATATTTAATTCTCATAAGACTTTCATTTCCTTCCATTCCACAACCACAACGACCCAGTAATTATCCGTATAAATTCCCCTCCATGAAGTGCATTTACAAAATGCTCGGCATCTAATTCTCTCGTACATCCTCTCGACCCTCTCTCTCTCCCAAGTTGAAGTACCGCTCCAGTTACATGCAATGAGCTTTCCAGTGTCGTTTATTTATAGTGCAGTATAGTCGCAGAAAGCGCGTCGGCATTCACCCCATTTGTGCTACGGAAAAGTGTGTAGGTCGTAAAATGCTATTACGTCAATCGGGAAAGGTAAAGGAACACAGACTAGAACACGGAGGGGTATTAAGAAAGAAAACAACAATGCGAATCGTGAATGGAGGAGCTAGTGATAAAAGCAAAGAATTTCGATTCGCTTGAAATAGAAAAAAAAAAAGATTGAAAAAGGAAAAGAAAAAAAACGTTGAAATGGAAATCATGTGGGAAAAGGAAGGTTGCTGGAATTCAATTTGGGGAAATTCAGGAAAATGCTGGAAAAACGTTCTCGATTTTTCAAAGACCTGAGAGCAAAGAAGAATTGCCGGAGTTCAATTTGCGAAAAATTCTGGGAAATTCTGAAAACTCCGAAGTTGGGAAAAGATCCTAATTTATCAAAACTACACTGGAAAAAAATAGTAGTAAAAACTAGCAAATATTTCTTTGAAATAATTTGGAAAAATTGTTGAATTTCCTTAATTTAGTTGATTGAAACAGATTAACTAGTTGAATTGCCTAAATTCGGTAAATTCAACAACTTTTGTTAATTATTTCAGAAAAATATTTGCGAAGGACTAATGGCATCAATGTTTGATAGTTTCCACCACTTTTTCGTTCTCAGTGCATCTGGCCAAAGAAAGGTTACGGAAATTCAATTTGGGAAAATTCTGAAAAATCCATGAAAATTCTGGAAAACGACCAAAAATCTCGGATGTGGGGAAAATCCGCAATTTTAAAAAATCTGTGAACGAAGGAACGTTGCCAGACTTTAATTTGGGGGAATCCTTGGAAATTTAGTAAAAATTCTGGAAAAATCAGGTTTTGTATTTTGCTATGGAATAGTGTGTATGGAAAGATAAATGAGCACAGAGCCGAACACGTAGGGTATTAGAAAAGAAAACAATAATGCGGATGAAGAAACTATTGATAAAAGGAAAGAATGTCGATTGGCTGAAAATGGGGAAAAAGGATTGAGAAACTGAAGAAAAGAAAAGAGCTGAAATGAAAATCGTATGGAGAGAGGGATACTAGGGACTATCGATTTGAGGTGAGAGGCCAAGAGGACTTCTTTCAGTGCCTCCAGACCCTTTGTTTGTCGTATGCACTCTACATGTGAAAGAGAGAGAGAAAGAGCAGAGGGGGTTAGCAAGCCCCGTTCGATTTATTGGCGCAGGCGAAGAGGAGATCGTAAGCGTTGGCAAGGAAAAGGTCGAGAGAGGCTAAAAGGTGTCACTGTGAAAAAAATTAACTCAATGAGAAAAGAAAATGTAAAATAATTCAAATTGTAATCCGGTGGTTCTTGAAATACTCTTTGCCATTTGGCGACGAAAGGATTATCGGTTATTTACGGTTTTCCACTTGGAAAGGAATAATCAATGTATCGTAAAATAGGAGAAAAATGGGAAATATACTTTACAGTGACTGTTACAACATAGAGGCAAAGGAAATCGAAAAAATCGTGGAAAATTCAGAAAACTTGTGGGAATCCTGATTTTTCAAAAACCATGCAGGCAAAGAAAATCCTGAAAAATTCTGGAAAATCCCAAATTTGGAAAAATCCTGAGTTTTTAGAAACAGAATTGGAAACATTTGGAATTGAATAGCTGATGTATCATTTCAAAATAGGAGCAGAATGGAAAATTCACTTTACAGTGACTGTAACAACGTCTAGGTAAAAAAAATCCTGAAAAATCCTGGAAAACTCGGAAAAATTGTGGAAAATCTCGCCAAATCCTAAATTAAAAAATGAATCCTGATTTCTCAAAAACCCTGCAGACAGAGAAAATCCTGGAAAATGCTGGAAAACTTAAAAATTCTGGAAAATATTAAATTGAAAAAAATTATGATTTATCGTCGTAAAGAACGAGGAAAATGGTAAATATATTTACGCTGACTGTAGCAACATATAGGCCAAGAAAATCCTAAAAATTCGGAAAATTTCGGAAAATCCTAAATTTAGAAATGAATTCCGATTTTTCAAGAACCATGTAGGCGTAATAAATCCTGAAAAATCCTCAAAAATTCTGTAAAAATTCCAAATTTGAAAAAAAAATTGATTTTTCAAAAACAAAATTGGAAACACTTGGAATTGAATGATTAATGTATCGTCATAAAGTAATAGAAAAATATGGAATATACTTTACGATGACTTTAACAACATAGAGGCCTTTTTGTTTTCAATTGTGGCACGTTGTACCTTCTCGCGAGGTTCTATCGATCCAAACTGTGTAGCACGCTAATAAGGTAATCCCCGTGAGCCGTTGAGGTCTAGCCTAGACCCCTCGTTTCACCTCTCTTCGTCTCTTTACTTTATGCCCGACACTGGGGACTCAAAGCCTATATCGATTGTGTCCGGTATGTGTAAAAATACTGTCCCGAGGCGTCGAGCTGACGCGACTCTTATTTTATTTTTTTTTTCTCCACTTTTTTGCTTTCTTTCTGTCTTTTTTTTTTTTTCGTGGCTTTTTTCCCCCTTTCACAGCATTCGATTCTCTGTTATTGTGCGAGAGAAATAAATGGACACTGCGTTTCATATCTCATAACAATTTCTGTACTGGAGGATTCCAGTGAAAATATGATTGGATCATAAAACCATGAACAATCGTATATAAAAGAAATATAAGAATTCGTGTCAATAGAACACGATTTTTTTCTCTATCTAGTTTCATTTTTTCATTATTTTTATTGGCATGATGGAATTGGAGGTAAAGAAAATGAGTTGATGTGAAAAATTTTACATTTTGATTTGATCTGATAATTAATTGGATTCCTGTAAAAAAAATTTCCAATTTAGTCGATTATAGAAATTTTTTATTATAAAAAAATTTGTAATTTCACAAACACAATTCCAGGAATGCTATGCATATTTAAAAAAAAACTTCAGTTGAACTCATTTTTACGGATGCATATTAATGTAACCTGAATTGTAACTGCTAATGGATGGCTGAATAATTGATATGAATGAAAAATACAATCTGTATCAAATTTCACAGAATTAACGATACTTCCATAAATGAATCAATAGTAGTGTCTTTTTTTTCTATAAAAAAGCTTTTATTCTTAATCATTTCTTTTTTTATTCATGTCACGTCGCCATATTTATGCTAAGGGTATGCTAATCAAAGACGCGGGCTTGAAGTGCGTCTGTGAAAGAACTATGAAAAGTTTCATTCACAAATTTATGATGACGTGTTGAGTAGGTTCGGAATTGAACTGTCACGGAATTTTGATCAAGTAAACCGTGTAAATTTTTGAGAATTGAATTTTAAAAAATGTAAAATTTTATGCAAAGTCTTATTGAAAATCAGGATCTTGGCTTGTTTTTTGAATTGTACTATCATTTTTCGATTAGATGAGATCGACAAAAACTAAAAATTAGCTTCTTAAAATATACCAGTTTCTTTTTTTTTTGTAATGAGATATTTAGCTCGATATAGAATTTACTGAATTAATGAAAAGTAATTACGTGAAATTTAGAATTATTAGATCATGACGCGTATCTTGGGAATTGTGACTTGAACCTGAGCAATGATTATGTATGTTTTCATGCATCATCAATTTTTGAAACTAAAAAAGGGAATTTTTCTTCTCTTAAATCGTAAATGTTTGTTTTCTATTAATAGGGAGAAATGTAACATATTATGCACGATATTTTAATCCGGAAAATTTATTTGTCGTTTTTTATCTGCAGTTAGGTAATTAAGCCCTCAAATGTGTCGCGAGAGGCACATGCTTTGATTGTACTTGTCAACAGATATTTTGTATTTTGAGTATTTCGCACAACTCGTCAACTAATAAAATTTCAGTGTTACCAGATTTCAATATATTTGATATCGATTATCTCAGTTCGATAAAATCTCGCAATGTGTTTTTTTAGCAAGGATTGAATTTCCAAAAATGTGAAATGTTTTTCTTTTGAATTATACTATCATTTTTCCATTAGATGAAGCAGAAAATGAACTAAGAAATACCTTTTTAAAATACAAAAGTTTCTTTTTTTACAATGAAATATTTAACTCAAAGATGGAATTTACTGAATTAATGAGAAGAAATGAAGTAGAATTTAAGATTAACTTGCATTACAATAGAAACGTTTGGCAACGTCGTATTTATTCTTGTTTCTACAAAAATTTTCTATTTCAATGATAAATTCTTTGAAAAATATTTATTTTTAATTTCCATTATTCTTTATTAATATTTTGATTCAATTTGTGACTCCCTTAACAATCATACTCGCAATTATTACAATCACCATCGTTATCACACTCATCAAACAGACGCGGGCACATGAAGTGTCTCAAATTACGTGGTCCAACCATTCCTTCCTGTCTCCTCGAACAGTCCATCAACCAAACTAAAACAGCATTGACACGTTCAACACTGACAATACCACCAATTCCAGGGACAGAATAATCTATATCTAACGGTGAATAATTCTCTTCAATTCTCTTGATAAAGACCTTGGCAAAATCATTTTCCTCATCCTCATCTGATAATTCTGGAGATTTCGATCTCTCTTCTTTCATTTTTTTTCCATCATCATTTTCCACGTTTCTCATTTCATCAACAAGGCACTTACAGCTCTCTTCTTCAACATTTCGAAGACCCTGTTCCTCTACATTGTCATCCCTATGCTTTCCCACATGTTCCACCCATTCACTTCCATCCTCGACCTCGTTTATTTCACCACTAGTACTGGCTGTTGTGAATACCGTCTCCTCGATATTCTGTCATCCATTATTTTGCGTTGAAAAATGAGAAAAAAAAATTATTTATAGGGGAAGAATTTATTATATGGGCTGAAAGGATGTAAGGACAGGTTTTTTATTATGAAAAGTGCTTGAAAGCAATGGAAAAATTGGGAGAGGTTGTTTCTGATGATTCCATTGAGAAGCTGAGGAGAAAATTTCCGGTAGAAAACGTATGTCAAAATTAATTGTAGGGAATTTTTGAAAAATTTCGCTTTCTTAAGAAAAAATCGGGATTTAAACTCTTTATTAAATTGAAAAATTTCACCTTTAAGAATGAGATTATCTTCCATCCATTTATGTATTTTGAAAAAAATATAGATTTTTGAAATCAATGCGATAGAAAAATAATTTTTATTAAATGAACTAGGAGTTACTCAGAAATCGATTTAAAAAAGATTAGAATCACATAAATGGATGGAGAATCATTCCGCCCTTCATTTGAAGAAAAAAAGAGAATTTTCAAAAATAAAAAGAGTTTAATCCTTCATTCGTGTTTAAAAAATCAAATTTTTCAAAAAAATAAAAAAAAAATCAATTCTGACACATATTTTCCATCAAAAATTCCCCCAGTTATTTAAATGGAATTGATAGAAAAATTTCATCTCGAGCCATTTCATTAAACTCCCCTTTTTACCCTACTTTCCCCAACAAGAGTCCGGAAATTTAAGATTTACATGAAATGAGAAAAGGAGGAGCCGAAACTGCCAATCAGTGATTGCCACTCTCTTAGTTAGCAGGGAAAACGACCCCCAGAGGTTAATAGTTTCCTACTCTCGTTATATACCAATCGGATAATTGGCAGTAACGTAAAACAGAGAGAAAGAAGCATCAACCAACGAGTACCACTTGCTATGAGAATTAATGGCAGAGCCATGAAGCCCATAGAATGCGCAAGTAAAAACAATACGGCTCACTCACGACGGAATATCTGTTAGATTCGTCAGTACAGAGTTTTTATATAAAAAAAAAAGACCCTCCAGTTCAGTAAAACCTTCATGCCTATAGCCAATAGTTGAATCGACAAAGCACTCCACTCTATTTTACGAATATTCTTCTTTTTTCAAAAAAAAAAAACTCGTTTTATTTTGAGTAGAATTCGAATATAACGTATGATCGTTAAAATCGAATGAATGAAAATCGATGAAAGAGACGCGGAATATTTTTTAGTTCACTTGACAAATATCAGAAATCACGAATAATGAAATCCAACGATTTTTCATGGCAGACAACAGATTTTTAGAAAAATCTCTAGGGGCATTTACCATCAATGCACCATCAGCATTTTCCCAAGTGGACTTCTCCTCGTTTTCATGCACCGGTTGGAATGAAGAAGGCTCATTGTCATCATGAGAAGGAGAATAGTGAGTTTCCTCTTGAACCTTTACAACCTCATCTGGAATGCTTCTGGTACTACCGTCATTTTCCAACACTTCCGTTGACATCTTGTCAGTTTCCACGTCCCAGTGAGCACCATCTTGACTTTTATCATCATCCAACATTTTTATGTCCTCAGAACTGCGGGTAACCTTCCTGTGCTCACTCACCTCAAAGCAGCTCTCATTCTACAGTACCACCGGTATGAAGAAAAGGGGGAAAAAGAAAAAAAAAAGAGGAGAGATGAAAGAAACAGTGCATGAGAGTGAAGATGAAAGAATCGATGGATAATCCCAGGACAATTTCAAGAATTCATATTATACACTCACTGAGGAACAATTTGTCAACCTCTTTGCTGATACTTCGTACGTGCAAATTGATGCCGATTCTCTGGAGATAGTTTTGGGCGAAAGTATACTCTTAGAGGATGGAATAGGTGAATAAGTTTCTACGTCGCCACTGGCAATTTCATGATACTCAAGTGGGGCTTTACCTGTGCAGTCGAGACTACCTAGGTATCCGTAGAGATTTGCCATAATTTTCACTGGTATCATGGAGGATCCACCGGATGGTTCATTCGTAAGCAGCTCACATACGAGGATCATTGTGTCAAGAAGATTCTGGTTGGGTATCATCAAAAGATTATTCAAGAAGAGAATGAAAAAGAAATTGAAGAATAGCATGAGAATGTGATTTTTCAATAGTAGACTGGTTACGTCATGAGGGATTTCCCACGTTTTCCTGTTCTAATTTTTCTATGATCATTCGGTTGAGCAGAAAATTCTGGAAAAATTGTACATTACCCACCTAGGGCGGAAAAAAGTTAATTTCGACGAAATTTTTTTTCCGAATGAAGCGAGGATGAGAAAACTTTGTCGAAATTATCTTCTACCCGTCCACGGCACGTATAGTGTTTTTTTTGCTTAAGAGTGATCCAAAAATGCGTCCCTCACTTCGTTCGGTTTAAAGCCTATTTGCTCGGTTAAGAACGTCCATTTTCCGTTTCCTTCATGCAAAATAGTATATTGCACACCTTGGGAGGAAAGAAGTCAACCTCTATAAAAATTTGGCTCCCTCGCTTCGCACGAGAGGCAAATTTTGGTCGAAGTTACCTTTTTCTCATCCTAGGTGTGTAATATACTATTAATCATTGAGGTGTTCGACAAATTATCATATTTTCTCAATTACTCATCTTGCAAATTCGATAAAAGAACAAAATAAATTCTCCAAGTAATTGCTAGTTGAAGTTGTTGTTATGAGCAACGTTGCCGAGAACTCGTTAAACGCGCCTCGATAGTCTAGAGGAGATTCGGCAACGTCGCAGCCGAAATAACACACCGGGGGAATCCCTCATCACTCAACCAAAATCGTTAGGTCACTTAAGATGACCAGTCTAGGGTCAATTTTTAGGTGAATTAGTGGTCTTACGTTGCCCATGAGGCCACAAGCAATTGCAAGAAATTTGTAGAGGTCAATTTCATCTTGTAAAATATGACCGATCATGAGAATTCTATATAGAAGTAAGTCACTTAATGCGATGCCTTGCCACCGCTTGAAAAGGGTCTTCAAGGCTACGCAGCTGCCGTAAGAAGGTTGGCCAAATTGATTGAACAGGATTCTCAGGTAGCTCGGAGTGAGGCCCGTTGGATGAGTGAAAGGCGGATGGTCGAAACGTTCCTTCAAGAAGATAAGAAGAATATAAATAAAAAAAAGAGAACTTTAAGATTGGGATGTAAACGTAAATTACCATAATTTTTTTCTTTTCATCCAAATTGCTATGTATTTTTGAAGATAAAATTTTAGGGTAAGGAAAAAAAAAGAAAGAGCTTTACCTTGACTGGTGGCTGCTCACCGTTTGCTAGAGCACGGAAATATGCTGAACTCCATTTTAAGAGATCATAAGGTTGTGTACGAATTGCTGATTTTGCGTAGGATTTCAAAATTTCGGGAAATGTTATTGGTATGTTTATCTGCTCGACACAATAAAGTTCATCGGCAGAACACATTTCTTAATATTTTGCGGAACGATGAGAAATATATGAAAAAGAGTTGGGAACTTTTCACAATTCAATTTCTGGATTTATTGGTTTTTTTTACTACTTTCAGTTGTTCTTTATTATGACGTTGATAAAAATAGGTTAGAGGAGAAAAAATAAACGTTCTTTTATTTTTCATGTGCATCAACAAGTTAATTTCAACAAATACTCAATGATTAAAATGGCAAAATTTTAGTTTTGATGTTTTATATCATATAAATTGGTCGAAATAAAAGAAAATATTTGAGATAAGTTCTTCTTGAGGATTTCCATGGAAAAGTTGAGGAGATTTACGGTAGAAGATAAATGTCAAAATTCATGTTAGAGCATTTTTTGAAGATTCTACTTTTTCAGCCGAAAATCAGAGCTCGAATCTTTTAGGAAATTCCAAAATTTAACTTTCCTAGGGATATCTTCGGTTGGAACGACGTGGAAATGATTTTGAACGAAAGATGAGATCATTTGCGATCAATTTATGAGGTTTTGAAATAACTTTTATCGATTTTCGAAGATATGATAGAAAAACTTTTCATAAAATAAACAACAAGTTATTCAAAAACTTATAAAGATAATTTCAAAAGTGCATAAATTGATGGGAAATGACTTCCTTTTTCTTTTCAGATTGCTGCGACAGATAGAACTGGAGCCATTCTCGAAAAAGTAAAAACTTCCACAAAAACGGAAAGGGTCTAATCCCCCATTCATGCCCAAAATTGTAGAATTGTTAGAAAAATGAAAAAAAAAATCAATCCTGACACATGTTTTTCATCGGAAATTTTCCCAACTTTTCAACAGAAACGTCAATGAATTTCCATTCCGAGCCATTTCTTCAAAATGTCTATTTCTAGTGCATCATTTCGATTCATCGGTGGAATTTAATTTCCTCGATTGAACGGATGTTTGGAATAATAGAGATACAATTCAGTCAGCGAGTCTAACTATAATTTCCAAAATGTTCGAGAATATCCTTGAAACTGCAAGTACTGTTTCAAACACAAACTGAAGCTACCAATAATCTCAGTATTTCATGCTTCGCTCCATGAATTCATAAGCAGTTTCTGATTCGTCAAAAAAAAAAAAGAGATCTCGAGGGATTCAGAAGTTTTCTGAGTGGCGTAGCTCTTACGTACACCGAGAGAAATTTTTTAGTGAAGTCAGCAGAATATCATTTTTAATCGCTCCATGAAAATATAACGCTCATTGCAATCCTATGGATTTCCTGAACTTCTTTTCTTCATTTTTGATAACAGACAGATGATGTTTCAGCAACTTTCGTTAAATAAATTAACAGCTACATACTTCGAAACTACAGATATCAAATTCTGCTTCTAAGTTTGTAGAAAGTTATTGATAACTTGCAGATGAAATTCAATATTTTGTTTTCTAGTTGCTACAAACTTCTGGTGGAGACCTTCCAGAAATTAATATACAACTATGAGTATTATATAGTTGAATCGAGTACAGTATGCATGTGGTGACTCTGCATACCTGCATCTTTCGCTTGCGCATTCCCTATTCTTTCCGAAATTTGATTCCTTGAAAATTTTTCAGCTGTAAGTCTGGTGATTGTAAAATATTCTAAAATAATATATAATAATATTCCTCTCACGGGAGAAAAAAAACAATCGAGTTAACAAGTTTTCAACTTATCAAGTATTTTGAGGTATAAAGGTTCTAATGAATAAAATTTTGAACTATAAAGACATTTGATTCAAGTTGATTAAATATTATTTATTTTAATATAATGTATGAAATATAGACGTCTGTATAAACTGTATATACGTCTACAAAACTATTCTGATAATGAATTTCTCTCAAGCTATGAATTAAAGGAAAAGTAAAGAAATTAAACAGGTGTAAACGAAAATTAGCCAATGTCAAGGACAATATACTTTCAATTTGCGATAAGGAAAAACCTGAACGTACAAGATGAAATCATCACAATTCCTTACTTCGACATACCGAGTCTTTCTTTGGAACTTCGAGATATAGAGTCTAAATTTATATGAATAATACTTCACGGGGTGAAATACATTGTTCGAGTTACAGAGGCAAAAAATTTCGAGATATCGCGTATTATGTGTCTGAACGGAAGGGAATCGCATTTTTCTTCAACTTACTGAGGATTACGACTTAACGAGGTTCGAATTATCCAGCTTCTACTGTATATCAAAATCAAAAATTCGAAGGTAAATAGTGGTATTCGCAATAGCTCAATTTGATACTATATCTGTATAGTATCCAATTATTAGCAGGATCTGGAGACACTCAAGGTAAACTGCATGTGTAGGTGACATAATTCAAGGGAATGTGGCTCATCAAATGGTGAAAGTGATTAAGATTGATTCTAGATTAGACAAAGTTGAATAGAACAAGTCCATTTTTCTTGCCAATCTATTTTCGAGAATAACTCGGAAATTGAGCGGGATCGAGCGATTTTTCCTAAATCCTCTTTTTAGAAAATTTCGAGAGCCAGAAAGAGGGATTCAAGCGAAAAGGGCGTATCTCCATTGGGTTCTAAAATATTCTCAAAAAACTATTGACAGATAAAAATCAACTTATCCTGTTTCGCTTCTCTTCTACCGAATTACGTGCAGCTAAGGAAATCATGATTTATAGTCGAAGAAATCTCATCTCCATTTGTAAATTGAACTTCATTCAAATTCGACTCTTCGGGAATAGATCGTAATTCAATACAGAACTTTGGTGTACGGTTCAGAGATGTTTTAGACAGTGAAGTGATTAGTTCGGTGACTTCTGGTCACTCGGACGACTGTCCCATAATAGCAAGCGCTTCAAATGGATACTCCGGTGACATGAAACCCGATTATAGGTCGAGGAATATATAGCCTTCTATGATCCCCTTCTTTTTTCTCTGCACTCACTTCTCACGCAATGTACACGTCAGCAATTTCAACCATTATAGGAAATTTTCACATAGTGTGCCTTTCAGAATTATGTTACCAAAGTGCACATTCCCTATATAGAAATCTCTATATAGAGATAAGAATCATTCATGAGAATATGACACTATCTACTTTTCGTTTACTCATCAAATAAACTTCAGTGAAGAAGTGTTCAAAGGCTAGAAAAAAAATACTTCTCGTTCAAATTCCGAAATGCTGCAGACAAAATCGACTTAAAAATAAACTTGACATTTTTCGTGCTACCTCGAATTTTATAAAAATTCTGTTGACCCCGTAAAATCGATAGCTCAAAATGCACAAACTCTATTTTGGGAAAAATCAACGGCGGAAAAATGGTAAAATTTAGAATCTACCGACCGTTCTGTATAGCCAATCATAATTAATAACAAAATATTAATAGCACAGAATGTCATGGGTAATGCCACATTTTAGGCATTTACGCTAAGAAAAAGATCAAAATTTGGAAAATGTCTTAGAAAATGGAAGAAAAACAACAATTTACGATTTAATATCAAAGTTATCAACCGCTTGATAATTTTGCATTAAATAATCGTTGTGCTATTGTTCAAGTAATAATGAACAAATAATTAATGTAATTCACTGATTCTCTTCCGGATTCGCTTTTAATGTCAGGAAGAAAGTTTTTAATTATGAAGAATAACTTTTAGCTGCTTCTCTTCATCTCTTTCTTTTCAGACACTCAACAATTCAACCGTCTTTTGAGCATTCTACTTCAAAAAATGATAATTTCATCCTCATCAGGATGCATCTTATTAATGTATTGCCTTGAGAAAATTATATAATAATATAGCGAATCCCCCCTTGTTAAAATTAGAACATAAGAAGAGGAGGCTAGCAACGCTTGTCAGTGTGTTTAGAGAATAACAAAATAAGAGATTCGGACTGCCAGACTGATCTTAGACCTCGAATTAGACACATCACTGTAATTAATAATAAATAAAACGCCCCAACCTTCTGATAATCAAATCAAAGTGTTCGTGTCACATTTATTCCCTTGGAGTTAATAATAAACAATTATTTACTATTCGACAATTAGATTCAATAAAATGATTATTTCATCTCCAAACTGATGAAATTGACTGAACACTCCAAATCAATTAGATGACATCAATTATTCAATAAAGTTCTCGCTGCCGTTTTCCTCTCATTTATTCCATATAAATGCCAATAGTATCCACAAAACCATATTGAATAAATTCAGTCAATAAATTCAGAAAAGCCTCTCAAAATATTCAAGGAAATATACAGAAGGATAATTTTATTTTTCATTTTTTAATATAATATAGACAGTGATGCGTAGCAATTTGCATTTAACATACACAGATGGATGAAACGTCAAACTCTGCCCTCCATATCTGCAGACGGAGCAGACATTACACATAAAAGCTCCATCGATCTTTCTGAAGTTAGTACGGTTGGCAATATGAATGCGCGGGCGTGAAACTCGAGCGTTTACCATAATGGTTTCCCTTTTTATGGTACTTTCTCATATCATTCAATGTTCCAGTTACAAAAGCATCAATATCCTGTCACATTGTTTATTTCATTAATTAAAAACTTCGCTGTTAATTACGGGGAATTATTTCTGTAGTTAATTGAACACTCTGATCATAGGGATTCCATTGAAATTAGCGCGGTGGAGAATTTGGTTTGGAATTTAGTGAATTCTTGGACAAGGGAGATCTGGGAGTAGAATCATTGAGGTACTATACTAGTTAGACTAGTTGGTATAAATAGATCTCACTTCGAAGCAAATATTCCAATGAATATAGGACTAGAACCACCTGATATATTCATTTTATAATGTAGGTACAATCGTTGTCCATATTGAAGAAAAAATATCAGATAATAATGAAAATCGATTCTTTTATTATTATAAACAAATAGTTTGAGTTGTTACCTTTACTATTACGGAATTACGATTAATCTTACAATGTGAATTCTTGGGATTAAATCTTTAAACATGTCAAATTTTATATAGAGTCTTATGGAAAATTAGAATCTTGGCACGTTCTTTTTAATTATATTATTATTTGTCGATCAGATGAGGTTGAAAGAAACTGAAAAACAGCTTTTTGAAATATACAAATTTCTAATTTTACAATGAAATATTCAACTTATCGTGAAGTTTACTGAATTAATGTTGTTGTTTAACGTTAACGTTCAACGTTGTATTCAATTTTTTTTCTTCCTAATTATATTCTTTATTTCAATAATAAATGCATTTTAAATTATATGATTTTTTATTAATATTTTTATTTAATTTGTCAAATTTTGGGTAGTGTACTGCATTTGATCTATGTGCAGCGATTGGATCTACTTGAATTAAATATAATCTTGATTTTTAACAATTAGGGAAGGCTGGGGCAAAATGGATCTCCAGGGCTAAAAGATTCCCGAATTGTTTTAAGAACGAATAATTTCATGAAAAATTCTGAAAAAAATCAAGAAGATACTCAAAAATGACTACATTGTTTGGTGGATTTTTTCAAAAATTTTCAGTGAAGATCTTCATCTTCAAAAAAAGCCTGGATCATTTTACCTTACGGGTCCATTTTTCCCCACTTTCTCCTGCCTTTTAAGAAATTTTCTCCAGTATTTTTTCATAGAAAAGAAAAAATAACAAAAAATGAAAATAAATAATACATTGAAACTAAAATATCGAACGAAAATATTTTATGCTTGTCAATCACAGAATTTTATTTATTAAAAAATGCAATTTAATTGTGGATGAAGCCGTCGTGAAATGCTGTTTCTGAACAAAAAAAATTTATCTCCTGCTTCAAAATGTTGCACATCAAAAATGAAGGTTTTGCTCCAGATTAATTTTTTTTCTCCACTGCAATATGATGAAGTCCATTTTTTTTTTCGTGATACCGGTAACTATAAATTTTAGAGAACACTATCTATCATAAAAAAGCTTCATCTCACATATGTATTTGAAAATTCCCATTTCGCTTGTCGGTCATAACGTGGCGGTTGGGTTTTTTACAGACACATATATATTCATCAGTCCCGTGTATTTCTGTATCTATATCTATGTTTATTGGATAATATGAATTTTAGTGAGTGGAAAGTCGATATGCGCTGAGATATTGAATCCCAAAAGTGATCCTCATCAAAATGATTTAAGGGAGACACTAACACATGTTATATCAACAAGTTCTGAGAGAAAAATATGATTTTTTTCAATAATAAATGTGATAGAAACAAGTCTTGACAGTAAAAAATAGTGCTATTGCGGAAAACTCTTGGAAAATTTATAAAAATGTGATAAAAATATACACTGAGAGAGAAAATTTAGTAATATTAAATAAATCTTTATAGTCAGCACAAAAATAGTTAGGTGTACAGAATTCTCATTTAAAATAAATAATAATCGATTAGAAAAGACCAAATCTTTCTCCAAATCGAATTCCTTATCTTTTCATAAAAATTTAAAGAAAAATTTGGTCTCTTCTGATCGATTATTATTTATTCTGAATGAGAATTTTGGACAGTCAACTATTCTTGTGCCGACTATACAGATTTATTTAATATTACTAAATTTTTTCTGAGTGCAGTTTTTTTAAGGATGTTAGGGCGAGGTGGTTGGACAGAACCTTAATTCTTTCTATAGAAAAAATGCTTCAGAGCTGTACAGAATGTATCTATTGATATTGCAGTATTCCAACAATTTTTTGTTTGAAAAAAAATGAAAAATCATTGAACGCGGAGAACTGTCAACCAATATGTGAGTTATCAATCATCGACTGATACCGCTGTTTTGACGTCACTATTGTGGCAAAAGTCATAGGACGATTGGAATAAAAATTGTTTCAACAAAGGACGTATGCGGGCTTTTTTTTTGACAAAGAGAGAACATTACAAACATCCGGCGGCAAAAACAAATTCAAAGCACTTGAATCTCCTCTTTGCACTGGAGTTTTTCGCTTTTGAAATGATTCAGTACTTCTGATGAACAAACGCTTTATTCGACAAAATTTACACATGAGTTTTGAAAATAAGTGAAATGGTTCTTTCAAATTCGGCAATTTTTTAGAAACTCTTGAAACAAATCAGAAAATTGTGGAAAATTCCAAAATATCTAAAATTGGGAAGAAAAAAAAATCCAGTTTTTTCTGAAATCATGCGGTGAAGGGAGATTGCCGGAGTTCGAATTCTGAAAAATTCGAGAAAATTCCAAAACAATTCTCAAAAATCCCAGAAAATCACAAATTAGAAAAAAAATACATTTTTTTCAAAAAGTAGTCAAAGTCGTTTCCACAGAATTATTTTTTTAATGAAAATAAATGATCAAAATTGAGTTTCTGAAGGATATTTCCTGGCATGAAATGATTCATTCACATTCCAGATCTTCGTAAGAATAATATCCTTGAATTTCTTTAAATTCTTGCAAAAATCCAAATTCAAGGAAACATAAATAAAATTGTTGGCACATTCTGGCTGATCTTTTCCGGCAAATATCTCAGAAACCAAGCAAGATAGCGCAATTTTCATGGAAACCTTCTTTTGCAGCAAATTTCAAGAGTCACGAAAAAATAATCAGATATATATCGCACTATTTCTTTTAGTCACCAAGATATTCCCAAAAAACTATGAACAAAAAAAATCATTTCTGACATTGATTATCTCGTGTCTAGCATAAGAGGGGAATCCCTCTTCTCATTGCCGCATCAATTAATGAGCATCTTCAAGTTACCCAGCGTAATTCCCAGATACTCGAAATGAAATGCTCTTATTTTTTCTTCCCCATCTCTTATATTTGTCTTGAAACCTAATTGAGAGCTGTCAGTAGAAAAAAAAAACTGATTTTCCACAATTCCTCGAGATGATCTCAATGCTCTAGATAAACTACAGAGGCGCCAATTGAATGTACCCTCGTATATTAATAAATCTGGGTCACAGATAAATTTAATTTACGACAAAAATGAGTTCTGTGTTTAGTGAACACGGAAAATAGTGATTTTACCCGAGAAAATTGAGAGACAGGTGTTTTTGAAGTTAATGTTGAACATAATGCTTGTACAAAGGTGAAGCTCTATATGTGGTTTATTTTACAACACATAAACGTAGATGAGAAAAGCAACATTGGTAGTGTTTTGAAGGAGTCTGGAACGACCAAGTGGAGCCACTCACAATCAACTACAAGAAGCTATCCCAAGAGGTACAGAAGAGCAAAAGCCACCGTAGTTGCATTGAGAGTACGCGGGACACCTCTACAAACGCCTTGAGAGTGGGCACGTGGAAATGGGAGGGTAAATGAAAGAGTCAAGAGTGTGTAAAAAAAAAAAAGCAAAAAGGTAAGAGAAGCCAAGTGGAGAACGTAGAAGGTTTTTTTGAGCTACAAAGACTATGGAATATTAAGCATTTAAAAAACCGTGTGCAATGCCTGTGATGCTGAAGCAAGTGAGGCTGGCAAAGGGAGAGTCAAAGACAAGTATCTGACACAGATTCTTTCCATCAGATAAATTTTTGCCACTGAATCACATTCCATCATTTTTTAGTGCTGTCAATTTTTTTTTAACTCTCAATTTTATCATATTAATTTGATAAATGGGTAGTTTAGGTGAATGCACCTATTATTGACAGGGTAATTCCCGAATGTTAACATCCTTTTTTATTCAATTTTTTATTTTATTTTATCTCTCTAAATTTATTATCAAAATTTAAAAAAATCAATTAAGGGCAACCGGGAAAAGGGGTTCGAAATTTTTTTTTAGAGTGAAGGATTTCGTGGAAAAATCTGAAAAAAATTGAGAAGATGCTGCAGCATGTCTATACTATTGCTGAATTTTTTCAAATTTTTTTATGGAGGCCTTCAGTCCGAAAAAAAATCCTGAATCATTTTGATTCACAGGTCCATTTTGCCCCGTCGTCTTTATATCTGAATTTCTTCGCTTTCGAGCACAAAATCCATCCGCATTCATCTTTAGTAACGTCTATTTTTTGATTCACGATGACAATGATCAATAATCCAGGAAGAATAGTGCGACAGAAATCATTTTTCATATTCGAGTAAATAGATAACTACATAAGATGACCTTCATAAATAATAAGATTGAAAAAAAAATCTAGAGATCAAATCTGTCGACTCTCAAGGAGACACTACTTTTTCTATTGCAACAGTAGAAGAAGGTCGAGTTGAAGGTTTTGTTTATATTAGCTTCATTAATTTCTTGCGTGTAGAAATTTATTACTGGTTTTCATAAATACAAAAATAAAGGATAATTATGAAATTACACAAACAGTTGATTTTTTTACACTCAATGAACTTTATTAAAATCCGAATATTCACCTATTCACATATTTATTAACATAATTAAATTATTCGAGTAGATAAGGAGACTAAGCTTTTCATTTAATCTCAAGACGGAGTGATTCTTTGCGGCTATTAATTTATTCAATAATCCTGTCAGTTATTCCATTATCATAGTCTCTCGTTTTTAATGCAAATTGACATTATCTCAGCATCACTCGTTGAGAATTAAAAAGGAAAGAATAAGGGAAATTAAAGGTAGAAGCGGAAAAGGAAATGAAATTAGTACTTTGTTAAAAAATTTAAAAAATCTGGCAATTTCATTAAAAACAGAAAAAATCCAAATAAATAAAAAAAATTTTGAAGAAAATTTCTTTAAAAAATTTCCGATGAGAAATAAATTGTTTATTTGAATCCATAGTTTGCTTTTCTTCAAAATAACGAAAGATTATTAAATCTGAAAAATAAATTTCTACTAAAACTATTTCATTTGAAGAAAATCCTTTAATTTATTGCATTGGATTTTTCTCTGAGTGCAAATGTTTGTATTATTTAATTAAGAAATCTGCTTTCCTTCACCCATTCATTATATTTCAACATTTCCATGAAACTTGTATCAGATGCGCTTATAAATAAATGAATTATTTAAGGTTGTTTCCTTGGCTACAAGCCAAATACACTTCTATAATTCTTATTCAAAACACATGCAGTGTTATGCAGAATCTATGTTCTTTGTTGTTACACTGAAATTGCCAAGGATTACCTTCTAGGAAACTATTTTGTGATATGCTTCCTGAAATAATGTTTATGATGATCGTTGTGGCATGTGATCATGATGGCAAAAAAGATGAAATGAAGAGAAAACATTTGTAATAGATTTTTTCTTGGAATTGAAGCCTTTCATGGAAAAACCTGGAAAAATTTCTGATAATGCAGCACATCTCCATAATTGCTGATTTTTTCAATTTTTTCTTCAGAAAAACCTTCATTCCAAAAAAAAAATCTGCTCCGGTAGATGTCGGAATTAATTTGAGATTTTTTTTTTTTCAAAATTCGAGTTTTCACGTCCGAAAATGTCATAATTCTCATGAAAGTCTTAGATTGACGTGGCTGAAGAATTAAAAAAGCCAATCTAAAAAGTGAATGGATTTCCCATCCATTTGAATTATTTTTACTCATCTTTTCATGATTCCAAAGAAATTTCTAATCAAGACTGAAAAAATGCCTTCAATTTTTCCTCAAAACAGTCGAATTTGTAAAAATTCTGAGACATTTTTCCAACCAAATTTTCATGAAATCGTTACCTTAATAGCAAAAGGGCGTAAGTCCTATGTATACACATAGTACTTACGCCACTTTGTTTCTAAGTCGACGATATATTCATTTCAATATTCAAATTACATCAAAAACTCCTTTGTTCTCGGTAGAATGAAGCAGAAACCATCCATTTGGCTTGGATCCTCAAATCAACTGAATACCTAAAAACTCAGTAAAATCGTCTTCACAAAGAAAAGAGTGATTCCCTCAAAAAACGAAGTGTTTAAACTAATGTAGAAAAAAGCAACGAATCCGAATGAATGAATCCTCACTCATGCAAAAGGAGACGTTTAAAAAATGTATAAAAAAGTACCATCCAGTAAACACATTAAGCACATTAACAACGCCTCTTCCTCACCGCAGAAGAGTGGCCGTAATTAAAGATAAAAATGAATGGCACAGTTTACAAGAATAGCTGGAAAAAGCTTCATTAATCGATCGTTGGATGTTAGCCACGAGTAAACACCACACATACGTGTAATCCTCTCTATAATACTTTCAGGTATCATAAAAGGAAATAGTATTGCACTGAGAAAAAAATGTAGGTAAAAGAATATCAAATATTTGTTGAGGTACTATAATGATCATTTGCTAACGACCGTTTGATCCTTAGCAAATAATTTTTTTTGCAATTATTCTAAAAATTTGTTCATTTCACTGAATTTTGTTCATTGAGGCAGATCAACGATTTGATTACTTGTCTGAATGACACAAAATCGATTCAAGATATACTTTCAACATACACAAATTCAACACAGACACAAATTGAACACACACACACACAAACATTCTCTACACATATAAAATCGAAAGATTTAAATTTGAAGAATAATGAACAACCGAAAAAATGAATATATGTTTAAAAAAATTGATAATTTGACAACAAAAATGTAAATAATAAAATATTATAAAAAAAAAATTTTCAAAAATGTTGCTAACAATGTAATTAATGTAATGAAAGGAAAAATTTGGTAAAAAAGTAGAGAATCAAAAAAAATGGTTAAAAATATAATTAATATAATAAAAAAATCTCAAATAATGAAGCCAGAGTTTAATTTGAAAATGCAGATAAATTAGTTCACTGAAATTACATATATGAATATTACGTGTGTTGAATTTTCATGTGTTCAATTTTTCTGTTGAAATGTACAGGGTTAACATTGAGTTGTGTTTTATCGACGTGATTCCAACGATTTAAATGAGCAAAATTCAGTAAATTGAACATTTTTTCGGAATTGTTTCAAAAAATAATTCACTAAGAACCATCAGAACAAATATTTGATATTTTCCACCTACATTTCCTTCTCAGTGTAGCTATGAGCAAATAAAATACAATTAAAATCAAAAAGCTCCACTTTTATTAAGCTTTTACAAAAGACATTGATTTTCATCATGCTCTCGCCACATTCTCATAATACTTACCCGTTGACGTATGTTCCAAAAAGCCATTCAAACACTACAATTGCTCACGAATCTGGCATATCATAGAAACCAAGCTCTGCACATATTATGTGCTGGTGCACGTCTTTTATGTGCATTTCTTGGTTAAATTTCTCGCATTCTATTTCTTTTCTTCATGCTTTCACAGAGAATGAAAGAAAAAAAAGAAGGAAGAGAGAGAAAGGATCGTGCGCGCTCGCGCAATCCATCTCGTGTATTATGTAGGATTCGTGCTCAGGGGTGTAATAACGAGAAGAGAAAAACGAAATTGCAGGATGCAGTAAGAGAGAGAGATCAAAGGAGAAAAACCCACAAACGAAATAAATAGAAATGTTAGAGAGGGTAGAAAAGAAAAAAGGATGAAACGGTGCAGAAAAATTGGGAATTCGTAGCTATTCAGATATGAAGTGGAACAAGATAAGTAAAATACATTTACTGAAATAGTATTGCTTTCATAACAACGCCTTTTATTATTATTAGCATTTTATTGAAATGGTCCTTTAATTTTTGTAATTTTTTGGTCTGCATATATCCCTGATTCCTGAACATTTTGGAGGATCTATAATGAAGATGATAAAGATATCTTCAAGCATTTGCTCCTCGAGTTTACCTCATGCTGGTTGAACACATTACTTTGAAACGCCGTGAACCGAATACACACTGAGTACGAATGCACTCATTAATCGTTATGGTGTAAAGTCATCGGTGTGTATCACTTTGCTTCAAGTACTTTATTTTTATTGGTTTTTATCCGCAGAAATGGAGAACAAGTGGAGAAGTTAGTTTAACGATGTCTATATGAGCAGAAATATGTAGACCAATTAGTGCATTCAGGGGGCGAATGTAGCTAGATGTAGTTGAGGACCGGGAGAAGCTTTCGAAAACTTTGATATTGTTGCTAGGCAATCAGGGAAAGCTTCATAGGGGTCAATTTCTAGGCAGCCGTAAATTTTTATGGTCTGGGGATGTTGCTTCGAGCTTTTTGGGAAGTGGATGTGATGAACAAACTAAATATGCTGATCTTCCATTTTAGTTATTGGAAAGGATGCAAAATGGATCGGTGGAGCAAAATGATTAGGGATTTTTTTTGAGAGTGAAGATGTTTCTGAAAAAATTTGGAAAAATTACAAAACAATATGGACATGTTAGAGCATCTTTTCGATTTTTTCAGATTTTTTGATGAAGTCCTTCACGTTGAAAAAAATTATAGGATGATTTGTTACGGCGGTGAATTTTAAACTGGTTTTCTTTTTGTCTAAGTTTGTGGTGATTAGGATTGTTTCATCAATGCACAATTGCGTAATGTTCTAATTTATCGATATTTTGAAGAAGACATTAGATGTCACTCAGATATTGGAGCAGCTTATTGGAAAAAAGGGAAGAGGTGAGCTAATGGATTGTAAGGGCTCCTTCTTCTGATGACACTGATCGACCGAGGTAGACGTAATTCTTAAGTTCATACAATTCAAAGACTAAATATATATCCATAAAAACTCTATCCTATTCTTGTAAAATATTATTATTACTCATACTATTATCTTTGCCTACTTTCTTATGGTTAATAATTCAATGTAATTATTCGCTGATATATTATCCATTCAATTTGCAAAATCCATTCTTCCCGTCAGTCTAATTTATTCAATTACTCTCTATTTAAATAAGATCGAATTCAGTTTCAATATGACATTTGAAATTGATGTTTAATTAATGGAAAACGGATAACCGAAGAATATTTGTGTCTTACTAAAATTCGAAAATTAAATTTCAACTAAAATAACGAATTTTATTACAAGTTCACAACAAAATCTGAGGGAGTTTTTGGAGATATTTTAGCATATTTGCATTATTGGGTTATTTAAAAAGAACCTATTTAACTTTACCTATTTAGGTCCATATTGAGAACTAAACTAAATTGCCTATTTTTAGGAAAATATCACAGAGTACTGGTGATATATAAACGATTTGGTTCACTTCATAATTTAGTTTGAAACCTATATGCTCACTTCGTGCCTGGCACTTCCATCTCAAATTTGTCAGTACTCACCTCATTCTATCACCAACCGCACAATTTTCAGGGTATTTGGGATAGCAGCCAGAGCATTCCAACAATTTGATAATTTTAGAGCTTCAATGATTGGAAATGTCGATTTGACCGTACGAAATATGCGAATTCAATTAATTGAAACTATTTTCATCTACAGATTTATTCACATAATTTATTGTTCGGCGATGTTGAAGGCACTTGTTTTTACATGGGTTGACAAGAATGTGTTAAATTTAGATATTCCTCTCATCTAAATATACCACTTGATCTACAGAAAAAAGAAATATTTTTATACCATTAATTAGAGGAAACACATCTCGACCATCTGGAGAGGAGAGAAAAAAATACAGAAAGAATTTTCCGGTGATAGAAAGAAATCGTATTTATTGGTAGAGGAAACTAGGACAAAATGGACCCTTGCTTCAAAATGATACAGGAGTTTTTTTAGGGGTGAAGGAGTTCGCAAAAAATTTTGAAAAACATTGAGAAGATGCTCCAACATGTTTCCATGATTGGGTAATTTTTCCATTTCTTTTTGGGAAGCCCTTCACACCAAAAAAACCAGATCTTTTCGTATTCCAGGTCCATTTTGCCCCTTTTTGTCTCTCCTACTTCGATGATTTCTGTTAAATTAGAGAAAATTATGGATGAAAACTCAGGCGATGATGAATACGGAAAGGGCGATGAAACTTTGGCTGTTCATTTTCATGATAGAATAGTAGCAGCATGTAAAATTACTGAAGTTTGAAGAAGAGAAGGCAAGTAACGAGGCTTTTTTTAAAACTTTTAGGTGAATTTTCCTCTCTCAACCTGTTGGCCGATTTTTACGATCGACTTTTGGAACATTTACTCTTGGAGGAGTAGACTATAAAAAGCCTTCTTCTTCTTTTATTTTTTTTTTCATACTTTTTTCCTCTTTGCAAGCACTAAAACTGGAAATATATGGACATGAGAAGAGCGCAGTATGAAATCGATCGTGGAGAACCACACGTCGAGAAGTTCCACCGATATTTCTGAGGAGAGGCTGTAAATAAATCAAGGCTTTACGGTCAAATTCATTATTCAGAACGTGTTGTCTCGACTTGTACTGTGTGGAGATGAATATGAAATAAGATGAAGGATAGGAGGAGGATGAATAGGAGAATCAGTGGAGGTGAGTGATATTCAAATATTGATGACAGTTGGATCACTGGAAATTGATCGGGTCTGGGTTGAATCCCTCTGTAATTGAGGTCAAACCATTTTTAATTATTGACGAGTGGATGTCATAAATTGTGGAGAAAAAGAGAGGCATTGAAAATTTATATTGGAATTTTCTGAGTTTGAAGAGTTCTCTCATGTGATAACGCCTTCAAGTAGTATAGTCACGAATTGAATTCAAAGATGTTTAAAATATGAAATTAATGGCAAATTAAAGTTTATGTACATTTGAACAATCGGATAAAATTCGAAGTCGAAATTCGATTGATTCTTTTTGATGGTCAATAATAATTGATGATGAAATAAAAATAATAATTTGGTAAAGGCATATGTCAGATTTCAGGCTTCTACTGTGAGAAAAGGATTAAAATATGGAAAATGACTTAAAAAATAGTAAAATAATGGACGATAAATTATTAAAATTATTGATCATCCGATAACTTTGTAATAAATCAGTCGGAATTTTTTTTGAAAAAAGTCTTCAACTAAAAACTTTGAAAAAATTACTCAACTTTGTAGACATGTTCGAGCATCTTCTCAAATTTTTTCAGATTTTTGTGTAAAGTCCTTCACCCCCAAAAAAATCTTGCAAAATTTTTTCTTAATCTCCCCTAATAAACAAATAATTAATATAATCAACTAATTTCTCTTGAAATTCCCTCCCAATATCAGAAAAAAACTTTATAATTACAATTTTATCATCGAACAATAGTGATACACGTTTAACAAAATTCAATGAATCAAAGTCTTAAAAAAAAAATCCTCATAATTCCCTGGAAATCTCTATATCTCCCGATAATTCATCAAATACGCCCCGAGTGAATTTATGCCTCTTCGGTCTATTCGACTACCGACATAAAATCTCCTCCCTCTCTTTGCTTGAATGAATAAATCTGCGGATGAGAAAGGATGGGAGGAAAATGGAAGAGCCAAAGCTTTAACGAACGAGAAATTAAAATGATAAACTCATCGATCGCTCAATTTGTTCATTGACTGAATCAATAAATTAATTAGTCACTTGGCAAACACATTGCTCGATTGCTTGCCTTCATCGTTTGCCCGTAATTGATCAACTTCCTTTTTTTTTTCAAATTTAATTTAATAGTGAAGAGAAGGAGAAATGCTCTGAATGGTTTTCAATCATCCTCGTGCAGCTGACGCTTCTCTAAAATTTTAATTTATATGGAGAAAGAAAGAGCAAAAAGAAAAACAAGATGAAGTGAGAAAAAGTGTTTAATAATTTTATACTTATTTGAGAGGTCAAGCGTAAACGATTCGTTGCGCTCACTCAATTTCAATGATAATTCGTAATAGCGTGCACACGCAGTCATGTGCAGCCACAGGTAACAGCTCAAACAAGTGATTTTAATTATCCCTTTTTTAATAACATATTAAATTCAATTCATTTAGTTACATTCAGTGGTAGTATAATATGAAAATGAAAAATTACCGTGGAATATAACTCGAGTCCAAGGGAGAGACTCATTTATCTGGTAGAATCTGAGCTTTGGCGCCAGACAGTAACTATATACACAGGAAATCCATACCAGTTTCATGAAATTCAACATTTTCTAACTCTGAGGCCCTCCTTTTAACATTTACCTATCTACTACTATGTATTTGTATACAGCTGCATGTGAATTCACAGTGAAACTCTCGGAATTGTCTAGTTTCATGCTCGTTAGTGTTAATTCCCTCGACACTCATGATTTAGGAGGTTACCTCCTAAAATTTTGACGGAGTTCAGGCGTAACCGGAATTGGACAATTAAATGAAGATTGTTATTAGTATTGGCTTGTTTGAAATTATGATCATTGTTAATTGGGTGATGAATTCTAGAGATTAATCGAAAAACAAATCAATTCTAGATGTAGCAATTTATCATTTTATCCAGGAAAATAAAGAAATTCGGAAAGCTAGTGGATAGGGTGGAAGTCTGAGGAGCGCAGGTTTGAGTCCCGATTGGTGATTCTCATGATCAATTTTTTTTCACACATAAAATTTACATAATTGCACTGAATGGTAATTAACACTCAAGTTGAGAATAAAAAGAATTATTATGTTAATTTTCTGAAACAAATTGGACTGGATTTTTTTTGCAGTGAAGGACTTTGTAGAAAAATTTGGAAAAATTCCAAAACAATTGAGACATGTTGGCGCATCTTTTCAAATTTTTTCAGATTTTTCCGCAAAGTTCTTCACTCCGAAAAAAAATTCCAAATCATTTTCTTCCTCAGATCCATTTCGCTTTCTCTCCAAAAATTGAAATAATATCCGTCTATTGAACAAGGATGACAAAATGAAATCCTATATCAATGAAAATTGTAATTGAAAAGTGAATCATTCCGAAAGACACAAATGGAACAAATCTGACAAGAAATGGAAATTTAAATTACCAAGATAGACTTTTTTGCCCCCCTTCCTTTATTAGAATTGGTTGTTTAATTTTCATTAAACCGACAACTCCACTTTCATTTAGCTGACTGTTTGCCATTGAGAATGAGGGATATCCCACTCACTGTGTGTGGTTTTAACCCTCGAACACAGAATTCGTGGGATACCAAAAAGTATAAGTGTGTGTATGTGCTGCACTCGTAGCGAATTCGACTACAGGCAAAAGAAGAAACTGAAGAGAAGGGTGCTCTCCCTCTTTTGCTTTACGCTTGGTATGCCAACCATCTGGTCCCCCCCACGATCGGCATCGTCCCAGGGCCTTCTTTTTTCCTTTTCCACTATTTTATTTTTTTCTTCTTTTCCATTCTCTTCCCTGTTTCACTACCACTCTTGTATTTTTTTCCACTGTGCACTTCAAATTGTTCACGTTTCTTTTCTCAAGCGGTCCTTCTGTCCTCTTTAAATCGGCCCGACATGGCGCCTACACAATGAGATTTACAATGGAAAACGAGGAGGAATTACGTAAACTATTTTGCCAAAAGGAATTCTCAATCTTCAGATTTTTCATCCAGTTTTCTTCAATTTTAAAGTGCAACAAAATTTGAAATTATAGATTTTTATGTCGCAGAAAAAAGGAGTGGAAAGTGTGGTTTGAGGACAGTTTATATCCAAGAGAACCTATGTTCTGAGAACACTTGTATACTTTGAGGCCGATCCTCAAAGAAATTGGTGGGTTAACCAAGATATATGTAGTTTGAGGATTTCAGGGTATTATAGATATTTGAGGTTATGTGAGCCCTCTGTTCTATATCCACCCTCTTCCTATCGGCAAACAACCACCCACATCAACGATGTAACCACGCACCCAAGTAGAAGACAGAGTTTGCCTATTACGGGACAACAAAAGAGTTCTTAAAGTATAAATTGTGTAAACTTATAGTAGAGAGTGGGGTAAAATGAACCTGCGAGTCAAAATGATTCGAAGTTTTTTTTCATAGTCTGAGTCTACAGCAAAAATTGAAAAAATTTGCCAATAATTTCAACGTATTGGAGCATTAATGCTTATTAATTTTCTTATTTTTTCAAATTTTTTTTATGAAGTCTTTTTATTTTTGAAAAAATTCCTGGATCTGTATTGGAACCGATATTCTCTTCTAAATGTACTGATGTACATGCATAGGAGGGAAGTACACACAGAAAAAGAAATAGATCAAATTACTGTTCGAGGCCGATAATCTTATAGCAATCAGCAGTTTTGGCAAATTTCATGACAAAACCGAGAAATGAATGAGATTCTATTTTTTTGTAGCGCTGACGTCAGTTCATACAATTGTTACTCTTTACTCTTCAAAGTATATACTTAAGTGTTTTTAAGACAATTTTCCACATGTTTAGCACACAGTATTCTAACAGCAGCAGATTAAAAAATATCGAGACGTTTATAATACATAAATGTGGGATCATCTTCATAATTTTTTCGTTAATGCTTCTGATCAGAAAAAAAAATTCGTCAACGGATTCGTTACGCCACTTAAATCTGTTTCATTCGGGTCTCTCGTATAAACCGCGTTGAGAAGGCAAAAACACTTTTTTTCATAATTACCAATGTATTTACATAGACGATGTTTAACTGATGATAATGAGAATCAACAATGAAGAATGAACGTCTGTTGAAGCTGATATAGTACAAATTTCAATGTATTCGTATTGGAGACTCTGCAAACATAAGACTAAGAGATATGATATATAATTGTTCACAATTATGGAAACGATCCAGTCAATTATCTCCAACGGATTCGGCCTATATTTTTAATGCTCAATAATCACGTAGACATTTCATTCAGAACAATCTTGGCAAATCATTTTTGAACATTTTTGATGAATACATTCAATATGGATTCTCTTTGCATTCACGTATCCGTAATTTTCATCCTTTCAAATTATGGTGAGTGTGAATCTAAATTGTATATAAAATCTCGCTTTATCTGTCCAAAAATCTCTATATTTTTTAGAGTGAAGGCCTTCATGGAAAAAATTACAAAAAAAATGTTGAAATGTTGGAATATCTTTGTATTCTTTCCAGATTTTTTCGAGAACTCCTTCACTCCGAAAAAAATTGTAGAATCATGTTAACCCGAAGGTCCATTTGGGTCTCGATATCCCTTAGATTTATAAATAGAAATCATTTATTTATGTATTAACGTTGTTAATGAATAACGCAGGCGTGGAATCGATAAGAAACGGTAATTGGGCCAACGAAGGACAATTCAAGTATATGGTATCTATACAGTATGAAAATATTCATGTTTGTGGTGGTGCAATTCTTGATAAATATCATATACTAACTGCTGGCCACTGTGTATATGAGCGTCTAAAGACGAAATTCAAAATAAGCGCCGGAAAATTAGCGTCGGAGCCCTGGTTTCCAACTACTCGTCTAATTGAACATATTCATCTTCATCAGGATTATGAGCCTGAAACGGTGCCTATTGCCGGACAGGCGTACTGGTATGAAAACGACATTGCTTTACTAAAGGTAAGTCAATCCTTATCCGAATAATTACAAATGGTCAATACTTAAAAATTCTTGCGCGATAGTTGATTTTCAAAGTTTTTAACACTTTTGTTGTACGAAAGTCGAATTTTCCGGGGGCTAAGAGGAATACGCCCTTTTTGCGCTAAACCATTTCTGTGGATAAGTAGATATACTAATCATTGATTTATATAATTATTTCAGCTTGCTCAACCATTGAAGTTCGGAAGTACAATTGCCAATGTTGATCTACCAGTGGGCCCTGTACCTTATAATATCAACTGCGAAGTTGCTGGATGGGGCAAAGAACATCTAATTGATGACTTCACATCAGCACATCTCTTATACACTCGTCTGCAGGCCCTAGAACCTGAAGTATGTCGCAGTCGTGGTATGAATCACAGAAGAAAAGAATTCTGCGCAGCGCATGAAATGAATTGGACAACTCTACTACCAGTATGTTTCTATTACCAAGTTGTGTTTTAAAAATCAGATTAGGTGACTTCAAATTCATTACTTATTCCGCAGGGAGACAGTGGGAGTCCTTTAGTTTGCGGAAATACAGTCGTAGGAATAGCTTCAGCGGGTCGTGGTTATGTGATCAGTCCAGTCATATTTACGGATGTTTGGAAGTTCTTGGACTTTGTTGATGACAGAAGAAGTTTCACAGAGAAAAAGGCAAATACTTATTTTTGGCAGGCACTATCATGGTCTTAGAAATAAAATCCGCCTAATAAAGTTCCTTTTCGTTGGAGTCGTCAGGATTCTCTCATTAAATTTCCTCGTTGGCGCCTTTATTCTGATTCTTTAGTGAGCCAATAAAAATCAAGTTTGGAAGCGATTCCTGATGCACTTTTGGAGATATTTCAACACTCTGCACATTGAACTGCGCATAGGAGAATAGTTTACGATGTAATGAAATGCGCATAAAAGACTGCCCTACGTAAGAGTAGGGCACAAAACTTCAACGAGAGGTTCTGGACATACAGGGAAGCTGATTTGGAAGAATGCTGTATTTAGCTGGATGAATCAGTATTGGAAGGGGAAAACAGGACGAGTCTACATATCTTTATGATAATTCTTGATAGAATATTTTGGGAACTAAGGTAGATAGGACCTCTTCGCCCTAATCTTATCAAGAGCCACAGAAAAGGATTCGGGCAAGATTGTCTTATCTTTCTTAGTTTCCGCAAAGTTCTCAAAAAAGAATTACAAAAAAATAGACTTATCTCGCTTTACCTCTTCGCTATTGAATTACATTATGGAATAAGACTAACAGCAATAAAAATCTCTTCAGCAATGTAAATTGCGACTTCAGCATCCATTATTGACCCTCAGCGAATTTATTCCAACGGAAAATTTGTAAGTTATCAGATGCACTCAAAGTTCTCTGATGAAATTCACATTTTGAGGACCTCGAATTCAATTCGACCCATTTCTCCCGTGATTCGAATAACGATCCTTTGACTTGAGTAATCATTCCATTCGTCCTACATTCTTCAGTAGACTAGAATAAACGAGTGCTTCAAACTAGAAAATTCATTATGTCAAAAATCCTCCAAAAATGGTACGTGAAATTTGGTAATTCCTTTCTCCTTATCCCTGACAAGTTGAATTTCACATGCCGCTTTGTAGGAGGCAAAGTGACGCTCTTATTTCCTGCTGAATCTACCCCGTTGCTAAGTAACACAGACTGTCGAGTTGAAATGGAACCCTTGGGGTTGTACCTTGAAGAGAAAATTTCGTTCATGAGAGATAATGAAGTTGGAGGATTTCCAAAATTATAGCTGTGTCATTGATAGGTGAAGGAGGTCACTGTTAACCATCACGAGGGAAGTAGAAATAGTCGAAAATGATGCGCACAGCAAAAATTTGCAGAGAAACCGGTCCGAAACGGATCTGCAGAACCAAATGAACCTAATTTTTTTTTTTGAAATGAATATCTTCATTAAGAAATCTCAAAAAAAATTCCTTAGCAATATAGACATTCTGAAACATGTTCCTTTTTTTCCTCTTTTTTTCGTAGTACTTTGATCACTTTTACAATGCCACTATTCCATATTGCAACTACCTCTTCCCTTATTTAATTTCTCATCGTTAAGAGACGTTGCGTGTATCTAGCAAATAAAGAGGCACGCGGGCGCATAATATTAATGACATTAAATGCACCACATACACGGCATTTCAAGTGAATGCTGGTGCTTTGACTAATTATAACTTCATGCAAATAGGAGGAACGGATTCGACGTCATATTTAGAAGTACAAATTTACACGAAGTTTTCCATTAATACTCAGTGAGAAACTAATTCGTCTCATCATCCTGCTCTCAATACTAGTTTTCCCAAAAAAAAGTCTGGATAACTTTTTCATTAATTTTGAAAATACATTAGAATGATGAACTCTGTATTTTCATGAGATTATTTTAAAAAAGTTTTCTTAAATTCAATTTATTTTTAATTAGACTTCTTCTGGGTTATTTTTGTTGAAGTTCTTGAGACATGGAAACATCAAATTAACGCCAGGTATTGTAATTCAGTTGAGAAGATAATCCTCAAGTCATGCTATAGAAAATTAATGTTGATAATGAGCAGTTGAATTGAAGCAAAATGTTTCCATTGAGTAAGACATTCTTATTATTCATTTTTTCATCATTATATTCAGTTAATAATGAAAAATTTTCCTCTGGAGTGAATCGTAAATTTAGTATTTCTTTCAAACTTTGAGCATTCATTAAGGTTTCATCAATCAAGGTTGAATAAAAACGAATATATATTTTGGATATGAGAAAATATATTTTTCCAGAATAATGTGCAGATATAAGAAAAATATATTCGAAATATAATTTCTGTTTTTCAACCAACAATGTTTGATTTTCGAAATATTTTTTCTAATCTGAGGTCAACTTTTACTCGAATAATATTTGTTCAAAGTATTTGATTGTTCACATTGTATAGAATCCAAACTATAGATTATTTCTCAATAAATTTTGATGTATTTCTTTCTAGACAGAAGTTTCAATTCATAAGAATTTTAAAAGCAAATCGACGATATATTTACACAAACCATGGCAGACCAAAAGTTTAGAAAAGGTGTTACCTGAACAAACCCAAAGAATCAAATCTATCAAAAAGTTTTCTTCTTCAACTATAGTAGACCTTTGGTTGCTTCGTTCCCTTTTAGTTGCCTTTCATTAAAATAAAGCATTGGACTCAGAAGAATTATGACATCTTTCTACACTTGTCGAATAAATCTTCAAGTAAAAAGATTCCTTCCATGATTAAAAAAAAATGAATAATCAGATTTATTAAACCTTCAAAATTATTTATTCAGCAGAAGAACATTTCCAAATTGCATGAAGAGATGAATATGAGATATCTTCTAAATAGGAGAATTAATTTTATTTCACAATGATTTTTTTCATGTTATTGTAATGCAAATACTCCTAAGAATGGTTCCTACCATAAAGAGAGCTTAGTTGTATCAAAAATAATATGAAACAAAAGCAAAGCAAGAATCCTCTCTTTCTCCAGTGCAGATCTTTTATTACTGCAATTCACAATGGAAGCCCATTAGACTGAGAAAAGAGGATGAAGGAAACTGCAGAAAAAGTTGATATTCAAGTAAAGAGAATCAAGAAATTGAAGACTAAAACGCATAGTTCTATAGCTTTATTTATACTTGAGATAAAACTACTGTGAAAGGAAATTTTGCAGCTACTTAAATGTACATTTGCATAAATGAGCTATAATTTTTTTTTAATCATTATTCTTAATGTCGTTTTCTATTTATTTTGAGCCAATAATCTTCGATTAGCTAATAATCTTGGATCTGGAGTCTTCAGCAAAACGTAATCCTCATTTATTTAAATTTTTTGCATTTAACTTATAAAAATCCGAAAAATATTTGATGCAAAAAATTAGAGGAAATGAAGTTTTTCATTCATTTTTATGGACAACAAAATGCAGCCCTTCTATTCACACTTTACTCCAAAATTTCGTTCAAAAGAACATAAGTAACACAATAAGTGGAAATATACGTAGATATATACGTATATAATTAAACATGTCGCATATTACCGCTGTCAAGTGCAGGCGTCGTGCCGGCTGAAAGAAGAACCATAACAAAGCATGAAAGGCCTTCAGCCGCACAATCACTTCCATACCACAAAAAACTGGGAAAACACGAAAAAGACTTATGAAAATAAAACGTCAATTTTAAAAGAAGATGCCCCTAATTGTAAGAACTTATTAGCCCAATTCTTGCTTGACGCTTCACATGTTGGAGAAAACGGCGCAAAATGTCCCTGCGAGGCAAAATGAACTGAGATTTTTCTTGAGTGTAAAGAGCTATGAGAAAAAAATTGAAAAAATTCACGAATGATGTAGACATATTGTAGTATCTTCTCAATTTTTTTCAGATTTTTTTGCGAATTCCTTCACTCCAAAAAAAATTCCCAGATCATTTTTCACAGATTTAGGCTAATAAAAAATTATTCATCATCTAAAATATCTGAGAAATTAATAGGAAAATAATATATTCTAAAAAATAACAGCATCCAGTTATCAGAAGATGAAACGAATAAATCTCCACTAGTTTGAACTATGTGAACCTTTTTTCCTCTCTATTTAACAATCTCTCCGTTAAAATAACGATTTTACGGTACAATTAATACGAAACTCAAGATAATATTACAATGTCCCGAAACACCAGGCTTCCTGATGTCTTAAAAACCCCATAAACGAAAACTCTCAAAGTGGCCCCCATGTGTGACTCTTAACTGCATCCCGGATCATTGACACAGCAGTCTTTACGTAGATAAGATTAACAGAGCATCTCCAAGAGAGTGAAAAGAAAAATAACGACCAAGATAATATTGTCTTCGTCAGTGAGGCTGCATTTATTGTGCTCAAAAATGAGATAAAAAAGAGCTTCATTTTTCACGCCCAAAAAAAAAAAAGAAAAAAATCTGAAAAGTCACTTCATAAAGCCTGAATGGTTGTAAAGCAATAAATTGAAGTCGAGTGGGTACAATAAGCGTGAATCCGAAGCGGCAGACGTACAGAATTAACTGAACAATAAATTCGTTAGTCTTTCACGAATATGCGGGCAGATACAGAGAGTTTGTATCAGTCCATAAGTTTGATATATACATTACATATCCGAGTTTTTCTGTGTGTAGTTCCGATTCCAATTGACGAGGGGAAGAGAAGAAAATAAATAAAAGAGAGAGAGAGAGAGAAAAAAAAGAAAAATTTATCGTCAGTACGACCTTTCGATCTGTACGGGATTGTGAAACTCTGGTCACTAAAAATATATACGTATAATATAAATATACACACATATATATATATATATATGACCACAGTATACACCCACACATGTGGAACATTTCGCCGCACAAACACAAAACTCTCGAAAGCTGGGAAATCGTCTCTATATTGACCATTTCCGTTTGCGGGTATCCTATCAGTTGGAGACTATGTGCTAATACTTCTAGTATAGTGGTGGAAAGGCTGAGCACATTTGTGCACTAACACTAGCAGGCAATGAATGGTGAAGAGTCTCGTGTTAAACGTCTTTGAGGAATTCTATCGAGTCATTGAGACAAATTAATTGAAAACTATTGGTTAGAGTTAGGTCATTTCTTCTCGTTGATTCTTGTTGATCTTATTTTTTTTTGATGAGGGAATTCAATGGAGTTGAAGAGATTTTTTCCCTTACTGTCAATCTGGTTAATTGAAGTGATTAATTTCGAGTGGTGGACATTTGATACTTGGGCGGAGTGCTTTTAGATGACATTGTTTGTGTTTCGGTGGAAACCCGAGAGAAAAATTAAGGCGGGCAACGAACAGGATTCAGGCGGTTTAGAGGCAGATTTGAGGGAAAGCAGCGGATAACTGGCGTGCTCCTAGCAGCACATGGCAGTTTCATTATTTTTATTGAAAAGTGGCAGGCAGTTTACAGGCAGCGTAAAGGCAGATCACTTGGTGGATTGGAGGAATGGCAGCATATTAACCGTAAAGAGACAGTTTCATGGCAGTACCTACAAGCGGGAAAATGGCAGCACAAGAGCGGTCAACAGAAAAGACCGTCATCTGGCAGCTCAAGCACAGTTTTTCAATAACGTCATCGGTAAGCTGTGTTTGAGCTGCCAGAAGACCGCCTTTTCTACAATCCGCTCTTGTGATGCCATTTACCTGCTCGTACATGCTGCCATGAATCTGCCTTCATGAGGTTGTTTGACTGCCTTTCTCCATAATCGTCTATCTCTCATAATTGTAGTATTAATTGGCGGTTTCGTTACTAATTTGAATCATTTCAGGTTCACACCGATCGTTTGTATGGATTCGATTTATCTTAAAACAATTTATTGCTAGGACAAAAAATTTGATATTACGATGGCTACGATGACTGAGTATTCTGCAATTCAGTTTTTTCAACCGGCAAACAAATGATTTCAACAACTTAAGTTACCCTACGAAAAAAATTATTGTGAAAAGAATTAAAGATTGAGGCAAATGGTCCTTAGCAAATATTTTTTGGAATACCTAAAAATAACTGTTTAATGTACTAATTTTAGTCAATTCAACGAATTGATATTTCTGATTCAATTAAATTGAGTAAATTCAACAACTTTTGTAATTATGTCAAAAAAATATTTGCTATGTTCCATTACTTTCTTATCTATTCATGATCATTTTAGAGTCTCCAGTTTTCAATAATTAATAATCATTTGGTAGACTATTTTCTCATTTGAAATAAACGAACAGTTCCCTTCATTGAATAATTCACGTGCATTTATTATACAGACAACTTATTCATTAAAAAATTGCCGTGAAAAAATAGATATTTATAAACCAGAATAAAAATATATACTTTCAAGTATTACAGAATAGCCGTGCGGACTAAGTGAACATCCAAAGGAAGAAGATCAACCAAAGCAGCCTAGGTTCGAGCCCCGGTCCCGGAAAAAAAAAAAACGTAATATCTCGGGAACGGCGCGACCGATCCGTTTTTTTTTTATATCGGTGTGATCTGCGTCGAAAACTGCAAATGATGGCCATAACTTCTGAATTTACCACACAAAATTAGGTGTACTTATAAGTACAATTAATTAATTAATTAAATATGGCATTATGAAGATGGCAGTCTAAAGGCAGGGTACTGGCATGTGGCATCTGCCAAAAGACCGCTCTTATGCTGCCACTGGATGCTTTATGCAAAAGGCAGTATAGAGGCAGCTTTTGGCGCAAATCCCGCCAGTTTGCCGCCAGAAAAATGGCATAAAAACTGCCACTAGACTGCCATTTGGAAATGCCAAAACGCTGCCTCTAGCCCGCCTTATTTTTTCTCCCGGGAATGCCTGATATGTCTCTATGACGTCATAGAGGACTGTCAGTCGAGTATGTCATATCGTATTCTCGACATTATTTTAATGAATGCCGTTTATCTATTTCAAGAAATCTTAACGTAATTCTATCACTTTTTGAATTACTTGGAGCTTTTTTTTCAATTTTAGCAGAAACTTTGATGGGATGTTCCAATACTGTAATTTTTAGAAATTTGATCATTCAGATGTAGGGATCATGGGACGTTGGAATAATTAAATATAACAATACTAAGTAATTGTCAATTGAACGAAATTTCGCCCGTTTGATTCAGGCTTCCTCAGGTTCTGGAAAGACCATAATACAAAATAAAAATTATTCTAATGCAATCCGATTAATTAAATTACATTCAATTAAAATCTGGTCGTTCTTCCGATGATTTCAGAAAAATTCTTACAAACAACAAACTCTTGTTTCTTATCTTAACCTCAAACAATATTTTTTCCTAATGTGTCGAATGAATCTTTACGAAACAAATAAATAAACGATAATAATTACAAACGTTAATACCTTGACATCATTGGTATGTAGTCACCATAAAGTTAATGTTATCAGGTAGGGGTTCCATGATCCCTACATCTAAATTTATAAATATGGAAATGAACAACACTATTGTTTGATCATTCAGTTCCAGGAATACTTTTCCAGTCTTCCAGATGATCACTATTTTATTTTGATTTCGATTTTTATTTTCACTTATTATTGATTATTGTTATATTTCCAATTTAACTGTCAACTCAATAATCAAATGTTTAATGAAATGTAAATAACACTTAATTTGATTGGGATGAAGCTTAACTGTATCAGCAATTGTAAACCTTCAATGCTCCGATGGGTTTTCTAAACCTGGAGTCTTTAATTAAATAAAGAGAGAAAGAAAGAATATGAAGGAAGTAGTCATCACTCCTTTCTTATTGTTTCTGCCATCTAAATGGCAGAATATTCAGAAAAATATGCAAATGTAATAGACTTAATCTCATGATTTTGCATTTAGCAAGTTGTCGGATTTCCGGAATTGTCTAGTAACTACGTGCACATTTACTTTTGAGGAGCTAAAATCTAGCTAGAATTCTGAGATTAGAATCGTCTCGATCATCCCATGTTAGATGCCGAAATTTTTAATTCCAATATACCATCAAAACAGATACTTTGAAGATGAAACGCGGGAGTCTTGCGCGACCAACGGAGTGTTGAAAATAATCAAAGCTCAAAATATAAATGCTCAATTTTGTCCTCAATTTTTCATATTATTCACATCAGGATAGTCGTCGAATGGCGGAAAAATTCTTTCAATTCAATATCGAATCTTATATCTTCGGATGTCAGACATCAGGTGTCAAATAAAATTCTGACGGAAGAGAGAAAAATTGAAAAATTTGTCTTCATTCGTGAGAAGGTTGTACAAAGATTGATCTAGTCTCGGCTTTTCTACGTGTTTCTCAACAATGTCAACTTCACATGAATTTGCAACACATTTCGAAGTATTCGCTGAAGCCTCTCGAATCGAAGTTTCTCCATTAAAGTTTGAAGCCTGAGTGAAGTAAGCTTACGAAGCGCAAGTACATGAAGATATTCTTAGAAGAAAATTTCATGAAGAATTTTATAAGATAATTAATGTAAAGAATGCGAAAGCTCCAATTCAAAATTCATTCCAATAGTTGAGCAACAATATTTGTGAAACCCGTATACATTATTAAACTCAGCTCAAATTAAACTCAAACATCCATCCCATTCGCCAAAAATGAAATATTTTGTCACTTTTTCAAAAATTTTAAAACAGTAAAATTTCATTTTTCGAGCCCAATACATTGCTTTAATTCAAACACATCATTACTTTGCCATCAACCTTTTTGATGGAACCAAAATGTGTTTATCCAATCATCGATAGCATACAATAATTTCGATAATGTTTTCAAAAAGCAATCATGCAATATTTCCCTTCAAAATGAATCATAAAATAGGACATGAAATGTACATTGAAAATAAATTTACAAAATCAAACAAACCTAATTACATAAGTTTTCATTGATTGCTAATGATAAATTTTCGATTTCAAAATATGTCTAGCACTAAAAAAATTAATCATTCTTTTTTCAACATGTGTATAAAACCCTCAACTCTACAGTCACAGCGATTAACCATTTCGTTATCAAATGCAGCACAGCTCAGAATCAACAAATAAAGATTTTTTCTCCCTGTGTAACAGCCATTTAGTAAAACACAATTCGATTTGTCGATAGGTATACAACATGCATTTACACAATCTTCCACCACCCGGTCTCTCTGGGTTATATACGGGAACTGAGAAAATATTTATGTGTAGAAATGTTTGCATAGTAACTCTATATACACAAAATTGAACGGGTGTATGTATTGAAAAGAATTGAAAATGGAATGAACGAAATGAAAAAAAAAACGATACATAAAAAAGCGGAATAAATCAATTTCATTTTCTTTTAGTAGAACATTTCGTTTCCGGGATCAAAGGAGTGTTTGCTTTCTTCAAAAGAGTATAAAAAGCTTAATATATCAACGATATTTCAGGTTTGAAATTCACCGATAAGAATGAAGGAGGTAAATTTTGCTCTGAAAGAAAAAAACACTGATTAGGTGCTTTGAACTGTTGGAACGAAAAAGTAAATTCAGAAAAAGGCTTTGAAAAACATTTCCTGCTTAGAATGAATGTAGATTTTTCTATCACTCATTTTCTCTCAATTATGATGAATGAAAAGAGTTAGAAAAAGTTATGATATAATTCAAAGCACACTGTATAATTAAACCTGACTATTAAAAAGTTAACAAAGTTTGTCCTGATGCAGTAATATATTATCCAGTATATAATTAATGAAACGGCAGAAAAAAAATGATAACTTATGAGTTTTAAGTTCCATGAAGACATACTAATAATTAAGGATATCCAAGTAGTTCGGGTAATTTTTTTTACTTCCAATTTAGGACATTCATGATTGAGCAACATGAAGAGATTTTTTTGAAATTTATTTTACACCTTATTACCGAACATTTTCAGACAGAAATAATTTTTGGAAAAAATAAAATTGACACTCAACACCATAAGCGAGAATCAGTTTCAGTTTCACTGCGACAATTCATAGTCACAGGATCATTTTTTTCCTTAAATAAACATATATATTTTTGTTCATTAGAACGTCTATTAATTTTTCAAATCATAAAAAAGTGTCGGTGACCGGAAAAATAATGACGATTGGTCCAATTAATTACATGAAAAACTCAATGGCGGCCATATTGCATGTTTAAAATCCAAGCATCCACCAATCCACAGTCCTAGATGCTGGGACTGTGTGAATTGAATACGGAACAATATTGGATATTTGGATATTGGACATCGTTCTAATATCGGTAAAATGTTGAAAAATCGATATAATTAGAATAATTTTGATAACTTAAAGAGAAAAACAGTAGATCATTCGGACCTGCTGCTTGGATTTCCACAAAGAAGTAAAGACCTCATCCACCTTCAGCTGCCAACCAAAGAAATTGCGAAAAATCATACTGCTCCACCAGAACGTCATTTCCTAAACGCCTTCAGCAGTGAAAAATACTGTTGGAAAACAACCGGAAAAAAAAACATTATGAAATTCATATTTTGTTCAAAGGGAAAATAGTTTTTCTACACATAGCAATATAATGCATGTGCCGAAGCCACCCAGCGTGTATATAACATAGAGTAGCTCTCCCCTCATTCCGCCAATAAAAGGACCCACAAAGGCAAAAGAAAGGCAGGGAGGCGAGAATAGAGAAGACGGGAAGAGGAGAGGGGTTAAAAAGTCTCCCTGGCTTTGCCATAGAGGCCTGGTACAGTAGGTGGGCGTGGTAGAAACCTCAGTGAACCCGAGTGGATGCATAACCACATGTGTGTATATAAAGTATATTGTATCCGTATATGTATTGAAAACAACCTTCCGATCATGGAATAGGAAGGCCACCCTAGAGTTTGAGTGGTTACTCTCAGGAATACAAGGACCCCCTTCTACACTCTGGTTGCATGTGCAACGGACACACCGACCCCTACGGTACATTGTTGATTCCATGCTTCCCTTATGTCGCCAAAAAAAAAACAATTTATTTCATCATCGATTGTTACGAAAGCCAGAAAAGCCATTAAATGCATAAAAACGCACCCTATTCACCAAAAAGCACGTACACTCATACGATATAGTAGAGGCAGAACGATGTAAGTGCCAAGGAAAAACCACTTTTCAAAGGGAAAGGGGCGTATGTCCGAGATAAATCTCAAAATTGTTTTTATGAAAAAATGAACAAAAAGATAAGAAACTAAGGACTAAAGTAACAAAGAGTCGTAATTGCCAGTGTGTAGCGTGAATAGGGCGTATCTTCGGTCCAGATGCCTTTTGTGCAATATTTATGCATGTTTTCATGCGTCATCATTTTTCAAAATTGAAAAGGAAATTTTTTTTCCCTCAAAACATGAATGTTTTTTTTATCAATAGGGAGAAATGTAACATACTATGCACGATATTAATACGGAACATTTATTTTTTGGTCCTCTGCGCTTAGGTAATTAAACCTGAAATGTGCCACGAGAAGATAATATAGCTCAAATTGTTTTTGCCAACAGTTATTTTGTATTTCGAATATCCCGTGCAACTCATCAACCAATAAAATTTAGGCTTTATGGGATTTCGATATAGTCGATATCGATTATCGTAGTTCTATAAAATATCGCAATGTGTTCTTTCAGAAAGGAATCGCTATTATTATTGTTATTATATCATTACTATTTTTCTATCTTTTAGAAGTTCATAATACCAAAAGAACGTATCTTCTAAACAGACGCCCTTCTGTTATTAATAATGTTAGAAAATCTGTGAAATGTTATGAGAGTTGATAACAACAAAAAGGCGTTTTTCCAGTTAATACACCCCTTCGTTATGAGATTCTCCTATATTTTTTAGAAGAGGAAGGGAATAATCGATTGAGCAAAAAAACAAAATACGCCCTTTTGTTATGGGAAAAACAGTACTTACGCTATTTTCTTTCTGAGGCGACAATATATAACGTTTTACTTTTTCCATGTTTTAGTTTGTGGAAAAGAGTACTTCGAACTTCCGGATTTTTATATCCAGTTGAATCGACAGCCAGTCACAAAGTTACAGTTCCTACATTTTTCTAAAATCATCACATCCTTCCCTTCTCTAAACTGAGAAACTCCTGTGCTTGAGTGGTAGAGGAATGAAAATAGAAAAAAAAGGAAGAAAATGAGAGGATGAGGGGGAGAAAAAATCCCGGTAAAGTTACCTACGTTGTGAAAGTAGGGGAAAAAAGAAGATGTAGAAGAATATGGGTGAAAAGATATAACTTTCCGATGGCAGAGAGAAAGAAAAAAAGAGGAGAACGGAGAGCGTGAGCCCTGTGCCCTCGAGGAAATTTTTCAGATATCAAATGTATTACGTGGGATATGAAGAAAAAAAAACTCGCTCAATACTTTGTTCTGCCTTTGTATTTTTATTATTTTTTTTCTGTTCCTCTACAGCTCTTGGGTTAAAAACTCAATGAACATAGTTTTCTTAGATTGTCTTTATCGTGAAGAGAATCTCTTTGCCATTGTACATTGTTTTAAGAATGGATTATGTATGTTTGAGGATTTTTCTGATGAAATTATCTCAGTATTTATCTTGAGGAGAGCAATTTTTTTAATTTCATATCTTCGTCCCAAAAGCGAAAAAACAACGTATTTTTTGCCTAATCGATTTACAGCATTTTTCTCTTTGGGTAAGAGATAGGCGTATGTCCAAATTATCAATATAAAAGGGGCGTATCTCCTTCACATACGCATGTTTGATTTTAAATATTCCTTAGAATAGCAATTCATCGTACGACAATAATAACAAAAGGGCGTATCTCCTGTTGTGACGGGATAAATAGAAAAGTCAATATCCAGCGTCATTCGATAATAAATTTATTGTAAAATTAATTTGGAGTGTTTTTGTCTATTGAATTGCCTTTTAATCAAGAATACTGTACGAAGCCAAAATTAATTACGTTGAATTGGAATCATTAATACTAATTGTGGAATTATCATTTAAAATTAATAAGGGGTGATAAAATGGGATAATAAAATAAATTCGGCAATATTGTGAGTACTCTTCTGCATTTTTCGTCTATTATTTGGCCTAATTTTTACTGCATTTTCTTAGAAATTCAATCTTCTTGCGGGTCATTCCAATCGATTCCTCAGTGAATAAAATTGTCATATCCATTTGTTAATTCTATAAATTATCAATAACAAAGGGATGTATGATCTGCAAATACGCCTTTTTGTTGTTATGAACTCTTATAACATTTCGCAAATTTCCTGAAATTATTAATAACCGAAATAACACATTGGCAATCACGACCTTTTGTTACTCCAATTTTTCGTTCATTTTTGATCATTACATCATGAAAAACCTTTGAGAATGTATTTTGGATACACGCCCTTTTCTTTTTGCATAATGAATTTCACTGACACTTACGTCATTTTGCTTCTAGGACAACGATATTATTAATAAACTTTTCAAATATTTCAAATGTTTTTCTCTTAAAAATTCTAATTTCCATTCTGCATTCGAAAAAATTACATAATATAGTAGTGAAAATTCTTCTACCCGTGAAAAAAGTAAAACTTTCCAACTTGAGAACAAAGCCATTAACATCTTCCATAACTTGAGACCTACTTTTCTACATCCATTTCTGTTTCTCCGTTTGTTTGAAACTCATACTTCTGCCTAACGTGAATGCCCTACTGCATGCGGCGTGTGGTTAGGCGTGTCAGAAGCTTAAACTCTTAATTTTTCTTTCCTCTTTATCCTTATTTTCATTTCTTCTTTCTTCCCTTCACGCACGATGCAACCTTCGAGGCGCTGGGAAGGCCACAACTCTCTCTCTCTCTCTCCCTCTTTCTCTCTCTCCTTCCTCTCGAAAACCCCGAGCTCCTCAGAAAACGGCTGATACCACGAATTTCATCGACCAGCAAAAGAAACACTCAAACATTTACTTTTTTATATTCTATTCTCTTCTCGTCTTATTTATTTATTTCCTTTTTTTCTCCTTTCATCTCGGTGTCGTTTTGTGTCTGCGGTATGCTGTCGCCATACCAGTGGATCTCGTTATTAGCCTCGGCGCCACGTGTGTACGTGACGAAGAGATTGAAGCCATCAACGTACCGCATCACTGTGTTACGTTGGACAGGCGCCTTTTCCTCCCTCCCTCCCTCTCCCTCCTCTCTCGCGCATTTTGTATCAGTGGGACTCTCTGTTGTGTGTTGGCGCATTATTCGCTGAGACCAGCGACATCAACCCAATTCTACTACACTTGTACTTTACACTTGTGGGTGTAAACATTTCAATGTGTACACACCAACGGTCAGGCCCTCGTCATCACGATTTATATAAAACACATTGGCACACACCTTGCAACTCTGGCGCCTTCTCTGAAATCATGAACCACCGAAACGGAAAGGTTCATTAATTACATTGATTTTTAAGTAGTTTGATCATGTGACGCACTAGGGCAACACGACCAATGGAGAGACCGTTCTTTTTGTTGAAAGTTTATAAAAATAATTGAATGGTTTTTAGACTTTTCTTTTCAATTGCTGATTATGACACTCATGTAGATTCATGTGCTTTCGATTACCGGATGCCAGTTGATCGGAATCTATAAGCATCACGTTGCAAATATCTTACTGTCTATCTATTGAGGGTTTGGGGTATATTCCATTTTTTCTTCGGATTTTTAATAATTATTTCTTCACTATTCAAGTTCAATTGACTTTCAACTTTCCATTATATATTTTTCTATGCGTCCCTCCTTTCTGCAGTTCCTTCACGTGATTCGCCTATTTTATAAGCTCCGATAAGCCCCCATTTTTCCTTAACCGTTTATATATCTAGTCATGTTACCCTAATCATTGAGTGTACTGTAAGAAACGAACGAAAAAAAAATACACCCGAAAGTTACTATTCATGATTAATAACCTATTTCCTGGTATTATAAAACGAATTCGATGAAGAATTGGTGAATTGTATTAATTATTGATCATTTATTCCTTTTTCCGCACGCCGTTCGGAAAGTGGCCACTTCCCGCACGCTTCGCATGGGGTTAGTAGCACTTTTTCCACGTTGTCCATGAAAAAACTGTAGCTTACACGTGCGATAAAGATTTTCAGACTCGTGTGATTACAAAACGCGCCTTCGGCTCATTCTGCAACCATGACCATAAAATTAGCAGATATCTGACAATTTTTTGGATTTTTTAAGACAAATAAATTATTGCAAGAAAAGTATTTAAAAACTTCGCATTTGTAGTTTTTTAAATTTACTATATATGCATATATAGTAAATATTAGCTGTGATATTTATTCGTGTAACCATATGCATATTTTTAATTTTCTTGATATGATTTATTTAGTGAAAGAAAAAAAATTCCAAAAATTGTCAAGGGTCTGCTATTTTCAACGCCATTTTGCAACCTCACACCCGTGACAAAATACTTTGCCGCACTTGTTAGGTATTAATATACTTGTTAGTATATTAATACTAAACCAATAGTATGCCATTTGACTAGCGTATTAACGTCTTTCCCTATGCAGCCACAACAATCATTTATGACAAAGTTATCAGACAGTCAATAATTTTCATATTGGATCGTAAATTTTTGTGTTTGTTTTCTTTTTTTTTAGAGACATTTTCCAGCATTCAATCTTTTGCGTAACTTAAAAGCGCAAAATCATGCATTTGCCCGTAAGACGTCGTGTTATTTTCATTTCTTGTCTATAGATTTATTTTTGACACTACAAAAACAGTCAATCGACTTGAAATTTCACGAGATCATTCAGATTCTTATAAACTTTCATTTAAAATTTAATTCCTATTTTAATCTTCAAATTTGTGTAGTGATCAAACTACCTTAAAGGCTTTTTCTTAGTGGCCGTCTTCTCAAATGTTTTTACAGCCACATGTGCCCTCATTTTTCTTTGCTATTGATCTAGTGCGGCATAACTTCCAAGAACGACTACTCAAAACTTTTCTTCTTTTTTTGGTGTCATAAGAATTATGGGAAATTGTGTAAATGCGGTTGAATTCAATGGGTGTTTGGATACACACGGAGCAGATAAATAAATATTAGGTGCATTTCATGAGTTTCTTTGTGATTCAGCGTATTTTTCTGTTGACATTGGATAATAGTAAATTTGATTTTAACGATTTTTTGATTATTTGTTCTTCTTGAGAAAGCAGAAAACGGCTCTATTCTCGCTGCTTCAACCGCAGAACTTCGAATCACTACAAAAACAAGATTTTTTTTATCAAGTGCTAGTTGTTTGAAGTTTTACTGATAACTGTTTTTGATTATCGATTCGAAATGTGAAGTGATGAAAAAAAATTTAGGGCAGACTGGGGCAAAACGAATGGGGATTTCTTTTTTAGAGTAAAGGCATTTATGAAAAGAAAATTGAAAAAATTCAACAACAATAAAGACATGTTGGAGCATCTCCTCAATTTTTTTAAGATTTTTCAGAAAATTCCTCGACTCCGAAAAAAATCCTGGATTATTTTTACCGGATTTCTTCAATTTTCATTTATATAAAATATTAGAGCGATAATCTTCTTCTATTTTTTTAATTTAACAAAGTTAAAGTGAAAAAGTTGAAGAATTTAGAATTCAATAGAAAAGAAGAATAGCAATAGTTTTATATTATATTTATTTTATTTTCTTAACTTCAATTCTAGGAATCAATTAATAAATTGAAACACCCTGAAGAGGGCTACACATAGTTGTTCGAAACATTGATGTAATTGTAGTATTGAGAGTTTTATTCGAATGATTCCTATTCTGCAATGATCGATACAGCCGAAATTCTCAATTAAACTTTTTCTATCTCCTCATTTACATGATAGCTCATAAACAAATAGAAAATTGCCGATTCTGAAGGCTAGTCTACCTGAGATTGACTCTCTGTATTATTAAAAGTGAATGAGATAGATCGTACTCTCTCGCTCCTCCCACTATCAACTACTGACGAGGGTCTATCCAAGATGAAATCCAACGAATTTGTTGCCAGAAACTGTAAACACTGGTGGGACTCTACTGTAGGATTATGTTGTGGATATATTCAGAGCTTGTAAGTTTAGGGGCGAGTATCAAGAGACCTTTTTCATAGGAAATTTTATGGACTAGGAAAGACACTTTTTCTTCTTAAAGAGAATTTTTATGATTTTTATAAAATAATAGTAAGAAATGATCAATAAAATAATGGGATAAAATGATCCAGGATTCTCTTCCAAATGAAGAACTTTATAAAAAAATCTGAAAAAATTCACAAAAATGCTGTAATATGTCTACATTGTAAGTAATTTTTTTCAAAAAAATTCGTTAAGATTTTCACTCTCAAAAAAAATGAGAAACGCAAATTTTAAGCTACTTTTTTGCAGAAGTGAATTCCTACAAGCTGAATGGTTCTCAAAATTCTTACAAAATAATCTGCATTTGGTTTTCGAACTACGCATTGTCTTTCAGATTGTCAATCCGAAGACTTTGAGTTCAAAATTGAACTAATGAATGTTCCGTACATAATACCGCATGTAATTTCATTATGATTCAGAGATATTCCCATAGAATTAAATTCTATGGCTGCCACTGAAATGTCCCAAATTCAATGGAAAATTAATCAGCGTCATGAAAGCTCTGTGACGAGGATTGAGCTATTTCCAGAAAAGAATGAATTATTGTTCATGGAAATAAAGAGAAAAAGAAATGAATGAATAACTACTTTGATTAACACAGAATAACAAAGGGGAAAAAAATTAAATTCATTCATTAATACTTGCAAACTGCAGCAGAAAAAAAATATATAAATCCATATATTGGATTATGCAAAAAGTATTTCCCCCGACACACTTTACATACGTAAAAGCAGCATTGAATGAAAGAAGAGAAAAAAAAGTGCCCGAAACGAAGCTTTTAAAAGCTCGCAATTAAAATCCTCTAATTGTATTTCCCTAGAATCTCACTGAACTGGCAATTTAATATTTATGCGTTAATCCCACGGTGGAAACGAAGAAATTTGCCGCTCTAGTTAAGTAGGGAAGATCGGGGTAAAATGGACCATTTCGATAATATGATACAGGATTTTTTTCCGAGTGAAGAAGTTCACGAAAAAATTTGAAAAAAATCGAGAAGATGCTGCAACATGTCTCCATCGTTGTCTAATTTTTCCAAATTTTTCCGAAAAGGCTTTCACTCTCAAAGAAATCCCGGTTCATGAAAAATTATTTCCGGCATAACAGAGAGAAAAAAAAGTTCCTATTATATAGTTTTAGGTGCTTCATTTGCCGCATCGATTAATCGATATCTCGAATTCAATGCGATTTACCGCATCGATTAATCGAAATTTTCAAATTGATCGATTGGAGTTCATGTGACATTTTTTTCCCCTTTAAACCAAGACAGGCGAAACGGAATTGAATTATCGATCGATCCGAAATTCGATTAATCGAACTTTGACATCGATTAATTGAAATGTTGAAATTGATTGATTGTGAGTTGATTCTATCCTATTAAACTAAAACTGGTTAAATTCGAATTATCGAATGGAATGCGATATCTCAAATTTAATGCGAGATATCACATCGATTAATCGATATTCGAAAATGATCGATTCATCGAATTATATTGAACATGAATGCCTTTTCAAAAAGTATTTTTAGTTCTTGCTCAAGTTAATATAGACGATTATCAAGAGACAAAATCGATATATCGAAATTACAATGCCAGGGTGAAAATGGGGCTAACAATATATGGAGGGACCTCATGCCAACGTAAACAAGCTTGAGGAGAGGAAAGATGATACATGATAATGCATTAGTGTTCGTGTGCTGTATGTGAGGCGTAACTAAGTCACCTTTTGTATGCAGGATATTGAGTGTATGGCCGGGCGCGGATCATGAAGAAGGTGGATATTTTACTCGATGAATCGTAACGATATAACGGAACACCAAGGATATGGTACGCCCAATAAATGACTTCTCATGACGAATCTAACATTGATTTTTTATATATTTTTTTTTCGTTTCCATTTCTCGTAAATTATCGGAGCATTTGAGATAATGAAGGCTCTCTGAAACACAGTGGGATACACTGAGAAATCACTAGAATCAACTGAACAAGAATCAAAATATGCTCTTTTTTTCATTCAATTAGAAATAATAGAAAATAAACTGAAGAAAAAAAATTAGTTAAAATCATGAAATATTTGTTTTATGTCCTGAGCAAATCATTTTTTCCAACAATCAATTTTTTATTCATTTTAAAGGAATTTACCTGATTCGCCATGTGTTTGATTAGTTCTGAACAAATTTTTGTTTTCAACAATAATTTTTTTTTTTCATTTCAATAAATTTAACAAATTTTCAATTGCTCGAGAAAAAAATTGTTCAAGACAATTCAAACAATGAGTTTCAATATTTTTACTACTCCATTTCTCAGTCTACATATAGTTAAAAAATAATTCTGATGGAACAATTGAAAATAGTAATTTCATTTGGACTGAATGAAAATTTATCCATTAAATTTTCTTTCTTTTCAACGAGAATAAATGGTTGACAATCTCATTATTTCTCCTACTTATTTAATTGAAGTAAATTCTCGTGAAACTCTTAGGACTTCATCAAGGATAAACGTTTACTTCCCTTAATTGTTTTTTTTCTCCTATTTCTTCAATTCAAATCGTAAAGACAATCTCTTTTTAATGAAAAGAATTTTCTAATTGAATTTTCCGTCTGAAACAATTTATCAAAAAAAAAGAATCATCTCTTTCCTAGACTGAGAGAAAAAAAGAGATTTTTTTTCTTGAAATAATTCAAAAAGTCGTTGAATTTACTAAATTCAGTTGATTTGAACAGATTACATCTGGTTGAATTGACTGAATTCATCAGATTCAACAGCTTTTTTAATCAAAATTTCCAAAATTGAGATAAAATTCAGTAGTGAAGAGGTAAAACAGGATAAATCGACTTATCTTTGAGGTCATTTCGAAGGAAATATCTCGGAAACAAAACGAGATAAGGTGATATTACTCATCTGTTTTTGTCGAGAATTTCAAGAGTTACAAAAGAGTTTTAGGGCAAAATGGCTCTTTCTCGGTTATTTTCTAAGGTATTTTCAAAAAACTTAATGAGAAAAAAGTGACTTATCTTGTTTTACCTCTTCACTAATGAATTGTAACTTTGAAATGTTGCTATTGAAAAGGTGTAGCAAGGAAAGAGAGATACTTAGATACATCTTCAACAGTATGTAAAAATAAAGATATTTCTTGATGAATATGAGAAAATATGCATATAACACGATATATCGCATCTAAAAAAATCAATATTTCTTAAGAATTTCGAAATTTGAGATTGAATTGTAATTTTCTTCCTTTTTTGTTCATTTGAATTTTTCCATGTTATTCTTCAATTAGTAAAGAATAAAAGGTCCTTAGATAATCATTAAAAAAAAATATTAGCTAAGGACCAATAGCATCAATATTTCATGATTTTTACCATCTTTTTCTTCACTGTAAGAAATGCTTCTATTCAATTCTCCTAAATTCAATTTAAAATTCTTTACTCTACTTGAAGAATTGATTTTCATGAAGACATGGAGAAACATGACAAGAAATAAAGAAAAAAAAAATAGAAAAAAAAAATAATGAAACTGAGATGTTGATGCATATATCCGTGTATAGTTTGGAATTCAAGTCTTGAAATACTTGTAGCGTGGAAATAAACGAGCCCAAAGGCAGAATAGACCCCAAGATATACAATTCCAGACTACAGATAGGATGATCATCTACGTTTGTGTGTTGAAGTCATATTTTTTTCTTTTTTTTTTCTTCCTATCCCCGCAAGACGTTCATCTAATGGAAGAAGACCAGTGTAATTACACGAGGGCGGTAACTAAGGATCATGGAATAGAGACTACACACAGGTTACAAGTGAAATATAAGATAAGGTATAAAATTATTTTAAAGAGCAAACACACAAAGAAGGCAGAAGAGAGATGAAATAGTATGATGCTGGTGTGTATGTACCACCCAATTGGCATTATTTTCTTTCACACCCCTCGTGTACACGTGTAATTGTATCATCATGTATATAAATTTTTGTCTCAAGAGAGAAAAGAAATTCTTACTACTTCGTCGACGAGAGAGAAAAAAGCAAGGAGAGATGAGGAGGAAAAAAAAAGGGGGAAAAGACCTCCGCGTGCGCACACACACATACACATACACATACACACACAATATGATTGTACGTATACCGCATTTGGGATGTAACCCGTTGGAGTATCGACCAAAACCGGACGAGGGCTTTTTGGAGAGCTAGAGGGTGGTATGTGTCTCATTATATCATTAAAGTCCTACGCTTTTCTTTTTTTTTCCATTTTTTAAACCTTTTTTTTTTCTTTTTCAATTTCTCGCTCCAAGCCCAATGAATATTAAACGCAGTGACACAGCGCACTGTGTTTGTGAATATAAATTTTTATGACGTTACTGCAATCGTGACACAATGATTATTTGAGACACAGAGAAAATAATGTCGTTCTTCTTCTATTCCTTATGGGTTATATCCCCTATGAGAGGGGCAAGTACCAAAGAATAATGTCGTTGGCTTAGGAAATAAAGTGACATAAGTACTATGTATGAACATAGTACTTTGCGCCACTTAGTTTCTAAGGTGACGATATAAAATTTTGTTGTTATGGGGATTTTAAAATGTTGCAGATCCCTCGAGATTCAAGGAATTTATGGGAATTCAATAAAATTTGTTATTTTATGCTTATTCAGACACTTACCCATGAAGGCGATGAATAATAACAAAATCCAGGCATCCATATCGAATTTTTTTGACAGTTGTTCTCCTATTTCTTTTTTTTATATCAATATATAATTCCAGTAAATGGAATATATAGTGAAGAACACGTTGACGTTGCACTACGTTCCCGTCAGACAACGCACATGGTGCGTAACGTTGTCGGATACATTTGAAAAGAGTAGACACATTAAACTCCTCCAAAATAAAGAATCTCGATATACAAACGAAATTTCCAACAATGCACAGCACTCAATTTCACTGTTTTTTTTTTCTTTCAATTCCTTGTTTTTTAAATTCAATTTTTCCTTCCTAAACTGAGAAAAAGAAAAGCGTCAACCCCTTAGATTTTTTCTCAAAAAAATGCACCCACTTAACTATTTTTTTTTCCTTCGTTTATCTCTCTACCTCTTCTTTATTTTCCTCTTTTTTCAAATGACGACAACCACGACACTCGTGTCACTGTCGTCTCACTCACGTCTCGTGGTTCATTCACATGGGCACTTAACACTCGTTCTTCAAACATTGAACGATAGAGTACGTTCCATGCCTCCCGGCATACACAAAAAAAAAAAATAGAGATGATTACAAAATAATTGCCGTTTAAATGAGTTTGTTTATCCTCGATATATTCTGAAAGATCCCTGGAAACTCAATAATTTCATGAATTTTTTAATGATCACGTATTAATTTCTGGAGTCAAATAATTTATTCCATGAATTTTCAAATTTGTTTTTTTTTTTCAAATGAGTTGTATGGTCATTTAAAAATGTGTGCGCCTACACAATATTATTATTTTAAGATTTTTTAATTTCAAGTGGCTTTGCGGTCATAGAGAGGGCGCGTTCGTTTATGAAATCATCTGTTCCAATGGAAATTATTATTATTATTTTTTTTTTTAATTTCAAAATCCTGTTTATATGTATTATATGTGTATATAATCTCTGAGTGTCGGGCTGTGGCTGTAGCCGCGGTGCTACTCCCCGCGGAGGAGGCACAAACGCTCTTTTACTGTGATGCGCTTTATATTCGGGCGCCTAGAGAACTACTAACACCGAAGTGAGCCTGCGTGCGCCTCGCACTCGCCTTCATGGCTTAGGTTATTGTCGTGCTAACGAAAGAATCGACACACGAGATGTGCCGAAGTCAAAATTTATATTGTGGAGCATTGGAGCCGAAGAAAGCCGATGTCAATTCATTCGCTAGTACTACTGTAGCAGGCGAATGTGTCTCCCCCTTCCCCTCCCACCCTCCCCCTCTCCTTCTTTTCTCTCCCTCTCTTCCGCACAATCTTTCTCACTCTAATCTCATCCCCCTCTTTCATCTCCCCCTCCTCCCTCTCTTCATCTGTGCCGTACTTGGCGATTATCTTTCTTCAACTTGCATGTTTTTTCCTCATCCCCCTCCCCTCTCCTTTCTTCCCCCTTTCCCCCCCTTCTTCCCCCTGTATTCAGTTTCAACTTTTAATTCTCTCTCATTCTTTCTTTCACGCGCTATGCGCAGCCGCACGTCACGTTGGCCCCGGAGTATTGACCGGTTCTTGGTGCGGTACATGACGACAATGTTGGGGTACCCTACAGCAGCAGCAGCAACAGCAGCAACAGCAGCAGCAGCAGCACAACCAGACCAGACACTAGTATTTTCGTTTGCATGTGTCCTGCGTATGTATGTGTATGTGTATATCGTTGACTTGGAGTGAAAAAGACGTAACAAGATAGGAAATAGTATAGCACTTACGCCCTTTTCACTCTAGACTGATGATATGTATGTGTGTGTATGTGCATTTGTGTATTTTATGCGCGCGCATGTCTCAACATTCACACACACACTGGAATACGAAGGATTGTCGATGTATTGAGAGGCATTTTTAGTTAGTGGTGGAAGGGGGGGGGGGAGGGGGAAAAGGACCGAGTACTCTCTACACGAGGATGAGAGTTTTGCAACGTTGCCATGTTTTCAAGTGGACAATTTTTCGAAGACAGATGGTGAGAGATGAACACACATGACAGGTTCTTGATGAATTGAGATATTTTTTTATTTTCAATAAAGTTTTTTTTTTTGGTAGAATTGAAACTGTTTTGGTTTTGTTATTACTTTTTTTTTTTTATTTTGATGTTTTCAGGATCAAGGGTCTAAAACCCTTGAAGGGTTTAAGAATTTTGGGGAAAAAAAATTATCTTCTCTTGGGGATTGACAGAGGGGTTGCACAACCTGCTCCCGCCACACACACTCTCAACCCTCTCGCTTCAACCAGTTCTCTTCTTTTTCGTTCTTTTTTTTCCACCTCTTCCTTCATTCTCTTCATACGTGCCGCGTGTACACGAGCAGGGGGGTTGCCACTTGTCGCCTTTCTGCGTGAATTTCGACGAGCACATGCCTTCCACGCTGTGGGGCGAAATAAAACGAAGGTGGCAAAGAATAAATATATATATGTGTGTATATATATATATATATATATATATAGGTATATATAGGTATATATAGGCATGCATGAAAGTTGCAAAAAAAGAAAAACAAACGCGTGAATGGCGAGGCCGGCAGTTCCGTGCTCCAAATTGTTTCCATTCTGTTATTTTTTTTTTTCATTTTTTTTTTCGTTACCTGTTTCGTTATCCTTGTTTCTCTTGCTCTCTCTTCATTTTACTCTGTATTTATACTTTTTGCGTGCTGCACAGTCATGAGAGTTTTAAAACTATATTTGGATTTGAATAAATTGCGTTTGGGAGGGAGGGAGGGGGGGGGGGTTGAAAATATGGTTTTGTTCTTTACAAATGTTTGAATGAAATTGCTCAAAGTTAAACGGTCTTTGGTACACATTTGAATAACAAAAGTTGTTATATTTATTGTATATATATTTTTTTTCCTCAAAAATTTGATATTTATAACTCAATCTGAATAGTTCTAGTTTCAAATGAAAATACTTTACAAAGTTTCTTTGATGACAAAAAAAAAAAAAAGGAAAAGAAAAAAAGGAGGAAAGAAAATGGCAAACGGTGAAATAAATAAGAAATAGTTTTACGTAAATTCTAGGTGACTTTAATTGAACGATAAACTTGGATCCAAAACGTTGAGTTAAAGTTTTAACTTGTGAATTATAGCTTTGAAACTTGAGTTTTCGTGAAAAACAGTACAGTATGATACTGAGCCCGTAAATATAAGGTAGATACTCTGTAAAAGTGTCTCAAATCACTTATCTGTCCTCAATCTTTTATAGTAGAGAATAAAAATAAGGAATGGGAGATTTGAGAAAAAAATGCTTTATTCATTAAGAATTTCTTGCATTTGATCCTTTGAATGAAACAATTTGAAGTTTTCAGACAAATTGACTTTATTTTTGTCACAAGTTTTTTTTTCTTTTAATATCTCGGTAAATAATGGAGATACGCCCTTTTGTCGTAAGGTTCTGCAGAGAATTTCAAAAACTAAAAAAGAAAGATTCGGGCAAAATCGTTCTATCTCGCTTAATTTCCGAGATATTTGAGAAAAACTGATGATGGAATGAAACCAATTTTTTCGAGAACTTCATTGTCTTATGAATGAACGAGTAATTAAGGAGGTTCAATCGCTGCCCACGTTAATTAAAGAATAAGACGTAGGGGAGAGGGAGGCACCTTTGAACAAATTGATTTTTTTAAATTAATAATATAATTGTGATTTATTATTTTTTTTCAATTAACAAAGGTGTATTATGAACGTTGAATATCCACAGTATTGATTCGAGATAAAAAATATTGATGATTAATTATTTTATTATGTTGAAATTAATTATTAAAAAAGCAAGAAGTTGATGAAGAAATTGACTCTTTTGAAAATTGAGGCCGATCGCACGTATCGAAAATGATCTGATAATTTTTCTGTTCAAATTCATTTTTTCAATTTTTCTGATGATTATTCTTCAACTTAAATCGAAAACTATCACCAATGATCGATAATTGCTTTAATAAATTGTTTTATCCTTCATTTCTATTTTGTTATTTGAATCGAGCGCGCAATTTGAGTCAACCGATGAGGAATGAGGAATAAACGTGACACTTTTAGCATTACATTGAACGTGTCAACTTTTTAGAATTGGAGGATAGTTTAATTAGTTACCTATACTATCACGGACTTTTGTATTTGTATTTGTATTTGCCTTTGCCTTCATTCAAGACCCAACAGCTTCAGCAGTCAATAACAGGGTCACATAAATTATCATTTACATCACTTACAGAAACTACTTAAAAATATATAATTATACAAATTGAGAATCAGTACTTTTGATTAACCTTACCGTGTAAATTTCTGAGAATTAAATTTTCAAAGATGTAAAATTTTATACAAAGTCCTATGGAAAATGAGAATTTCGGCACTTTCTTTTGAATTATACTATTATTTATCGATGAGATGAGGTTGAAAAAACTGAAAATTAGTTTTTTGAAATATACGATTCTCTTTCTTTGCAATAAAAGTTCTAATTAACGCAGAATTTACTGAATTAATGAAAAGAAATTACGTAAAATTTGGGATTAATCTGCATTACATCCGATTTGAATCATTTCGCACCGTTGTATTTATTTATTTTTAATAATATTTTCTATTCCAATGATAAATGCCTATTTATTTCTCAATTACCTTCTTTTTCATTGATATTTCAATTCAATTTGTCAAAGTTTAGGTACTACACTTCATTTGATTCACGTTGCAGTGATTGGATCTCCTTAAACAAAGTCAAAAGGTAGATTATATACGAAGTGGGATTAATTGCCTGTCTATGGTACTCGGCGTAAATTTAACGTCGAACACATCCTGAGGAGCGTCAATGCGCTACATCATGCATCCGGGGAATCTCCCCTTTTCCTCTTCATCTCTCGTCCCCTCTGGGATTTACAACTCCTGAGGCAAGAGAATTGATCTCTACACAAAAGCAGTAGGGGAGGACCACCCCCCCAGGCACAATTGTGAAGCATTCACCCTTCAGTAGCATAGTTTACATGCTTGACTTTTGCTAAAGTACTATCTTGTAAGAAATAATTATGAAAAATAAAAAATATGAAATTTTCAGAAAAATTGATCTCACTTTGTCAACGGTTTTTTGTAAATATCTCGAGAACTACGCGAGATAGAGCGATTTTGCTTGAATCCTCTTTTGTAGAAAATTTCATGAGCTATTGAAAAGGATTCAATTAAAATCGTTCTATATCGCTTATTTTCCAAGACATTCAATTTTTTGAATATCGATTGAAAAATGCGAAGATTTGATTTTTGTTATCATTTTTTTCCTCCAAATATCTCGGAAACTAATCGAGATAACGCGTTTTACTCCAAATCCTTTCAAGAGTTACAAAATTAGCTCTTGAAATTTGCAACAAAAAAGAGCGTCAGGGATCAAAGGCGTATCTCCATCACTTTCTTGATAAATATCTAGGAAACTAATGGAGATACGCCCTTTTTGTCTCAATCTTTTTTCCAGACAAAATCGCTCTATTTCGCTTAGTTTCTGTGATATCCTCGAAATACTGATAGAATAAGATAGATTTGTCTAAAAACTTCAATGCTTTGAAAACTATACTGGACTAATTCCTTTAAGATGGAATATCTATGTTAATCTTACAGAAGAAAAAATTGGAGCTTCGAAGACGATCATAGGTTTTTTAAATAATTTTTACATCAAAAAGGAATGAAAATTCAGTCAGACATCCTTCCGATCGCGTGATGTGTTGAATTTCCAAGGCAAAATAATATTGGATTTGCACGTTGAATCTGTAATATTGAAGTACATATTGGAATTTCAATGCAGCTCGGAAAGGAGAATCATATTCCAATTCAAAAAATGTTCTACTATCAGAGAGAGGACAACTAGATGATTTGCCTTAAAAGAGAAAAATATCTAGTTATTTGAACGAAATACGATTATTAGCTTTCCAATGAGGAAAGCTATTGTATTGGCTCCGAAAATGAAAATGTTTTTTTCAGTGATTTTAACATTTTGAGACTTTCACAACATTTTCTGATAGTTTCTAAGACCATGTATGTGTGTGTATGTATGTGACTAATTATTCGATCATAGTTCCTCATCAATCAATAATGCAATCGAGATTATCAATGTCGCAATCGATGAATCCTGATACGGATTTCTGCTGATTAGTTTTGGATCGAAATCGAACCAGCAATTCTTTTATTATTTCAACAAAAAAAATCATGAAATTTTTCTGACAAACATCGGGAAGCTTTTATTACAGCCCCAGAGAATCACAGTCATTCGATCATATAGGTATACTAACGCACCTTGATGGTGTAGAACGCACCCTCAATTCGCGAGCAAGCGTAGCGAACGAAAAAACATATATATATATTTTTTATTTATTATATTATATATATATATATTTATATAATGAAAATCACCGAGGCAAAATGGACTTACAGGGTAACATGATTCATTATTTTTTTCGGAGTGAAGGACTCGGTGTAAAAATCTGGAAACAGTGGAGAAAATGGAGCTATTGTTAGTGAATTTTCTGAAATTTTTTTGAAAAGCCCTTCACTCTATTTGTCTATTAAAATTTTTGGTATCACTTTGACTTCGAGATATTTTTCGAGAATTTAATTTAAAAAAATTCTCGGAATTCTTCAGGGAAGGTGTGACTTTTATTTAGGGATAAATATCAAGAAAAGTTTTTCAGGAAAATTTTCCGCTGAATTTTCAAGAAATCAATAGTTTCTGAAGTAATTGCAAAATAATCTGCAGTTAATTTTTGAAGTTATCTTCATTAATTAATTCATCACAGGAATGGCAAATTTCAATTACAATGAAGATGACTTCTTTGAAAAATGAAAAATTTAACAATAAAAAGAATTTTTCACTGTTAATTTAATATTGAATTCGAGATGAAATTCCGAAATTTTCTGAATGAAATTTTTATTGTATAAAATTTTTATGATAATGAAATTAGCACACAGCCGACACTCTTTTCTACTCTTCAAACCCGATAAATTATTATACAAAAAATATTTTTTTGTTATTGTACTCATAGTTTTTTAATTTATCTACGTGTGTATATTCTTTTAGTTTTTCTTAAAAAAGATTTATTTGTTCCAAAAAATGAAAAAATTGTCAGATGGCTATTACTTACGGTATCATAATTTTCCATGCAAATAAATTCTGGATTCTTTTCTGAATTTCAAAATATCTCTAAAAAAACTGCGAGTAAATACAGATGTACTGAAACAGTTTCACCACTTGAATTTTAAAACATAGAAAATATTTTTTTTAATAAAAAAAAACTCCATCGAATTGCTGCAGATATTTCTCCAGTTATCCATCCTAAAATTTTGATAAAAATACTATAAAATGAATTTTCATCACAAAAATTTTGTCCCCAAAGAATATTGGAATAAATTTTTCTAAAAAAAACTTGCCCGCTTCTTTTTATTCGTCAGAATTTTGGAGAAATAAAATAATAAAATTCATAAAATAAGAGACATTTTATTTTCAAATTGTAGCAAAGTAACAAAAAATTTTACAATTAGGAGCTAAACCCCCCCCCCTCCCTATGGTTTACATTATATAAAATTGTTGCGAAAGAGAATTTTCTCCATTTTTTTCCAGAGAAATCACAGAATGTCGGGAGGCTACCCCCTTAAAGAAAAAGCTCTTCGTCTCAAGGGATGAGAACTTCTGATTGATTGAATTTCAAAATTCTTCAAGAAGGATATGCTCCAACGAGACTTCGACTTCAGTTGAGTCTCACTCGTAAGTGAAATATAGTTCCGCGATTCCACGTCTCAAAATCGTTTCAACTGGTCCTTGCAAAATATTTATTGAAGAAAAATTAATTGTTATAGATTTTTTTCAATAATTCGAACTATCATAAAATATTGTTTTTTTTTTAAATTTATTTATTTGTTCTAAAAAAATCCAGAAAATTGTCAAATGTCTGCTAATTTCATTATCATATTTTTCATATTTTGCGTTAATTTTGATAGCTTTGATTCCGCTAATGCAGAAAATAATAATTGTTAAGAATTCATCTGGAAAAATTTAGTCCCCACAAACTTCAGAATGTCGACAAAAAAAGTAAAACTCTCACATACTCTAAAAAATACCTACAACAATACCATTGTGCACACTGAAATTAAATTCCAAGCTCTAAACTAAAAATGATTTTATACTTTTTCAAAAATACTGTCTTCAACTTTTTATTTCAGAGCTTCGTATCACAACAACAATCTGCAAAACAACTTGAAAGCGAAATAACTCTGAAATAGTGCAGCTAGTGATGCTGCACCAGTGAAGACATATCTATAAGTTTGTACCAGCTTTTCAACCGTAAAATGAACATTCCATTCTTTGACTACTCACTCCACTCGGAATTTTCTCTTTAATGAAGAAAAAAAAACAGTGAAAAAAGTACAATTCCAATTAATCAAACGAGAAATTCCGATGCCTGGAAAATATTCAGTGCCCCCATCTCTTTTATACCCCAATTCGTATGAACCTCGAGCATTTCAATTGATGAATATCCACGAAAAAAAAAAAATACAAAACTGAGATTAAACGTGAAAATAATAGGACAATATACCCGGGGCTTTTTGTTTCAATCAATTAAATTCTGAAAAGTTCACTGCCTGAGGCTCTATTATTTAATATCAGTTTATTAGCCAGTCTCTCTGAGTTTGCTGTTCCTATAGCAGTTTTTGGAATGATATATACACTCATTTTTCAAACAATAGGCTCAAAGGGTTTATGCTCTTGTACCATCAAATTCGCATTCTCCTCTCATCCCCAACAAGCTCGTTTCGGGCATCACCCTCGCCCGTTTTATGTGAGTTTGAACTGCCCCTCAGACAATTAAAACTCTATCGAAGTCCACTTCACATGAATTTCCTCGTTGCCTTTGTCCTCTACGGTTTTAATGTAGGGGGAGACTGGGGCAGAATGGACCCTTGATATAACATGATTTAGGATATTTTTTCGGAGTTGAGGGCTTCACGAAAAAATATGAAAAAATTCGAGAATATGCTCTAACATGTCTTCATTGTTGTGGAATTTTTTCAAATTTTTTTGTTGAGGTCTTCATCCTGAAAAAAAAAATCTTAAGCTATTTTGTCTTACAGATGCATTTTGGCATCATCTCCCCCATATCAATCATGCTCGTGTTTTGCGGTCGTACTTTGGGGAAAACAAAGGGGATATTAAGCCACAACTGGGCTCATTCTGAAGTCAATCAAAACATACTTGAAACTCTTTTCTTTTTTTTTCTATCGTGTAATGTGTTGATTCGATCAAAGTGGGGCCTCTATATTGGGGCGCTTTTTGTCACGAAAAAAGTAGAGTCTTAACTCAAGTGCAAGTACTGAGTGCTTCCATTCAACACTACAGAGCATTAAGCATTGAGGTGTTAATTGAAATAGCATTGCTTTTGTGAAAACAAATTGGAGATTCAATGCTTTTGTTAGGGTATTGAGTATGATGATGAATACAATGTCGAGTGATATAGCTGTGAATAGAATGGAAAATGGACTATTCTTTTTTATTCTGAATTTAAGGATATCCAAGTAGTCCTGGTAATTTTTTTTCTTTTCGATTTTGGTCATTTCACGTAGAAAAATTCTGATGGCCACCGCCATGGCCCACGCCATCACAAATTTACCACTCCCATGGCTTTTTTTTCATGGTGTTTTTTACCCTAAAGTTTTTTCCGATTAAATTCTTTCCCATGGCGGTTTTTCTATGGTATTCTTTTCCCATGGCGTTTGTTTCATGATGTTTCTTGTCCGAAAGATTTTTCCGATGGAATTTTTTTCCATGGCGGTGTTTTCCATAGTATTCTTTCCCATGGCGTTTTGTTTCATGGTGTTTTTTGCCCTAAAGTTTTTTCCATTTAAATTTTTTCACATGGCGGTTTTTTTATGGTATTCTTTCCCCATGGCGTTTGTTTCATGGTGTTTTTTGCCCCAAAGTTTTTTCCGATGAAATTTTTTCCCATGGCAGTTTTTTTTATGGTATTCTTTTCCCATGGCGTTTGTTTCATGGTGTTTTTTACCCTAAAGTTTTTTCCGATGGAACTTTTTTCCATGGCAGTGTTTTCTATAGTATTCTTTCCCATGGTGTTTGTTTCATGGTGTTTTTTGCCCTAAAGTTTTTTCCGATGAAATTTTTTCCCATGGCGTTTTTTTTTATGGTATTCTTTTCCCATGGCCTTTGTTTCATGGTGTTTTTACATGCTGTTCTTTCTGGAAAAAACTTCCTATATATATAGAAAAGAACATGAAACTAACGCCATGGTAAAAAAAATATCATGGAAAAAACGCTATGGAAGCGGTAAATTTGTGATGATGGAGACCAGGGCGGCAACCATCAGGATTTTTCGACGTGTTACGATAGAGTAACATGAAGAGATGTATTTACTTAAAGAATTCCAAAAAATTGTCAGATGTGTGCTATGCACATTTTTATAATCGACAAATGATAGTATAATTCAAAAGGAAGTATCGAGATCCTGATTTCCCATAAGACTCTGGATAAAATATCACATTAAAAAAAAAATTTAATTCTCAAAAATTTGGCCGGTAAGTTCAATCGACATTACGTAATATATAGATAAAGACTCAAACTATCATAAAAAAAATTGATTTTCAATATTATCTAGGATTTTTTATTTAACATGGAAAGCGATTGGACCTTTTAAATTGTTGAAAACTCATAATTGTTTTTATTTTCCTTTTTTTTTTTGAACGAAGTATTCTAATAGCATTGAATGCCGTGTAAATGCAATCTCGATGATGAAAAATACAGATTTTTATGCTCTACATATTCCAACAGCTCTCGTAAAATCAAGTGAAATTGATTCAGAAATTTGTTTTCAATTTTCCAACGGATTTTACGGTGGAAATTTTTTTCCAATATTCGACATTTATTTTACATTTCAAAAATGGATTTTTCACATATGGCACTCTTTTATTTCCGCTTACGAAGACATAATGAAAAAAAGCACGGGCTGATGAAATTTTCGTAAATTTTTGGAAAATCGACTATTTTGATGATTATGAAAATACCAATTCTCTCCATTTTTAAATAATCAGCGCATAAAAATTTATGGTAGGAAAAAAAAATGAAGATAGGAAGGAGTGGGAGGAAGTGGAAATATTGGATCTATGCTGGAATTTGAAAATTCTATATATATAAAAGACTGGGTTGAATTCACTATTTGTGCTCGAAAAGTTCGAATTTTCGAGAAAAAAAATAAAAAAAATCACGGTCAACATATATTTTTCACCGGTAATTTCCGCAATTTTTCGATGGAAACGTTGAAAAAAATTCGCTAATTATATTTTTAAAAAATCAGTTTTCTCAGATTGAAGATAATTTCAACCTCTCCTCACAAAATTAATTTCAAAATAATTTCTTACAGCCAATTCAGAATACCTCAGATATGGAGTAGTAGGGAAGATTGGGGCAAGTGGATCTACGGTTTGAAAATGATTCAAGATTTTTTTCTTGTTGAATGAAGACCTTTCCTGAAAAATTTGAAAAAATTCACCAAGAATTTTCATATATTGGAACATTTTCTCAAATGTTTGAACATTTTTCCTCGAAGTCCTTCACTCCAGAAAAAATTCATGAACCATGTTATTCTAGCAGTCCATTTTGCTCCAATCTCCCCTACATAAAATTCCGGTTCACGAAAAGGTTACAGAATGTCACGGAAAGGAAAACGCAATTTCCATAGAGTGCAAAAAAAACGCGTGAGCGTTGATGAAGAATTGTTTTCCAAAAACCAATACCCAGGTCAAATAATTCCATTATCTTTCCAATATCGATTCCGCGAATAAATTCACTCACATAATTGATTTGAAATTCACGCGAATAGTTGCACAGAAACAATTTCATCGAATCAATCCATTACCCATTAATTTGGATTAATGAATAATTTATTCAAAAATTAATAAATCACTCATTGCCCTTTTCACACACGCTTAAATAGTCAATTAAAACACATTTCAAAACAAATTAATTAACATAATACATTTATTTAATTAACTTGTTTCATCATTATTCTTGTTGGCCTTCTCTACAGAGTATTGTCGCTTTATTTCAAATGCAATTATTCCAAGTGCCATACCAGTATTCAAACTGTCAACACCATTAGTCATTGGTATGTTAACTCGAATGCCATTTCTCTCATGAACAAGTGCCAAAGCTTCCAAGCTCACTCCTTCTGTTTCACCCCCAACAATAATAACATTCTCGCTGTTTCTATAGCTCGTTGAATAGTACGGAATTACAGGTATATTTTTCATCAATTTTTTAACTAATTTTGAATCTCTTTTACGCTCATTATGATTCTTAAATTCTACTGGATCATCCAAAATTGATCGATATATTTCATCCTGTGAGTTTTCTAAATCATCAGATTTCAATGAAACTTCTGGTGAATTATTGAGACTCTCATTCTCAATTTCTCTCTCAATTGCTTCGTTTTCACTTAGTATTTCTTTTTCTTCTTCATCACCTTCTCCTGTTTCTGAAGCGAATGGATTATTGTCAGCTACATAAATGTTTGTAGTTAAATCAATCATTCTCCAAACTTCTCTCCAATTTTTATATGCTGTTATTGGCATACGGAAATGTGCACCTGCTGCACTTCTCAAAACTTTTGGATCCCAAACATCAACGCATCCTAAAATTCAATAAATAATATTGAGGAGAAATTAAAAAAAAAGGTCAATTGTTCATACTTTTTGGGCTTCTTTTTGTTTTTTTACTAGTTTTATTGGAAATTATATATTACCTCTAATGAGAATTAATCTTTTGCAGCCAACAGCAGCGCAGGCTCGTAAAATCGATCCCATATTACCAGGCTCTCTAACGTTATCACAAATTATTGTGAGGGGCAAAGCGTCAGGTGCTGGCTCTATATTTTCAACATCTGGCATTTGGAAAAATGCTGGAAACAGACGGGATATTGTTGAATGGAAATAAAGATATTTTTTTTTTATTAATGAAATTTACAGAAAATGCTGAATAAAGCTGCTAGCGTTTGGAAGATTCGATAAGAGAAAAAATGAAGAAATTTTAGAGAATGAAGAAAGCAGTCTTGAGAGTGAAAGAAAACTTAGGGCTTATGGACCCGAACTATACAGAGGAGATAATATTTTTAATACTTTTATTTGCAGAAAGATTCTGAATTTTTTTCTTTTTTTTTTAATAATTGGATAAATTTATAGAGATGAACGATATTTGTTTTTTTTTATTGATCACTTTATTAATTTTCTTATTCGAAAATTTCGCCGTCCAAGCGTTTTGATAGTGAGTTAATGAAACTTTCTATAACTTGTAATTGACGTTTGAGTTGTGGAGAAGTGGAATGAGATAAGTTTAGAAATGAAATGCACAGTGTTTTGGAAGTTTTGGAAAACTATTGGATTTACGGAAAATTATCAAGACAATTTTTTTAATCATTTTTTTCAAAATCCATCAGTTTCGAAGATATTGGCAAAAATTTTCAAATTTTTTTTTCTAAAATGCATTAATTTAGAAGATATTGGCAGAATAATGTACATTTCAGTATTTTAATTTCATAGTGAAGAGGTGAAGAGAGATAAATCGATTTATTTCGTGATCATTCTCTCTGAAATGTCTCGGAAACGAAGCGAGATAGGGCGATTTTTTAGAATCCTTTCTTTTGCTTCCAAAATTTTCTACAAAAGAGAATTTTTTTCAAAAAAAAATTCAAAAAAAAATTAGGTTTACGAAAATTTATCGAGATAGACTTTTTCTATAAAAAATCGTCTTCGTCAATAATTAATATTTCATGAAATATTAAATTCTCTATAAAATTGCTATTTTTAATAAGTAATAATAAGGCTATCCTTCTTTATTTCCAAATTCACCCCAATGATTCATAAATATTAATTTTGCTCAATAGTTTATTCAGCACCGATAAATTGAACCCAAGTGTACGATTAAATAAATCTCGAGCATTGAATTGAATTTCAATTGAATCGTATAAATATTTGGATAATTAATAGAATTGCCTTCCTTCAAGATTTTCAATTGTTTCAATTATTCACATTAAACTCACCCATTAATCCTGGTGAAGTAGTTAGTGTAGTCCACGTTTGAATTGCTCTATAAGGTGTTTTGTACAGTTTAACACCTACTTCAGGCAATGGTAACTTCTGCACATCTGAAAATCTACTGAAAACCACAATTTCTGGAATACTGCCAGCTTCAATTGCATCGCTTATTAATCTGTGCCCCTCCAAAATAATTCTACTATGTCGATCTCGTGTTTTTCTTGATCTCACTGACATCATCAATGCTCTAAAAAAGAAAAAAAACATTATTGTCATTTTTTTCTCAGGATTTTGCTTTAAAAAAATGAACTTTGATTAACTTTTTCGGAAATTCATTTGAGAATCAATGTTTTTTTCAAAAATATTAGTTCTTAGGTTTTCTGAATGAAATAAATAAATAAAATTTGAAGTAAAAAAAATGGAAAATCATAGCAAGAGTCAAAAATGTTAAGAAAAAAAGTGGAAAATTAGATAAATTCTATTTTTTTTTAGTTTTTTTGTTATTTGAGAATATCTCAGAAACTAATGGAGATACGCCCGTTTTGCCCCAATCGTTTTTTGTAGCTTATGAAATTTTCTAGAAAAAATGATTCGGGTGAAAAGGGCATATCTCCACTATTTTCTGAGATATTAAAAAAAAAAGATATATTTTCGTTACTGAATTGAAAAAATTACGAATTTTACATTTTCAATTTCTAGTAATTCTTCTATTTATTCAAAGGCAATTATTGATTCTCAGATAAATGTTTTCTTTTTCTTACGTTAAAATACGATCATCTTCTTTCAGTTCTATATAATTAAGTCGACCATCCTCTTTGTGGAAAGTATCAGTCTCCTTAACAACAATTTTTTTCTTGGGTCTTGTTTTTTGACTTTTTGACTGTTGTTTTCTGCTTTTGAATTTTTTCCTCTCATCATTCCCAAAGTATTCATTCGGTCCATCTGCTTCTTCCACTTTTTCCAATATTTCTTCTTCATTAACAATACGTACTGGATGACGATAAACAAAATCTCCATAATTTTTCACTTGTATTAGCATCCTTGGATTTGTACTTCTCATTGAATTCACACATTGCCAACATTTAATGGTTACTCTTAGACTGTTGAACATTGTTAGTCAATTGATCAATTATTCTTCAAAAAAAAAAAAAAAAACGATAATCAACGAAATAGTAAACAATGTTAATTCAATTCATTTGTTGTAATCATCAACATTCATGCCGGTTCATTGCACGAATTTCTCATTGTCAACTTGAAAAAACTCCAAAATAAGTAATTTAAGAACTTTACGAATCTATTGACGATAATTCTTTTACACAATTATTGTAGATAATAGACAATTTCTGAATTATTATTTTTGGATTTTTGGAGCAAATACACGTTTTCTGTGCGGTTCAATGAAGGTTAGAATGTAAGGAAACATGCTTTCGTCTCGAGAAAAATGAAGCAGTGCCATCTCACAGATTTTGAAGGAAACTAAGAAATTTAAGCTGTTTATGAAAAGCTCCATATACTTATCAACAGAGGAAGAAATCACTCTTAAGGTAGTATTCCAGAGTACGATCGATAAAACAGAAAAAGTGAGGATTTGCAGGTCAGTTTCCAATGAATTACTGATAATTCGGGGAAAAAAGTCTTACTTTTCGTGAAAAAGTGATTAAACTATTCGAAAGTCATATCTTCAGCTTGTGAATATGATTTTTTTTTTTTTGGTTTCTCGATTTTTTTTTACATTACTGATCTCCTCATGCATGAGATAAAGAGAGAGGCAAATAGTTACGACTACTTTCTAATTTAAATTTCTCAGTAGCTATACGGAGAATTGGATATTTTTGGGTAATTATTAATATAGACTATAAACCCCTTTGGTAATTATAAATATAGACTATAAATTTGGTAATTATAATTATAAATATAAACTATAATATATAAATATAATATAGTTTTGTTTGCTGCGCATTGGGCTGCGCAGATCTGCGCGTTAGATTGCGCAGATCTACGCGTTCGATTGCGCAAATCTGCGCGTTCGATTGCGCAGACCTACGCATATGAGGCATGAGAGTGATGTGGTGGGGACAACAGGATTTGTCAGATTCAGAGGAAGATTCTGATCTGATTCGTCAGATTCAACGCGGAATTCCACTGTATTCATTCTTGGAATTTGACAATTTTCACTTATCGACATTGATTTACTTGAGAGCCAGCCTTATGATGTGGATAACAACAATGGAGAAACTGATGCAACTATTATCACTTCACTCATTGTAATACTGCTCCATTAGCTTTTTGTCAATTACTTTGTCTATATTGATCATGGAATCGTCATATGAAGAGTCAATTGATTTTAGTCCAATAGAGTTGTTGCCAACAGAAATTTTGCAGAAGATTCTCAGTTATCTTCCATTCAACGAGAGAATTCGTGCGGAAAGAGGTATTACAAGAAAATTCAGTAGTAAAGAGATGAAATAGGACAAGTCAGTCCTTTATTCGAAGAATATCTCGAAAAACTACACCGAGAAAAAAATAATGGTAAAAACAATCTCATATTGATGCCATTGGTACTTACCAAATATTTTTTTGAAATAATTAAAAAAGTTGTTGAATTTACTGAATTCAGTCAGTTCAACTAGTTAATCTGTTTGAATTAACTAAATTCAGTAAATTCAACAACTTTTTTAATTATTTCAAAAAAATATTTACTAAGGACCATTTACCTCAATATTTGTTTGTTTTTTTATCGCTATTTCTTTTCTCAGTGTAAGCAAGATAGAGTGCTGTCTATCTCCCTATTTCGTTTAGATTCCAAGATATTTGTCAACAAAGAATGAAGGAAAACTTACTCATCTCGTTTCACTATTGACTTATCCTTGTGTCCTTCATTTCATCAAATTACTCATTACAGTTTGCAAAAGATAGAAAAATGTGTCTACTGGACAAGTATGGAAAGATGTGCAAGTACTGTTCATCATGTATCAAGGAGGTGTGAACACAGATCACAAATCCCGAGAGGGTTCAAACAAGTGCGGTAAATCAATCAGGATGGAAGAAGATAAACTCTATATTGGTGTTAATGAATTTGGAATCATGCAGAGTTTAGTTTCCAGAGCTGGACAATGTATTAAAAAAGTCATGTATAATTGTTGTAATTTTCATCCAGCTACCGCAGATATACTATCAATTATTGCTGCACACTGTCATAACATTGAACATATTCAATTGAATTGGGTTAGAAATGTGGCGGTTGAAGCATTTGCGAGGGTATTAGAAGTTAACAAACGATTGAACTCAATTACGTGCATTGATGCAGAAAGTATTATTGAAATACTGCTACTGAGAAAATGGAAGTCACTGGGCATTGGACGGAGTGAGTGCCTTCCGAGAATGATTGCACTCATTAAAAATTCACCGCCTATTGAAGAATTCTGTGTCGAGTATTGGACACCCAAAATGCGAACAGCTATTTTGGAATGTAAAAATCTGAAGAAGATGCACTTTCCAACACCGAAGGAGATGACAGTGTTTGACCTGGTGTCCCTCACCCCTTTGCTGCATCGTTTAAACTGTTTGAAATTGAGTGGAGAACACGCGGATGATCTAATCATCGATTTACTACGTCACTGTATAAATTTGGAAAAGCTAGATTTATATTATGAAGAAACTCTCCAAGGTTCAAATTTCTTCTTTTAAGATAAATCAATTTTTCTTGTGGATGCTTTCTTTGAGAGCTCCTCGGAAATTAAGAGGAATAGGGAAATTTTGTTCTAAATAGAGAAATATTAGGGCAAAATCACCCTATCTCACTTATTTTCGAAGAATAAATCACAGTAAATTGACATATCCTCTTCAATAATGATTTGTTCCTTCATTCAATGTTAATAATTTCTAATTTTTTTCAGACTATCTTCCACTTGCAGTCTTGGAAGCTGTGTTGGATCTTCCAAAGTTGCAGTACCTGGCATTGGATAACTGCTTACTTAGCAATGAAATGCTGAGTCGTTTGCTAAAATTCCGAAATTTGAGAATTAACTTCGACTCTCGACTTCCTCGGCCCATCGTAGATAATGGGATATTCGAAATGATAACCAACTCAACATGTCTTGAAAGATTGGAAATGCGTGGAATAAATGTCACAATCAATTTATTCGAGAGACTTGTTCAGAACGCCAGGGAGCGTCAGCGAATTTTGAAAATAAAAGTTTCTCCCCGTATAAATGAAAAAGTTTTGAAAATATGTGAAGGTTCTACAATACATGTAACTAAAGAGTTAGACACTTGTCAGGATCATTTTTATCTGAACTGGCACTCATTACGTGACTGGTAAATTACAGGTAATGTACCATAATTTCTGTCAGTGATCAAAGGATTTTGTGATTATTCTAATGAAAAAAATATCAGTGGAAAATCGTTGATAGAGGAACTTTGACTGTTCGTAATGGAAAACTTTATTAAGGTTGAAATGTAAATTTTGGATTATTATCTTTATCTTTCATAATAAAACTGAGATATCAAATCGTAAGTTCACGTGATCATTGTGTTTCCCAATAAAAAAAATTTTTTAACGAACCGAAATGCGTGAGTCGATGCGCTTTTTCCATTAATCTACACGTATTCATGAATTTTTTGATAAATCCTGAATCTTTGAAAATCATTCACAAAGGGGCTTCCCCGATATCCCACAGGTTCCACGCGCAACGAGCTCCATTATACCTAGCAGACAGAAATATTATTTTCAATTCTAACTCGTTTCTAGCATTTGGAGATAGATTGAGGAAATAGGTTGAGAAAAAAAACCAAATTAGCACACATAATTTTTTGAATTTTTTAAATGTGCAGATTTTTAATTTTCAAAAAAATAATTCATTTGTTAAGAAAAAAAAGACTGAATATTGTCAAATGTCTGCTATTTTCAGTATCATTAAATTCCCCCAAAAAAATACAAAAGGAAAAACTATTTTTTCATCATTTGTCCAGCAACAACTAAACAAATCCTAATCAATTTTTGCATTTTTTTTAACAAATAAATTATTAAAAAAAAGAAAAATATTTAAAAAATTTGCGATTGTACTTTTTTGAATTCTCTACAAACGCATATCATTTATTTATTTTTTAATAATTCATCTGTGAAAAAAATATAAATAAATTCTAAGAATTATCAGATGTTTAGTATTATTTTCAGTATTATTTTACAGAAAATTTAAATTTGAATTTATCAAAGTAACAAAAAAAGTGGCGCTGCATGTCACTTCCATAGAATTTTCATGTGAGCGAAAGTTCATCTGTGTTTCGTGAAAGTGCAACATAATGAAAAAGGAAGGTAATCCTCAGCTGCACATAAGTTCTATTCACTACAATAAAATAATTGTACAGAGACAAGTTATACCAGTGTATTCGTGAAGTTTTGGAGTGTAAAACCGTACATTGAAGCGTCACGTCGTAATAACGACATTAAAATATACATATGTATCATGTTTTGTCGTTGTGTGAGTTAGGTGAAACTGAACTACAAAGTTTGTATGAATGACCGTTTGACTACTTGTTTCGCGATGTGCAAAGGTTAGATTAAGTGTATTAAATGGAGTATGTAGTGATACAAATGAAGCAGATGTTGCTGTCATAATGTAGCACAAAATAATTTTTAATTTAATATTATTTGTGTGGAGGATTGAATTAAACAGGGTAAACAAGCATCCTTAGTATCCGCATAGGGATACATGGATGCAGCCAATGGCCAGAAGCCCCTCGGTGAGTCAATTAATTAATCTCCACTTTTTTTTTCCTCTTTTTTTTTATCACCTGAAAAAAAAAGAATTTTTTAATTAGCTCCATGAGTTATTAACGGTATTGCAAGTTCTGAAAAAAAAAATTTTAAAATTAAATCTTGAAGTTTCCTTTTTGGAAAATGATTTGAGATTTTTTTTAGGGTTATTATCTGTATTTTAATGCAGTGCTCAATTTTTTTTTAAGAATAATTGATAATTTTCAAAAAATGTCTTTTAATCTATGACCAAAGATTCTTCTAAATCCTGGGAAAGATTTGGAGTGTTTCTAAATTATTGTGTTATTGTGGAAGAAATCTTTCAATTGTTGTTTTTGGTTGAAGTTTTTTTTGTTACAAGCTGTTATTTAATATTTCACTTTCATATTTGAATTATTCTAATTTTATTTATTCAATGAAGGGGGGATGATAATAAAAATAAAAAACAACCGATTTTTTTCAGATTTTTTTTCTTTCTTAACTAATAAATAATTAATTATTTTGAAAAAAAAAAATAATATGCACATGTAGAGAATTCAAAAAACTATAAGTGCACATCTTTTAAATATTCTGTTTTCTATTTTATTTTTTGAAAACATTCAAAAAATTGTGAGATGTGTGCAAATTTATTATTGTAAGAAAAGAATGTTGGAATAATTCTTAATGAATGCTCTTTCAATTCCATTAATTTTAAAGAATTCTATTTGTCTCTTATTTTATAAAATAACACAATTTTTCATGCGATAATGTATATGAAGAATGTTTTTCCAAGTAATTCAGTAGCAAAAAGATAAAATCGAGAAAGTCGATTTCTTCCCCGTTTTTTGTTTGCTAATATCTTAGGAAATAATGGAGATACGCCCTTTTTGCCCTAATTCTTTTTGTAGTAAATTCCAAGAACTACAATAGACGATTAAGGCACAATCGCTCATCTCGCTTAGTTTCCGACATATTCCCAAAAGAAGAAGTAGCAAAAAAATTGAATTTGCTGATGCATTATAAATGCCTTAAAAACTACTGAAATTGTGAGACACTTTACTTGGAGGATATTTAATGAGCTAGAATAGAAATAAGTCTTCTACAATATTCTCAAAATAATAATAGTCCAAATAGCAGACATCAGTCAATTTTTTGTCTGTCAACAGCTAAATTATAAAAAAAGAAGAAAAATAGGCACATGTAGAAAATTGAAACATTTACAAGTGCGAATATAGAAAAAAAATTACTATAATAATTTATATCTTAAAAAAAATGCACAAAATTGTCAGATTTCAGCTAATTATAATATTGGGAACAGGACAATTTTGACAATTATTTGAATTTTTTTTAGCAAATAAATTATTGCAAAAAAATTTGCACTCATAATTTTTTGAATTTTCTATATCTGCATATTTTTCATTTTTTCTTAAATAATTAATTTGTTAAGAAAGAAAAAATGCTAAAAATCGTCAGATGTCAGTTATTTTCAGCATAATTTCTAATTTTATTAACATCCAGAATAACGTCTATTCTCTTTAAAATCTTCCCGCTATTTTCTCCTCAATAATCCCGCTGATTATCGAAGGAATTTGATGGAAATAACAAAGACTCCACTTCCATTGTCAGTCCAATTACCTGTATTTTCCGATAAACTCGAGCCCATTAAATGTGTTCATTATAATATTCTCATACTAACAATGTTATTAAATTCAGGTGGGCAATTACCCACCGGAGGAGGCACTGGCATGGATAAAAGTAAAGAGTGGCAAATGGAGCTACTCATGGAAAAATTGAGATCAAAAGCATCTGCATTCAAGAGTCTCGTTGAAACAGCTAAAAATCTACGTATGGCAATGCTCGTAAGTTTTTAATATAAATTATAGAAATATCAATTTTAACATAACGTAATTTTTAATCTTTTTCTATTTCTTATATTCTGAGAATAGAAAAAAATTCTCCTTCATCGAAGAAAATGAACATTCGTATAATGTAGATTATGTAATTTCATAAAGGACAAGAGATTTGCCATTGATAGTGTCGAGAAAAACCAGTTGCAGAAATGTCTGGATACACTTCAACATTCAATTAAAGTTACATCACTTCAGTCAATGGTGGAGAGACTGGAGAGTCTCACGAGACAATTGGGGTGAATATTTTAAAATTCAATACTCGGATTCACTTCCATTTTAATAATGATTAATTTAAAGTATCATGGGAAATTGAAAATTGTTTTAAAATACAATACTAAATAAAGATCGTCAATTCGTGACGTTTCGTTTATAATTTGAGTTTTTTCAGGCTCTTGACATTTCCAATATTTCGTCAAATTAATCCTAAATAGATGCATTGCTTAAATTATATGCGAAACGTCACAAATTAACTTTTGGATATACGACCTTAGATAATTTAATTAATTTAATGGTATGGTGGCCTTTTAGGTCTCTGCTGCATTTAAATTTATTTAATTTTATTTAAATGCAGCAGAGACCTAAAAGGCCACCATACCATTAATTAACAATCTTTTAGTATTGTATTTCGAAACCTTCCAATTTACCATGATACTCCAAATTAATTTTTAAAATATTATTTAATTTTTCTGGTTAAAAAGTTTTTATTTAATTTTTTTTCTAACATTTTATTTTTTACATGTTTTCTTCAATAATTCAGATTGAAGTTTGCAATGGTACCGAGTGGAACTGAGACAGAATTATTCATTTCTTCTGACATGTTCTTTCTTGAAGTACTTTTGGAGCCCTCTGGAGTCGTCAAAGACGTCAAAATTCAGCACGAGGGAAAAAATGAACAACAGGTATTAATTTTTCTTTATTAATCCTGATAATTCAGTAAGGAAGTGGTAAAAGTGGATAAGTTTACATTATTTTGTGAAAAATTCATGGGAGAATTTTTTTCGTAGTTTTTATTCATTCTCCTTTAAATTCAATGGTTTCGGGGATATTTAGGAAGAGAAACATTAATTTTTTAGACTTTTTTTTCCACTGGAGTGAATTTTTGTAAAATTGAATTCTAATAAGTTTCGAATTCTTTATTTTTACTCAGAGCTGTGAAGAATTGGTCGCTTGTCTATCGAGAGGTGATTTTTTGGACTTTACGGCTCAGCTTGAGGGACTTGCATCAATTTATCAATTAAATGCCGATAAAAAAATCAAGTGCAAGGCGTTCAGTGCTCTCCAATCTTTGGAGGCTGATTTGGGTGTTTTAGCACAATTACAAACTTTCATGAAAGAGCCATTTAATTTGGTACATAAAAGTCCAGTTGGTAAGCATTATTCTTTTATTCAAAAACGCTATAATAATCATGATACTGAAAATAGCAGACATCTAACAATTCTCAGTTCATTCATTTTTTCTTAAAAAAGAATGAATTATTTTGAAAAAATGAAAAATATGCACATGTAGAAAATTCAAAGACCTACAAGTCAAAAATTTTTTAATACTTTTTCCATAATAACTCATTTATTCTAAGGAAATCCAATTTTTTTTAGATATCTGTTAATTTCATTATTATTATTAATCGGTGTCTGAAATATTCAATATATGGAAACTGGATTCCGTTGAATATCTTGACAATGATGAGATTTAGTGAAAATAATCGATATTACTAAAATAATTTAAAAGCAATTTCGAATATATTCTCCTTCATCTCTCACTTACCCTTAAAACTAGAAGAATCATCAAAGGATACTAAAATCTTCTCTTTCCCTCAGGCATCCTGGAGAGAAGAAAAGGAGGTCACGCAATGAAACTCACATATTTCGTTTCTCCATACGACCTAATTGACCAGGAGAATCGAACCTGCGACCAGCTGAGTCCTGAAACCGTGATAGCTCGTAAAATTGGTCATGCCGTAACCGTTTGTTTGGAGGGTTCAACAGCCCACAAGCTTCCAACAACAAGTATAATAACCGTAAATCGTTCGGCAACAGGAAAAAACACACCTTCATACGCTCCCTTGACTGGTTCAAATTCATCAATGTTGCCAGCATGCTTTGTATTGAAACTCGCCAAGAAAATGCCAATGTGCGTTGAATTAGTGAATAGAATACAGAAAGTAACTGAGCTAGAGTGTGTTGATGTATCAGCACCTCATCCATTGCTGAGTCTAATTGTTCAGCATGCTAGTGGTGGACAATTAGACAGCAGGAATAATCGTGGATTATACGTGACATTGCCAGATCAACAACATTGCTACTTCATGACAGAGAACAAAAGTATGGAGGGTGTATTAGTTGGTAGTATACCATTTACTCATCCAGCTCATGTGCCCCAAATACTCGTTTATTTACGCCAACAAGCTCTCTTTAATACTCTTTTAACGAGCTGTGTACGAGCAATGGCACGTCAAGAACTTGAACAAACAACAATGTTTGAAGTAAGTGCATTATCATGGCAGCATGTATCAGTGAGCCTTGAGCATCCATTTGAAGAGACAATGGCAACTGCTGAATTAGATTTAACTGATATATCAGCAGTTAAATGTAAACTTTATGGTGTCAGTACTACAAATAATGAACAAACGTCCGAAATAATTAGTAAAGTATTGCAAAGGTGCCTTAGTATACCAGTGACAATGAGAGCACTTATTAGAACATGGGAGGGAAGAAATTCAATGCCATTAAGTAGTATTGGTAATAGTAATACTGGTGGTAATAATACAAATGGTAGTAATTATGGTGTTAATTTACAAAATCCACAGAATGGACATGATAGTACAACTGGTATGGATTTTACTAATGGTGATACAAATATTAAAGTTGAACCTGGTTTAAATGGTAATGGTGGTAATGGAATTGGAGGAAGACAGCAATTAACAACAACACAACAACAGCAGCAGTCTTTTTTAGATGCCGGAACGGAGAATAGTATCGGGTTTCCGTCGTTTTCCGGCCAATCCGATACACAAAATGCTATGTTAAATCCATTGCAATTAGGTGCATTATTACAGGGTAAAAGTTCACCAGTTGGTGGTATATCATCATCATCAACACCAACATCTGATAGGCCTAAAAAAAGTAGAAAAAGAAAAACAGCAGATGGTATTTGGAGAAGTCCAAAAAATAAAAGTGATGATTCTGGTGAAATTTTATTGGAAAGCTCGAGCTCAGATTCTACACCACTTGGTACACCAACATCTAGAGACAATGCAAATGGTACGAGAACACCAACTCCTACACCAGCTGGTGTTAATTTAGTTGGTGGCTTGGATTTGTCAAATATTGATGCAAGTGATATTGTCAGTGGTGATACTAGAAGCTCAACTGATTATGATGTAGATAATGAGTCTGAAGTTATGGAGGTACATGATTTACCTGATGATTACAATGAAATAATGAAGAAAGAGAGAAAATCACGGAAAAATAGAGATGAAAAAAAGAGTCCAAATGTTTTTGATCAAGATAAAGGTAATTTGGTGCCACCATCAGTCAGTATAACACCTATATCAAGTAGTGGAATTGTTCAGCCATCGTCAAATTATAATTCAGTTTTAACTGGTATGGGTTTAGAGAGACGACCGGGAATCGAGATAATTCCAATTTCATCGAGTCCTCAAACTAATTTACCAAGTTCTATAACAATAACTCCAATTACAGGAGCAACGATAAAGCCAGTTAATCCCGATGAGCGGAGAGACAGAAAAAAAACGAGCGATGATAAAGGAAGATTAGAGAAAAAGAGAAAGAGAAAGAGAGAAGAAAGCCCTATGGGACCACCTGAAAAGCTTCCGCCTAAACAGCAGGATGCTTTATCCAAGCCTGTATCGGTTAGTATTAAACCGACAGAACCACAACAAAATATAGGATCAAGACCCTCATCACCAGCTACAACCATAAAGAGATTCAATCCATCACCAACTCATACTAGCCCTTTAGCCCTTGTTGGTAAATCTTCACCGACATTGAAGCAATCTTCGTCAACAACAAACCCAAGTTCCACTTCATCAACTTCGTCAACATCGAGTAAATCAATACCAAGTCCAAAGCATTCACCGGTTTACAGTAGTCCCAAGCACAGTTCCTCGAGTATTTCTGCGAATGTCAGTCCAAAACATGGGACCTCATCACCAAAGCACGGGAGTTCAGCCAGTACTGGTAAGCCAAGTATGTCTGCTTTAAAGTCAGCAGCTAATAATTCACCATCGCCATCTGGAAAAAGCAGCGGTGAACAGGGTTCATCCAAGCCAAAATCCTCATCAAGTAAAGAGCCTAGTAGAGACAAAGAGAGAAAAACACCTTCATCATCATCTTCGTCAACTGGCCTGTCTTTCAGTGGAAGCTCCGGTCATCAGAGTCCAAAGACAAAGTCTTCGAGTAAATTGAAGCAACTTGATTTATTACCAAGCTCTGAAACTCCTCCGTCTTCTTTACCTGGTAGTGGCAGCAATACTCCACCTTCTGGTGGCTCTGACATGAGCAAATCTTCAACTGCCCAACAGCAACAGGCGAGAAATCGGAAAGGATCACTCAGTGCAGTTATTGATAAATTGAAGAATGCACAGCACGTTACTGAGGATGGTAATGGGGGGAGTGGAACCAAGTCGGGGGGAAGTGCTTCAGGCAGTGATTCCGGTGGCAAAGAACGGCCACCAACTTCATCAGCTAAAACAAGTGGCGAGGGAAAAAGTATTGGCAAGAACAGTCCATCGATTGACACGAAAAATCCAGCCGAGTACATGGTGAAGCACAGTTCTGATGGCATGAAGATTACTATTAATAAAACTAGGGCAAAGGAATCAAAAACCGGAGGCAACATGAAAATATCAAGTACCAGTGGAGTCAGTGGCTCTATGAGTTCATCAGGCTCTTCTTCCTCGGGTAATGGATCCCCAAAAACTCACACTGGTTTAAAACCTGGGGTCAATTCAGGTCCAGCTTCAAAAAAACCGCAGTCTCAATCTTCCATCAAGGTATCAAATCAGCAGGGAATGGGAAATACATCATCAATGTCAAATAAACTTGGTATACCAGGTCAAAAAGCTTCTTCAAGTACAAAATCAACATCAGGCTCTTCTTCATCAAGTGGAAGTGGTATTTTAACAAAAAGTGGAACTTCAAAATCATCTGGTTCACCAAAAATGTCAAGTTCTGGTGCAACAGACTTGAGTAGAAACAGAGACAAGCCAAGAATACCAAAATCAGGTGATAAAAGTGGTGGTTTATTTGGTTCAAAATCAACAGATTCAAGAAAAGCAAGTCCATCACCATTGCGTGAAGAGTGTGACAGTGAAAAAGCATTCAAGCTACTTGCTGCACATGCATCAATGTCAAATTCACCTTATCCACCGCAATTACTTGTTGAGGGTTTGATGAAGCAGTTGGATACAAAATTTCAAATACCAAAATTATCAGCACGTGCTAATGCCGGTGATTCGAGTGATAAGAAAACGACAAGTGAAAAATTAACACCAACAGTACCAACTGATCATAGTGGTAATAAACTGCTTGATACCTTGTCATCAACCAAAGTTGATCAAAAAATCCAAAATATGCAGAATACAAGCATGTCAGGTCCAAAATCAGATATACTCGAAAGACGTGAAATGGTTCAGGCCAAGTCAGAAAGTCTACCAACTGCCGTACCAATGAATCTCAATACAGCACTTGATGCAGCTACTGTAATGAAACAATCATCATCATCATCATCATCATCCTCATCATCAGCAGCAACAGCAGTATCATCATCATCATCAAATGTACCTCCCAGCTCCCACGACTCCGATGTGCCTACAAACCTATCAATGCAACCAGACACCGACTCCAGAGATGTGTGTAAAGATCTAACAATAACTCCAAGAAATCAAAGTTCTGGATTTCTCAAAAATATCACAAGTGTTTCTGGTAATGATGATAATATCCTAGGTCATGATTCTGCAACTCTCTCCGATGCTATTGTTCCTTCAAAAGCATCTGCACCATTTCCTGTTGCATCATCGTCATCATCAGCAAGCAGCAGTGTTGTTGCCAGTACCACAGAGAGCTTGAATTTAAGCACAAAACCAGCTGATGCTGCATTAAACAAGTACAAATCAGATGATAGAAAGACAATTGAAAAAACAACTATTTTACCATCATCATCATCATCATCAACATCTTCAAGTACTGCCTCAACAACAAATGATGTGCCAGTTAAATCAACAACTCCAGTACCAAGTGTGCCAGAAGTTAGTGACATGCTGCTTGATTTTTCAACGCCAAAAGATGTTGCAAAAGTATCATTGTCAACAGTACCAGAGAGAGCACTGAGTTTACAATCAGCTCCAGTTAGACGTAATACACCACCACCACCTCCACCGCCACCACCACCACCACCACCAGCATTTCCACCGAGTCCATCTGTTTCTGTACACATTGTTAAAAGTCCAGCTCCTTCACCACGTGTCATTCCACCATCACCACACTCTGCTGCATCGCCATGCATAACTGATGATGAACTCATGGATGAAGCACTAGTTGGTTTAGGTAAATGAAGATTACTGATTGCACTGCATTTATTTACAGTGCAGGCAATCGTAATATAGGTCATATTTATGTTCAAAAATTAATCTTGAAAATTTCGCGAATTTTTTTTAAAAAGGGACTTAAAAATCTCTTCTTTGTGATCTTTATGATATTGTCAATCTTAGAAACAAAGTGGCGTAAGTGCTGTGTACAAGCATAGAAGTTACGCCTCTTTGTTTATGAGGTGATGATATTCAATGAGTCTTTAATGAGTCATTTTGAATGATGGACTTAGATCATATTCATTTATTATTCAAAGAAGAAAAAAGAAAAAAATTATTCTGATCATTTCTTCTTTTAGAATATTTATGTAGAAAATTTGTAATAACGTGGAATTTTCGAGATAATTTTTTAACAATAAAGTACAATGTAAATTCATAGTTATTGTCATTCTGAGCTCATCCATGACTCAGTATTCGTTTGCCGATAATTATTAAAAAATCACTTGAATTTCAGATAAATTGAGAGAAAAAATAAGTGTTCCAAGAGTGATTTGGATAATGTTGAATCATGAATTCAGTTGTGAAATAGTGAGACAAGATGAGTCGAAAAATTGTGGCCCTTTCTTTGTGAAAAATCCTTGGAATGAATGGGTCTAGAAGAAATTACGGAGTGAAAAGATAAAACGTGACTACTTATTTTTTTCCGATCTTTGTTGGAAAGTACTTCGGAAACTAAGCGAATTAGAGCGATTTGGTTCTCTTCTTTTTTGTAGAGACCCTCAAAAACTACAAAAAAAGGATTAGGTTCTAAAAGGGCGTATCTCCACTATTTTCCGAAATATTTGCAGGAAAAATGGTTTCATCTCATTTCACCTCTTTACTATTAAATCGTCACGAAAAGAAAGGTTTCATTATTTATGGACTTATTTTCTATAATCTCTTCACTTCTGAATTCAATTGCATAAATTTTCCACTGAAATAATTTTCCAAAAAATTTAATTGACCAGCCCATAATTTTTATGGATTAGTAACAGTTGAAAACGACTCAAATCAACGAATTAATAGATTATAAACATGAACATTAATAAACTGATTCAAATCGTCATGTGCTTCCTTTCGACAATAATACAATTTGTAAAAAGAAAAAAAAACATTTAATTCTCTTCTTTTGTGTTGATAAAAATGGGCATGGTCATTAATAATAATGTCTGCTATTAATCCTTGATACTTCACAATGTCTCTTACTGCAAAAAAGACAGAAAAAAATGATATTTGTTTCTTTTTTCCCAAAATAAAATAATTAGATAGGAATGGAGAATTGTAGAATAATGCGGAATGAAGATTAATCAAGAGCTTGGTGAGACGAAAAATGTGGTTCACGATAAAGTTCAAAAAGAAATTTAAGATTAATAATTTACTGCCCAATTGACTAAACAGATTTCCACAAAAAAAAAAATAAATAAACTATATTCATAGCATGAAGACAAGAAGATTTCATTAAACTGTAAAAAAAAAAAGAAATGTGAATGCGATAGTACATGTAAAGTAAAATTTAATGGTAAACTAATTTGTAAAAAAAAAAAAAGTAATATTAAAAAAATAAAAATACGAATGATTTACGAGTATGTATGCACATGTACATATGTATGCATATACCACGTATATGCATGTACATATGCATAATCATCATGTATTATCATTATTATTTTTTTCTTGACCTATGATATTTATCTGCGGTGAATAAATATATTTCTTTGTTTTAAAAATATTAGACATTTCAATTTATTTATTAAATCCATTAAACATAAACATTAATTAAAATTACAATTTTTGTTTTTTTTTGAGCACTCTATTCTTAATTTTTACGAAAAATAATGACAATTTACACACAAATGATTTATTAATTTTAATTACTAAGACAAGCCAATGTTCTTGGCACAATTAAGTCCCAAAATTCATTCCCATTAATGGGACAATTAATCCTAGCAAAGAATTCAATTGCATAACAGCTAACAAGCATACCAGAGCCCCAAGTTAATCCCCACCAAAGAAAAATATTACCAAAGCTGTTGGAAGTTTTACGTAAAATATAAATAAAGCTGTATCCAAAACCTCCGAATTGTATTAGCATCAATGGCAAAAATAAGCGAAATGCAATTGAAAGAATGTATTCATGAACAATTGCCGATGCAGCAAAGACCATATAGGTGGCGATGAATTTATATCCTGGGAAGACCATGTCATGGAGATCCTTGTACATGTATGTGTAGAGCCAATCGTGAACAACTACGTTCCAGTTACGATAATAGACAGGAAAAGCAGTTGCATTCCACCAGTCCTAGTAATTAAAATTTTTTTAATTAAAAAAGTAGACCTATTTTTCAAAATGATTCTATTGGAAATTTTCGTTTGGGATATGTCAGAATGGATTTTTTCGGATTTTCTTTGAATCGTGAGATATTTTCAGGAAATTATGAATTAAAATTTAATTATATCTTCTCGAATCTCCACTTAGAGTTAGAATTTTTGTATCTGAGAATTTCCATTCAATTCAGACGTAATGATTAGGGGTGTGCGAATAATTCGAATCCACGAATTATTCGTACCGAATCGAATATTAATATTCGATTCGAAATTTGAATCGAATAATTCGAATTTTCGAATTATTCGAATTTTTTCGAATAATTCGAATTTTTTTGAATAATTCGAATTTTCGAATAATTCGAATTTTCGAATAATTCGAATTTCCTTGAATAATTTGAATTTTCAAATTTTCGAACAATTCGAATTTTTTTGAATAATTAAAATTTTGGAATAATTCGAATTTTCGAATGATTCGAATTGTCGAATATTTCGAATTTTCGAATTATTCGAATTTTTTCGAATAATTCGAATTTCCTTGAATTATCTGGATTTTCGAATAATTCGAATTTTCGAACAATTCGAATTTTCGAACAATTCAAATTGTCGAATAATTTGAATTTTCGAATTATTTGAATTTTCGAATTTTCGAATAATTCGAATTTTTTTGAATAATTCAAATTTTTGAATAATTCGAATTTTTGAATAATTCAAATTTTCCAACAATTCGAATTTTCGAATAATTCGAATTTCTCGATTAATTCGAAAATTTTCGAATTATTCCAAAAATTTCAAATAATTCTAATATTTTCGAATTATTCCAAAAATTTCAAATAATTCTAATATTTTCGAATAATTTCAAATAATTCTAATATTCTCGAATAATTTCGAATAATTCGAATTTTCGAATTATTCGATTCGAAATTCGAATCGAATAGTAATATCCGATTCGATTCGATTCGAATACTATTCGCACACCCCTAGTAATGATCTTTGATCTCAATTGAACCTTTCGAAAATTAAGTGGAATAAGGCAATTTTGCTCTGTTCCTTTTTTATGCACAAGAAATAGGCCAAAATTGCTCCATATCACGAAATATTTAAAATTTTCTAAAAAAAATCGACTTATCCTGTTTTAAGGTGATAAACTTACTTTATAGAACATTCTATCACCAAATGTCATCAATTCAGCCCATGCATTCAACCATGCATGAAGAAGACAGTAGAATCCACAGAGAAAGAATGCAAATCCAGGTATTGTCGTATTGAAAGTGGCTAATATAACATCGTGTATAGAAATTGGCTGCAGTCCAAAATCCTTAAAGGATGGATATATAAATCGTTCGCACAAAAATGCAACGAAAAATATGATTAATAGAACTTCAGTAAAGTGCCACAGTACAACATTCCATCTGATTGTTCTCGTTCTTGGATAGCTGTCTCGATAAACAAGTGTTGGGGCAAACATGAAATACAGAAATTTTGAGAATCCTGGAAATTTAAATTCTTTTCCCTCTGTATGTGGTTTGTACGATGTTGCTACAGGCCACGTGCTTCTTACAAAGGCATGGATTTTCATGATCATTCGCACCTGCTCCAGTAGAACAATAAGTGCTGATGGAGGAGGTAATTCCGCTACAAGAACTGCTTTAGCGATGATGATGAGAAATGCCAACTGATATAATACAAATGTTGTTCCCCATGTAAAATCCCAAATTCTTACGAGTAAAGCTGAAAATAAGTAAAATAATCGTTTTAACAACGGTAAAATGTTATTTTTTTTTTTTTTAATTTGTGAAATGTTATAAAATCGAAATAATTAGAATATTTATGATAACTTAGAAAAATGAAAAAAAAGTAGATCATTTAGATCTGTTACATGGATTTCCTCAAGTGCCTTGAAAAGAAAATTTGAGAAAATATTTTATTTAACTCGAGAGAAATTGCAATAAAGAAAATTACTAAGAAAAATATTTTAATGATGTAACTTAATTTTTTTGTGAGAATCTTCATTATTGCGTAAGCCTGAAGCTACGAAAAAAGTTATTGAAAAAATTGTTATCTCTTCTAGACTTCGAGACATTCTATAAATAAAAATCATGATTTGACGCTTTTCTACTTGATTGATAGATATTTCATCGGTTATCTCATTGCCACTTTTTATTTTCCATAATAAAGTGAGATGAGTGATATTCAACTAAAATTATTTGAAGTAATAAATTATACATTACAATTTGGCTTGAATTTGATTCGTTGATGAGCCCAAAAACTGTGTACTGCATAGATGCAGAATGTTGATAATGTCATGGTGCACCAGAATTGGATAACTATTGGGAATTTTCCAAAACCGGCTGCTATTGTACCGAGTCCAAAATTTGGTCTGCAAAGAAAATAATGATGATTACGATAATGATACTGAAAATAACAGACATCTGGCGATTTTTAATCTTTTTTCTTTCTTAACAAAAAAATTGTTCTTGAAAAAATGAAAAATATTCACATGTAGAAAATTCAAAAAACTATAAGTGAAAATTCTTCAAGTATTTTTTCTTTGAATAATTTATTTGTCGGAAAAAATCCCACAAAATTGTCAAATGTCTGCTAAATGCATTATCATTCAGGACATATACAAATCTTGAAATTAATCCTAGACTAGTAACTATGGAGGGAAAGACAGAAACTGAAGTTTCTGTTAAAAAAACGTGGCCAAGGACATGTTTCTGAGAAAAGAAAAATCTCTCTCTTTGAAAAGAAAAATGAGATAATTCGGCGGAGCCAAGAATTCGAAGTATTCCGCGAAGGTTGATGAGAAGGAAAAGAAACAAATACGATTAGATGGAAGATTATTTGGTAGGAAAAATCAGAAACTGGGCCTTTTCGATTTCCATCAATGATTTTGATTCGAATTCGCATATCTAGATGAGCAACCTAACGTCTTCGGTTTAGAAATGGGGGATTCCCCGACATGTTATGTCGGCTGCGACATTGCCGAATCTACTCTACACTGCCTGGACATATTTATCGAGTTTTCGGCAACGTTGCTTACGCGATATCTTCATCGAGCATGAGAAAAATTTCGTGAGCTACTAGGGTAACATGACCAATAGATGGACGGTTAAGGAAATATTAGACTTTATTAATTCATATAAAATAGACAAATCACGTTAAAAAGTGGTAGAAAAGAATGATGTACAGAAAAATATACAGTGAATCGACTGAAAATCAATTAAACTTGAATAATGTAGAAATAATTAAAGAGAATCAAGGAAAACTGGGAAATAACTTAAACCCCCAATAGATGGGACAGTTGCATATTTGCAGTGGTATGATTTTAAATTTCGATCAATCGGTATGTAATCAATAATTTATAAATCTATATGAATGTAATAATCAGGAATTGACGTGAAAAGTATAAGAATCATTCATTTATTTATGAAAATCCTCGATAATAGAAACTGTCCATTTTTTGGTCAGTGTCCATCTATTGGTCGTGTGACCCTAAAATCTATTTTATTTCTTCATTCTTCGTTAAGAAAATATATCGCCTTTACTCCCTTTTTCGCGCTAGAGACACTAAGCAATAGAATATAGAGTATAAATGAATTGTCCATCTTCTTCTTACAAGTGTGGTAGACTCCGTACTGAAAAAATATGGGTATAAAATATGGGTATAAATTATGAGTATAAAATATGGGTATTAAATATACTTATTATGTACACGTGTTTTTTTTATGACATTTTACCTATATTTTTTACTTATGTTTTTTACCCATATTTTTTCCCCTTTCTTTATCCGTTATTCGTAGCTGAATTTGAATACTAATTTGAGTTCAATGTACGATTAAATAGTGAAATTGGAAAATAAAAGGATTTAAGGCCCGGATGGAGTTCCGCAAATCGAATAATCTATACTATATTCTAGCTGATATTTCATCTACTAAAGGGCTATTTCGTAGAAAGTTCAATTATACTCCATAATATCGCTCAGCCTCTCCAGCTGGAAAAGACGAGTAAAAACGATAATTAGATGAGAGGGTTAAACACTTCAATGAATGAAGTCAAATTTTTTTCCAGAATTTTGCGCTCGACCGATTGATCATGACAAAAATAAATGGTGAACCCGGGTAATCCAGAATATGGAGACCAGTCTAGTATTGAGGATGTTGAGCCAGTAAAAGGAAAATTACAAAAAAATTATATATCACGTGTAAACACTTGATAGCATGACAGCAATGAAAAATTAAAATAATGGAGAATAAAGAAAACATCGAACCTTCCCGTTTGAATGAAATCATGTAACAATGTGTGAACAAATAGACCCCACAAAATAGCTCCCCAAACATTGTAAATTGCTTTCATATGCTTCACTTCCTGCAGAAGATCTGTTAAAACAGAGTTTCTTGTTTGAAAGACTTTTTCCGGTAGTTTTCCATTCTGTTCTCTTCTCCTGGAAATTCATATATTAAAAATTAGAAATCCTAAAGAATATGTTAATTTTTTATGAATACTGAGAATAGCAGACATCTGACAATTTCTAGTTTCTATTTTTTGTTAGAAAATGAAGTATAAATAGAAATAAAAAATATTCACATGTTGAAAATTCAAAAAACTATAAGTGCGAATTAAAAAAAATTATTATGATACTTTATTTGCTTAAAAAAATTCAAAAAATTGTCGGATTTGTGCTAATTTCATGAACATAATTTTGCTTTCTTATGATATGAGAAATAATTGGGACTATACTTTTTATCGATATATAATTTATTCGTCTCATCTTTCTGTGGAGTTCCACAATTTGTGATATTTCCCATGCCTTCAACCACTTCAGTCACCATTTCATTGAGTCGATCATTCACTTGTTCCAGGACATCTTGCTGCAATCTCTGTGGAAGTATTCATAACAATGATGCATTATATCGTAATCTTAGAAACAAAGAGACGTCTATTTTCACTCTGCTTTAATCGGGTTTTCTGGAGATTCGTTGCAATTGTTTTTTAATTAATTTCGTTTTTAATTAATTAATCAAGACCTATCGCGATCTCTACATGGCAAGAAATTTCTCGTAATAATTACCGTGCCTTCTTAGCAATCGTGACATATAGGAAGGCACTGTGAAAAATTCTTATACCTACGAAATAAAAATTATTGAATTACTTCGTAAAAATTAATGGGACTTCGCAAAATTTACAGCGGAATCCCATCAATTTTTACAATGTGCACATTAATTTTTACTCTGTAATTAATCTATCAATTAATCTCATAATTTTTCGTATTCAGATTTACTTCTTCAATTTTTTTTTGTTGATTATTTTTCGAGTTGAATTGAAGAGTATTACGAAAGATCGATAATCATTAAATAAAATAGTCTTATTCTTCATTTCTATTTTATTTTTTCAATATTTTTTTTTTAATCGAGCGCGCAATATCGGTCAACCAATGAGGAATGAGAAATTTCCGTCACAATTTTAGCATTCTATTCAACATGCTTAAACTTTTTAAAATAGGCAAATTTTAATTCTAATAACAAATAAATACGAGTAATAAACAGGCGTATCTCCAGTACCTTTAGCATTTACGTCAATAGATTTCTGAGGCAATTATATTTTTTTAAAAATGATAAAGAATTTGTCGAATGACACAGCTAATTAAAAGAAAATTATTTATTGATAATAACATTTTAATATATCTATATATATTCAAGTGCAATTTATCATCGATAAAAAATTGAAATGTGTCAAGAACAAAGATTAAATGTTAATACAATTGTGCTGAATAATTTCATATATGCAACTAATTAATATAATTAATTCTTTTATTCATTTCAATGAAATATCTTGAAATGCAATTGTGATAAATTTTTCAAATTAATATTTTAATCCACAAAAATTAAGAGCTAAATATCTACGAAATTTTGGTTTTTGTACCAATTATTTCACGAAGAAATTTTTAAAAATTTCCCACAAAGCTGCTGAAATAACTCTTGAATGTTCAAATTAAATGAGCACTTTGCTTAAACCAAATACACAAAAATTATGTTAACTTTATTTAAGTCTTCATAATAATTTTTAAATTTTTTTTAGAGTTTTAGAATTTTACCTGCATGCGTTTTTTTACGAGATCAATAGACATGTTGCTCTCAAATGATTCCTCGTTTGCCTGAGATTTGTCTTCACTCACTGAAATCCCCAAAAATTTGATATTAAATTCACATAATTGCCTGAGAATATCACATTTGTCTCATTAATTGATAAAGCATGAATCAATTAAAAGAAAAAAATCAAAAACATGAAATTCTCACAGTTCAATAGAATTGACACAACAAATAATTTGAAAAATAATTTGAAATAAACAAATCCCTAAAAATAATTACATACTCATGAATCAATGGAATTTCATCAAAACAATTCTTTTCACTTGGACAAACTTGTTTTTGTAAATAATTGAAAATAGAATGAGTAAAGTTCTGTGAAAAGTAGAATGAAATTAGAATCCTTTTGAATTACATTTGTGTGATTGAAATATTGAGTTAAGAAAGCAGAATTGTATTTCAAGTGAAAGCGAGTATAACCGCGACATTCATCTAATCCATTTAATAAATTGATAGTATTATTTATCCCTCATTCCGTCAAAACGATATGAAATGATAAACGTTATCGAAAATTGATTAAATCCGTAAATAAATTTTGAATTTTGATCTATAGCATGGAAATGAAAGGATTTTATCTTGAATTTAGTTTTTCGAAAATATCTTCAAATCAAAGAGAGATAGAAATTTTTGTGACCTTGAAAGAAGGTTTCTACCGAGAATTTTGTCTTCGCTGCCTTTCAAAATATTCCAAAAAAAATCATTGATTATGGACAAAAATGTAAAACAAGAGCCTCTTTTTCTGTCATTTTTTCAAAATAAATATCTCGGAAACTAAGCGAGATAAAGCGATTTTACTCCAATATTTTTTGTAGCTCTTGAAATTCTCGCCAAAAAAAACGATTGGTACAAAAAAGGCGTATCTCCACTATTTTTCAAAATATTCTCCTAAAAAGAGACTAGCAAAATTGATTTTATTACGTTAATTTTCTAAAGGTATCTTGGAAACTAAGCGAGATGGAGCAATTTTACTCAAATCTTTTCTGTAGCCCTTGAAATTCTCTACAAAAAAAATGAAGACAAAAAAGGCGTATCTCTCCTACTTTTTGGAATATTCTTTTAAAAAAAGACTGGAAAAATTGAAAGTATGAGGTTTCCAGAAAAATAGATTTCATTTCGTCATTTTTTTTTAGAGACGTTTTGTCTCGGAAACTGCGCGAAATAGAGCGATTTTGTTGGGATTATTTTTTTCTAGAAAATCTCGAAAGATAAAAAAAGAACTCAACCAAGATCGCTCTATCTCGTTTAGTTTCCGACATATCCTCAAAAAACTGGTGATACAATAAAATCGACTCGAATAATGCGAAAAATCTTAATAATAAAAAATTCAAATAAAATTCACCATCAATCCTTTTTCCATGAATTTCCTCGTTTTTCCTCCCATGCACTGCACTCCCTTTATCCATAATTTCCCTGTTTCTCCTTTTCCTTTAACTCTTCACAATTAGCGAGTGATTATCACCCAAAAACTGTTAAACACTTCTCAACTGATTCACCAAAGAAGAAAGATGAATGACCCATGTACAATTCGATTCATTCAACGTCTAATTGAACTTTAACTCATGCATTACACTCGAATCATTCATAAATAATAAAATTATCATCACATAATTCATAAATAGTGGCCATTTTAATCACTCCCTTCTTTCGCAGATCATTCGAACTAAACTCAATTGGTTTTAAGCTATTTATCGTTGAACTAGTACATTTTAAGTGTATCTGCACTTGAAGCTGATAGATTATCGGGTTCGACTGTTCTCTCGCACTCAGTGCGCACTACTCAGTGGCTTTTCATTATCGGACAAGTTGTAATCATTCAGATGGAATGTGTTTGAAAATTTTCGTTGAAAATAAACACTAGTGCCACGAAATATTCAAACACTTCATCACTTTACTGAACTGAGAAAAAAAAAGGTTCTGGTCTCAAAAAAATGCATTTTGTTGCAATTACATATGAAAAGTTCGTCTCAAAAAAGACATTGATCATCTATATCTATATCTATAGAAATTTGCAATAAAGAGGTTTCGAAGCTAAATATATAATTATATATATATATATATTAATAGGGGAAATCAGGGCGAAATGGACCCCCAAGTCGAAATCATTTACGATTTTTTTTTGGAGTAATGGAGTTAGCGAAAAAATCTGAAAAAATTTGAGAAGATGTTCCAATATATCTACTTTGTAGGTGAATTTTTTGAAATTTTTTTGAAGAGGCTTTGTCTCCAAAAAAAATCGTGAATGATGTAGACTTGGAGGTCCATTTTGCCCTGGTTTTCCCTATATTGTGAATATGACAGTACAAATCAGCTCGAAAATAGTAAATGAAGAAAAAAAGTGCACTAACACACAAAAATGTATTTTGGCAAAGCACGTCTTAAATCAAGACTTTTTTGCATGACTTAACTTTTTAAAAAATTACCTTTCTTATTGGGGAATTTAAAAAAAATGAACACAGACTTTAATAAATAAACACTTCAAGAAAAAAAATAGAAATTTAGTACATTTACTTGTACAAAATAAATCTCTTTGAGACCAGAAATTTTTTCTCTCAGTATTGGACATTTCCCAATGAATATGTACATTCAAGGATTGTGGAGCACTCTTGTGATGCTGTTGAATGCTTCTGATCTTCTTTACTCTTCGTGCTTATCTTCTTTCATCCCACCTCATGATTTTGTAGTTATCTCTATTGAGCATTTGCTTGGGTGCGTATTAGAAGTAATCTCTTGCTAATTCCCGCCTATTCAATGACGTGTTAGTGCAACTGAAGAGCATTGAATTTTATAGAGCATCTTTCATCTCTCTTGCACAATTCCATTCACGTGAATTGCGATAGGAGATTTGTGGTCTTTTTTACCAGCTTATTGCGGTTATTCTTGTGATATGATATGACAGTGCTTCTATTCGTAATGTTGGAAGCAATTTTCAGAGTTGAATTGATATAGTCGCCTTAGTAACAGAGTGGCATAATGCCCAGGAACATCTATTGGAGCAAAAAAAAGACGCCACTCTGTTTTTTCGGGGAAAAAATGAAAAGAATGACACTTACGCCCCTTTCTTATTAAGATGACGATATTCATTTGGTGCTATAAAATAATTGGGTGAAATGGGGCAAAACGGACCTGAGGGATAAAATAATTCAGGATTATATTTTTTGGAATGAAGGAGTCTGGGGAAAAATCTGCAAAAAATTGGGAAGATGCTACAAAATGTCGCTATTGTAGTGTAATTTTTTGGAAATTGTTCGTTGAGGGCTCAACTCGTGAAAAAAACTGGAAAATTATCGAGTTTTTGAGAATTATCAAGTGAAATTTTTTAAAAGTCAATTGATTGTTCTTTTGATTTTTGAAGGCTTAAAGTTTGAAGATATCTTCAATTTTTGAAATTTAAGATATCGTCGCCTTAGAGTGAAAGGGGCGTAAGTGCCAAAAACACGAAATTCTGGAGTGAAAGGGGCGTATGTCCACTTATCACTCCAAAATGTTTTTTATGGCCTCTGGAACATGATTTGGATAATTGAAAATTGAAATAACAAAGTGGCGTAACTACCAATTTTAAAGTGAAAGGGACGTATCTCCACACATACGCCCCTTTGTTATTTTCTTTTTAAACGCTATATAATTGTTCAAGTTAAAGTGAAAAGGACGTATCTCCCCACTTACGCCTCTTTGTTTTTCTAATTTTTTTTATCGCATGAGAATTTTTGGAGTTACGCCTTTCTGTTTTTAGGATTTTTTTTTTATTTTGGAGTTATGCCTTTTTGTTTTTAGGATTTTTTTTTATTTTGGCACTTACGCCTTTTTGTTTTTAGGAATTTTTTTTTTAACTTTTGGCACTTACGCCTTTTTGTTTTTGGGATTTTTTATTTAAACTTTGGCACTTACGCCTTTTTGTTTCTGGGATTTTTTATTTAAGCTTTGGCACTTACGCCTTTTTGTTTTTAGGATTTTTCATTTGAATTATGGCACTTACGCCTCTTGTTTTTAAAAATAACAAAAAGACGCATGGACTGGAGATACGCTTCTTCGTTATTATTTTTTCCCGATGATTAGGTAAATATTCAATGAAAACACTAAAAACAAAGGGGCGTATCTCCGGCACTTACGCCCCTTTGATATTAGTCAGTGGTACTTACGCCTTTATGTTATTAATTTTTTTTTTTTCACTAATATTGCGTCAAAGGCCTTGGAAAGCCTATTGGAGCAATAATGGTGGAGATACGCCTTTTTGTTATTTTGAAAAAAAAAATCGGGAAAAATGGCACTTACGCCCCTTTCACTCTAAGGCGACGATATATTTTTGGCATATATTCTTTATTTTCATGCAGAATTCCGATGATACTGAATACTTTTAGGTCGTAGAGATAGTCTTCATAGTTTCACTAATTTATTCCAATAGGGATATATTTTAAAGTTTCAATGTTGCATCGTAGGGAAAAAAATGATCATTTTGTGTCACAAAGTTTGTGATAACGAGACTGATTGGACTATTTTAACTGAACGAAATCATTTCTCATGATAGCTACCCTATATATAGCTACCAGATGCCAGATGAAATTCACGTGAAAAAAAATCCTCTTTCGTCGAGAATAAGGCCCCTGGTTGAGTGATGAGAGATTCGCCGCAGTGTTATTTTGATTTAGACAGTGCCGAATCCTCTTTACACTGCCCGAGCGCGTTTAGAGTGTTTTGGCGTCCGAATTCCTGCCGGGTTTTTTCGTAGAATATGATCACGAAGGATAATTTTCATTCGAGGCAAGGAAGATCAGGGCCCAAAGGAGGAAAATTCATCGATTTTTCATGGAAAAATCGAAAACCAGAGCCAGGTTATACTTCATCCCTAGGATTTGAGGTCCTTGGGTCGAGGAATTACATCCGCAATGGTCCAATCTCGATTCCTGCCGGATTTTTTTTATAGAAAATGATCACGAATGATAATTCCCATTTGAGGCAAGGAAGTTCAGAACCCGAAGAAGGAAAATTGTTCGATTTTTCATGTAAAAATCAAATCCATACACAATGGCAATGCTTCATCCCTAGGATTTGAGGCTCTAGAGCGAAGAATTCCATTCGCAATGGTCTAATCTCGATTCCTGTCGGGGCTTTTGCATGGAAAATGATCATGAATAATAATTTTCTTTTGATACAAGGAAGTTCAGAACCCGAAAAACGACAATTGATCGATTTTTCATTGAAAAATCAAAATAAGACAAAGGCGATGCTTCATTTTTAGGATTTGGGGTCCTAGGGTCGAGAAATTACATTTGAAATGATCCAATCTCAATTCTGGTCGGGTTATTTCATAAAAAATCATCACGAATGATGATTTCCTTTCGATTTCTATTCCTTTCTACGATAAAAAGGAATGATTATCGATATCAAAATATCTCGAAACAGCGTGAACGTAAGGCCGAAACCGAAGTGACATCTGTTATCATTTATACAATCGGATAAGAAGGCACGTGTGCAACACGCGTGGATGCTCGTTATACTCTGTTTTGTTTTGAATAAAAATATAAAATTCAAGGACATGGATGGAAAGAAATTGCAATGATAATTTCACGATGCATATAATTAAATTTAATATTTAATTTAATATCTTTGTATGTACAAACTTTTCTTAAATTATTTTTAAATAAAATTAGTACGATTTCTTCGAACAAGTCGGTGGTCCATTTTTTGTTCGTCAAGTGGCTTTGTAATGCAATACACTTGGTGCTGGTGGTATAGGTAAATCAGTGGTGAATTGACCTGCCTCCGAGGCCTAGAAAAAAGATTAATAATAAATAAAAAAATGACTCGTTTTCTTTACAAGAGAGGAAGACACACTGACCTGTGGAACGTGACCAAGAGAATTGTTTGATGGATAATTAGCTCGTTGGGGATAACTCGATGATGGATGATTGGAAGATTGGGATAAGCCAGGCTGTATTGTATTCGGGGGCTTATATCCAGTGACCTAATAAAATGAAAGAGTTTATTATTATTCATTCCATATGTTAGGAAGATTATTTTGTTATTAGGAAATACAATAATTTACATTCTTCCATTGACAAATATGACTTTAGTAGTATTGTAGTAAAAAAACTTATTTTTTACAACGATTTCTCAAGAATATCTCGAAAACTAAGCGAGATGGAACGATTTTTCCTGCCTCTTTTCTTGTAGAGGATTTTAAGAGCTACGAACAAGGATTTGAGTGAAATCACCATTTCTCGTTTGATTTTTGAACGATTCTCAATAAAATATTAGAAGAAAAAGTCGATTTTAAAATGTAAATTATTTTATACACCTAAAATAAAATCCACTCAAAATAAAACAGATGAAACGGAACTATTGAATGATATGTTTGATATCTTGAATTTTATGCGAAATATCATATCGATTAATCGATATTTGGAAAGCGATCGATTCATAAAATCCCCTCAAACTAGAACCGGTCCCCTTAAACTAAAACAGGTGAAACAAAACTATCAAATGTGATGCGCTATCTCGAATTTAATACGAGATATCGCATATATTAATCGATATTTGAAGAATTATCGATCTTGAGTTGATGCAATATAATTTTTTTTCATATCCTATTATACTAAAAACGAGTGAAACGAAACGATCGAATGCTATGCGAATTCTCGGATTTATCGCGAAATATTACATAGATTAATAGATGTTTCAAAATGATCGATCGGAAGTTATCGTTTTTGGAAGAAAGAAGAAATGATGTAGACGCTCGGAGCACGCTTTCATTCGCTGGGTATCAATCTTGAATTCATTGCGATATATCACATTGATCAAATCATGTTGAACGCGAATGCTTTGTTCAAAATTATTTAGAAAAATTGGAGGAATTGATGTAAGCACGCAACGCGTGCTTACATCAACTCCTCCTGAAAATTGATAACAAAGTAGGTTTAACAAAAAATTTTAACTGCAAAAGACAGATATCATTCTCGAGAATAATTCTTGAATCTTCAGAGAATTCATTTGTTCAGCAATATTTAAAAATAGTTTAAAAATAGTGCAGTAAAATCTACGTGAAAATTTCTTAAATTTTTCTTCACCACTTCCCTACAAGATAGACATCTAATATCTGCCAATATGGTAACACTTCATAATATCACAATGAATAATATCGCAAAAAATATCACACTTCAAAATATCATGGTCTCAAAATATCGCAAAAAAAATTATAACACAATTTAAATGTCCTAAATTTCATAATGTAGATATCGCTTGATCATTCCGCAATCAATATATTGATTGAGTTAATGTATTTACTTCTTTTGTAAATTTAAGTAGCTTCATGAGCCTTATTTCTCCCTTATTTATTCAGTCAATTACTGTTCTCTGCGGTGGAAACATTAATATTAGGGGTGAGCGAATACCTCTCGAATCTAATCAAATCGAATAGTGAAATTCGATTTGATTTTCGAATCGAATAATTCGATTTTCAAATATTTGATTCTGAAATCGAATATTTGATTCGAAATTCGAGAATTCGAAAATTCGAATTTCGAATGGAATATTCGAATTTCGAATTATTCGATTCGCAGATCGAATCGAATATTCATATTCGATTCGCTTCCAATTATTCGTCGTTTTGAATTATTCGCTCACCCCTAATTAATATGGGTCTCCAATTTGTCCTTCATCAAAACGGAAAAAAAATTATTTTATATTTCGTTTAGGTACCATTATTACCGATAATATCGTGATCATGATGAACTTCTCTTTGCGTTAGTTAATGATTTTGATAATGATACTGATGTTTTGGATTATTTGCGTAGTATAGCGCACGATATTGAAATACAAATATGAGTTCATGATTACTATGTTTTTCAATTATTAATTGTATTTGATCGAAAGAAAGTTGAATAAATAAAAAAGTTGAATAAATAAAAATTTGTGATAATTTAATTCTGTGATATTTTTGGTTTGTGATATTATTATTTGTAATATTTCAAACTGTGATATTTTGATGTGATATTTTGAGGGTGTGATATTATGATAGGTAACCGACAATATCTCAAAATCTATCATATCTCTGAAATCTTCCATGAAAAGAATCTCTCTCTATAAAAATTTCCAATTAATCTCGACCCGCCGTTTTCATTGAATATTCTTTGTTACTAACAAACCAATCCATCATCTTGCTATCCAATATCAGAACAAGAATAACTCACCTTATCATTAATTTCCGGGAAGATTGTACTGAGATTAAAGTTCGTGAGACTCGTTCCGGACGGATGATGCGCCATAGCAACAGAATTTCCACTTCCGCTGCTGCTGCCGCTTCTTGCTCTATTTGTATTTGTAATTGTATGATTTTGATACAATGAATTTGCATGAGATGGTGGAGGTAAAAATGTAGTAGGATGAGTATGATGATGAGAATGATAGTCTTCCATCGGTGCTGAAACGCCACCAATTGTCGTAAACTCTAGATTCTGCATATTAGTATCAGACTTTCTTTTGCTTTTCTTCGTAACATTTGGATAAGAATTACGTTTATCACAATTCTGATGTTTCCCATTGTTATTATTATAATTGTGCTGATTCTTAACGTTCGCAGGTGCACTAACCGCTGCTGCCGATCTTGTCGTTGACGCCGATGATGCACTAGACGACGTATTAACCGCCGACTTTGAAGTTGGAGGTATATTAGTAACATTCGGTAGTAAAAATGAGTTTGTTTCAAGATAATCCGTTGGATTTTCATGAAGTGGCATCATATAACTACCTGGAGTATTCGATATTCCAGCGATAAAATTACTCGTTGGATATATATTTGTATTCGGTGAATAAGTATACGACGAATGATTAAAATTTTGATTCATCACTTGTCCATAGCCATTTCCATCCTCGGGATTTGTCAAATAATTAATTGGCGGCATTACCATTTCACTTGTACCAAGGCTCGCTGGAAACTTGTTCTGTGCATAATCCGTTGAAAATTTAATAGAAGGAGTATGTAATTGTTTATCAGGATTACCATCTGGAATACTGTTATTAACACCAATAAGTGCCTCAGCAGTGTAATTACTCTTGCAATTTCTATTTCTCCATAATGCATCATTCTGCTGATATTTCTGCGGCTGTTGGAGCTGTTGCTGATAGGATTGATCAGCAAATCCATGAGTTGACGTTACCTTTTGCTCTTCAGTCTGCTGCTGCTGCATCTGATCATTACTCTGTTTTCTCATGTCCATTTGTCTTTTTCCAGTTGATCTTGGACTTGTGTTGCTCTTCCTCTGGTGTTTACGCGGTTGTGGAGGTGGTGGCACCTGAGGATGATGATGATGCGGCTGATGATTCTGTTGCTGATGAGATTTTTCCGCTTTCTCGTGCTCAACAAGCTGACTAACTGACAAAAATGAAGTACCCTGATTGCTGTGCTGGACCGTTTGAGGATTCAGCATCACTTGGAAATTACTATCTTTATCTTTTACAGATGCCTTTGGTAATTCGTTGGCTGGTCTTGCTGCCATTTGACTGAATAAGAAATTCTGTTTCTCTGGGATATTCGTGCCTAGTGCCAAATCTCCAACGAGTGTTGGTAAAGTTGATGGTACTACTTGTTGATCCATTGTCTTCATGCTCTGCGAATGATCGGTTGGTCCATTCTGGGGAGTTTTCGTTGGTGACCAGGTGAATGGCTGCTCCTCGGGATAAAATCTGTCGCTCTGGAGTGTCGTGACGTTTGGGAAACTGTGGCCAGCGCTGACGGATACGTCGTAATTGTTGTAGAATTGATTTGATGGGGTCTGATTGTAAGTAGGTGTCTGGCTGAAGATATTATTCTGGCAAAATTCTAATTCTTTGCCGATTGGGGGAAGAATCAAGTCTGCTATGTTGGTATTGTGCTTTACTTCTGGCGTCATCATCCAGTTTACTGGGGGTCTTACTGGCTGCTGCACCTGTTGCTGAACCGGCTTTGATTTATTCAAGTTCTGTTGCTGCTGCTGTTGTTGTTGTGGTTGTTGTTGTTGTTGTTGTTGTTGCTGTTGATTGGGTTTCGTTGTATTGTACGTGACATTCTCATTCCCAATAACTGGCGGCTGCGACTGGAGAATTTGTTGATACTTCATCTGGGAATGATGATCCTTATCATCTCCGTATTTGTAGTTAGTACCGGGATAGATCTCTGAGCATTTTCCTTGAATAATTGGATCAGGAATGTCAAATGAAATTTGAGAATCATAAGGAATTGAATAAGCCGGTTTATCAGGCTTTGATTGAGGCACTTGATGACTCTTGGTTGTGTGCTGATGTCGTTGATCAAGATTAACAAAATCTGTCTGAGTATAAGCTGAATCAATTGAGTATTTTGCTTTATTCTTATTATCACTACTGTATTTAAAATCATCGGTAATTGTTGGATTTTGATTATTAGCTCGACTCGTTTGTTTTTGCTGGGTAATTTGGGCATTTTTACTCTTTGCATTATCTTGATAAGCCTGTTTACTACCATCGTGGGGCAGTTTTTGCTTCAATTTATCAACTCCAGGAATTGAATCTGTTGGATACTGCTCATTCGGCATTATATTACCAAAACTCACGTTTTCTTTGTGAAGCTGGGTGTAATTGAAATTTTCACAAATTGTCTTGCCTTCGTTGTCATCAACGTGTTCAGGTGGTCCTTCGTATTGTACCAGATTGTTATTGTTACTGCCTAAACCAATTGGAGAGAGGGTGGTCCATGAAAGAATACTGAAATTCGAGGAATTGTGAGCTACAGTTGTTGTTGATTTTCCCAAGTTTTCGGTTATTGTGCTTTGTCCATAATTTGATGTTGTTACGTTGGCGTGTTGCTGCTGTTGTTGTTGTTGTGGTGGTGGTTGCTGTGGCTGCTGTTGTTGCTGCTGCAGTTGAGGCTGCTGATGTTGCTGCTGAAGCTGCTGAGGATATCGAGGTAATGATGGCTGAATGTGAGACTTTATCTGAGCTTGCGGTTGATTCTCAAACATTTTCTTCTGTTCTCGATGATAGGGAACATAAGCTTGAGTTTCCGGACGCTTTACCTGATAAATAGAATCACTAACAAGAACTGCAGATCCATTGCCTTTACTTTTTGTCTCAAAATTTGGATAATTGTGGCTGAAATCATCTACATGTGTCGTAATTTTTGATGGTGATGAGGCTATTGAAGTCTCAATTCTTTGATTATCTTGGGTTGATTGATTATTTTTTGATTGTTTTGTAGTTGATGCAGTTGATGGAACAAATGAATCTTTTCTATTTGAATTAAAATCCCTTTGAATATTATCAAATGTATCAATTGGCGTTTGTTTTGTTTGATTTGGATAAGTTTGTGCAATACTCTGTGATTGTATTTCATTTGCACGCTGATTATTATTATCCTTCGTTTGATTAATTGATAAATAAGTTTGATAAGGATTTTGTGGCGGTTGATCTTTTATAGATGATGATAGTGTTTCATTTGTACGTGATGGTATATATGTACGTGTCAATTGAGATGAATTTGAATCAAGTGTAGTTGATGAATTTTTAGATGAAGCAATTGTGTAATCTTGATAGGTCATTTGTGTACCACTTTCTTTGTGCATTGAATATGTACTGTGTGAGCATATCGAAGGGTCTTTAATCGGATCAGCATAAAGACGTTGGGCGTTTTGATGCTGAAGAGGATAAGTCTCCTTCGATCTTGTGTAATCATACTGTACACTTTGGGATGATACTGTCATCACTGAATTTACATTTCTATTTTGATAATCATGGTGATCTGTTGATGTTGATGATTTTGGCTGAGACATTGTGTAAGTTGATATCTGATTCTCCATACTGCTCATGTTTTTATTTCTGTTCACAAATGTCTGACATGGTGGGGGTAATTGATTTTTCTCAATTCCGTAGGAATAGACTGGTTGGCTTGGTGGTGCTTGTGATGCTGCATAAGAAATTCGCGGAGCTCCTGACGATGGAATCATTTGATTTTCTGTGCTGGTGAAGGTTGAATAATTCGGCACGAACTCTGGTATCGCTGGGTAACGAATATTGCTATCGTACTTTGGTTGATTGACACTACCTGTTGATAAATGTGCTGTTCTTGATGATGTGATTGAAGATATTGAAGGAATTGATGGAGGAATCGATGTGATTGAGGTAATTGATGCAATTGATGATGATGTGGGATTCATGCAGACTTTTTTTGCCTCGGTTTTCTGAGATTTTCGAGACTGTTCTCCTTGTTTCAGAGCTACTTGCAGATTACTCGAATTTGTATCTAAGTTGTTAGGTATAATCTTCTTCATTTGGGGCTCTGAATGCGTGAAAATCGGATTTGTTACCACGTTGGTTGCCGGAATTGTTGAAGAATTCGGGAATATGTTCATACTGGGCTCTGAATACGGTATAACTTTGTAAATTCTCTCCTTCATTGGCTCGTTATTAATTATCTTGGGCAATGCCTTTACATTTGATGGCTCAAGTGGTTTATTGTCAGGTGAACATTCATCTAGTCTTTCTTTTTCTTTGCTGTCATCTTGACACTTTTCCTCAGGATTAGGCAGCTTTGTTTTGAAGCTTGTTGGCTCAATTGCACCAATTTGAAGCAACATCGGAGGTGTTTGACTGTGATACTTCAAGTCTTCTTTCATTTCTTCTTCGAGAACTTCAGTTCGGCCATTGAGCGATGATACTAGAGGGAATGCCATTAGAAATGCAGCAGTTGGAGAAATTGATTCAGGATTGTGGGAGCTTGAAGGGACTTGAAGTGATGCGAATAGATCGTTTGATAAGTCAGAATGCAAAGCTTCATTTCTTCCAATTGGAACGAAACTATTTATGGAACTGTACGAAAGGGATTTGGATGTTATTTCCTTGGATTTTTCATCCATTTTTGGCATTTCGTCGGAAACTGCTGATGATGATCCGGGATTTGTTGAGTCCATTGGATGATTAGTTTCTGGCTTCATTGTTGTTGTCGTGTTTGTATCGAGATTTAATATTATTTTACCACTATCCACCATTGATCCATTGTCCTCAACAGCTTGTGCTTCACTCGTTACACTCAAGAGATTATCGAATCTCGTTCCGAGATCACAGGTCTCATCCTTTGATTTTCCCAATTCTACTTCTGCTTCGGCAATTACCTTCTCCACTTCTGATAAAATAGGATTTGACGAAGCTGTTGAGTCTTTTGATGGATTGAGATGATCAAATGAAGGGACTTTTGATTCAGATCGACGACTGCGAGCATTCAAAGGTGATTCACATGATTTTTGGGAGTTTTCATCTGATACTGGGGGAATTTGAGCAAGATCGGTTGATTCATTCAATTCTTCATTCGGTGGATTTTCTGCGGTTTTTTCAGGAATTTCTGAGTTTGGAATGGTTTCTTTAGAGGCTTCTGATGATAAAGTACTCGATTTGACGTTATTCTCATTTGATTCCATCTTTTCTTCATTTTTCTTCAATTTTTCACATTCCTTCTCGTCTTCTCCAATTTTTTCAACAACATGACGAAGATTTTCAATCGAGACACAAGTCTCTGGCAGAGTTGATTTTATTATTTTAGGTGGAGAACAATCAGAATCATCAGTATTAATTTTACGTTTCTTAGATTTTTCATCGTTATTTACATTTTTATCAGACTTTTTATCCTCTTTATCACCCGATTCTTTCTCTTTAATTTTTTTATTTTTACTTGTTTTTTTGGATCGTATTTTTGCATCAATTTTTTCACTGAAATTATTGTCTGAATTTTTGAATGCTGGCTCTTTGTGAACAGCTGGAATTGGTACTTTGTATGTCATTGTTGTTTTTGTAATTTCTTTGCCTTTTGGTAAAATACCTTTTCTACCACCAATTTTAGTTGCTTCAACAATTGTACGTACATTTGATACCCAGTCTTGTGAATTAATTCCAACATTTGCATGTATACTTGGTACAGTATTAAGTGTTACTTTTTGTACAGTTTTAACTAAATTTTGATTTCTAACAGGTACAATTGGATGCTGTAGTCCATTACCAATTGATTGCATTACAATCATTGGATTTGATTGTGTATTACCAAGAATTATTGAATTTGTTGATTGTGATTGGGCATTAACAAGAATATTTGATGTTAATGGTGTTATTGGTGTCATTAATGGTACAATTTTACCACTTGATAAAATCAATGTTCCTGGCATTAAATTACCAATTGATTGTGTCTGTGTTTGAAGTTCAGCAACATTTCGTGATTTAACTTCATCCTTGGTCACTTTTCTTTTCCGTTTTGTCTTTTTTCTAGATTCTAATTTACGGATTCCTGGGCCTGACTTTGGTCCAGTACTACCGGATGAGACGGAGTCATTTGTGGATACTTGGGGACAATTGTTACGTACTTCACTGGTATTTGATGGGGCATCGACAACTGGAGGGGATTCAGTATCGTTCAATGATGAGTCTACGTGATTTTCTTGATCCTCGGAGGGACTCTTGTTTGATGCAGATGCTTTTTCAGCTGTTGGCTTCTTTGAGGATGTTGTGCCAGTCGATTTCTTTTTTGAAGCTACACAGAGACCGATTGATTTACTCTTACGTTTCTCGGGCTTTGCACCTGGAAATATGGAAAATATTTTTAGGAAATATTTATAATCAATCAATTGAATAGTTCAAGGGTCGAAGGTGGCCTTTTAGGTCTCTGCGGAATTTATATTAAATTAAAGAGACCTAAAGGGCCATTTTCGAAAACTAAATTAATGACTAAGGTCGTAAATCCGAAAAAATCTATTATAGAGAATATACTGGAATTTTTCAAAGAATTATTCGTAAGAAACAAAAGGGCGTAATTTCTGTGTAGAAGCATAGCAATTAAGCCCCTTCGTTTCTAAGGCGATGATCTTTAAAAAAGAATATGAATAAAAATCTAATCGTGTCATTATTTTGCTACTGAATCATACTCACATTCATTGTATTTATCAAGGTATTTATCGACATCATCAACGTTTATTTTGTTCGACCATTTTAAGGGTGAAATTTTCTCCAACGCTGGCTCTGCTGGTACAGTTATTCCTGCTTCCTTCAGAAGTGTAGAGAGCAATTGGGTACGAGAATAAAGCTGTGCCACCAGCTTCTTCAGCCGATTTAGTTCTTCTTCTGTTAATTAAGAAAAAATTATGTATTAAAAATAAGGAAATTTTATAATTAATTTCGTGCGACTAAATTCTTGATTTTCTCAAAGTATCTTAAAAATTTAAATATTAGCACTAAAATTGTGAGAAAATTAAAAAATATATTTTGCGCTCGAATGAAAGAGAAATTACCGAGGAAGCCCCGGTTTCTGACACTGCCCCAGTAACTGACAATTTTTACTGAAAATTTCTCAATTATACAGGGTGACGTCAGCTTCCACCTTACAAACTTCAGGGGTTTAAAGAATCAACAATTAAAATTCTAGTACCACGAGAATTGATGCAATTGAATGGAAAAAAAAATTAATTACGACTATAAGCCATGAGAAATTTCTTATTGTTGCGACAGTTAATGTTATACTCAAAGCGATATCAAATGCGACAATCTAGTGATATTGAATAGAAGGATTCCCAAGTGTCATAAAGAAGCAATTCCTAAACTCGCAGAAAAAATCCATTCGTCACTATTCCGATAGTTATTCTCCAATTTGATCCATTTTTGCACCATTAGAATTGTTCTTTCTCATTTTTCTAATCCCGAAAAATGTAAGGTGGATGCTGCCGTCACCCTGTATTTAAAATTTAAATTTTAAATGTATAATTTATTTTGATATTGTTATTGTTCAAAGGGATATTGAAAAAAAATTGTTAGCAACACCAAAATATTGTTAAATCACGACGTTTCGCTGGACAGTGCCAGGCTTCTTCTTCAATTTTTTCCAATATCCCTATGAACAATTAAAATATCAAAATTATAGAATAATGGAAATGAATCCGATAATTAAGTAAAATATATTGTTCAATATCCAAATGGTGAACTCGTCCAACACAACAGATATGTATTAATATAATTAAATTACATTCAATAAGCAGGTAATTGTCTCAGATTTGGGCTGTCAGAAACTGAACCTTAGACTGTAATACTGAATTTTAAGAGACAAAACATCTGAAGAAATCGAAAAAATTGATGTTTCAATGCCTTCCAGTAGTATATAATCCAGACGAATAGATCGAAATTTTTTCATCCAAAAGTCTATTTTACCCCTTCTCTCTCCATCCTATATAGGGTGAGTGGTCCAGTGGTCGAACGGATAAGACTCGTCAGACACCAGTGATCGAACATAAGAAATTCGAAAATTACTCATATATTTAACAGTTTCATAGGCTCTTATTTGAGTTGATGAACATTATATTATGTATATATATATATATATATAAAATTCAGTTTCATTTCAAATAATTTGAGATTTAACCAGAAATCTGGAAATTTCGAAACTTTTCGAGATTTTTGGTAAATTGTATAGTTTTCCAAATTTTCCCTCGACATTTCTCTCTATTATGTTCACAAGATTAGAAATATAATATATCGCTACATTACCAATTTTTTCCAAAAAAACGTTAAATAGTTCGATCACTGGACGAGTTCGAACACTGGTCAACTCACTCTAATCCATATTTTTATCATCGAGAATAAATAAGATTCCTATGAAAAATAGTGAAAAATTCATTGATTTTTTACATGCAGTTTCTTTAACCACTATTTTTTAAGGAGAATCAGAAGAGGAGATTCAATTTTTCAAGGAAAATTCTTTGCAGAAAATTTACTCAGCTCCAAAAGCATCTCTCTTACCCAAGATAATAAAAAAAATAATCTACAAAAAATTGCAGAATAACAAAAAATGTAAAGTAAAAGATGAATTATTTAATATTTAAAAATAATGAACTCACTGTGTGCGTCTACTGCATGTGCATAAAACAATTCCTCTGTACGATTCGTAAGATCCTTTATATATTTTGATGCATGTATAAGTATATCGACTTTGTTTCTTTTTCGACCCTCTTGATGTGGTGGTAATAGATCCGAAAGTGTCTTGAAATATGAATTCATACGATTTCTTCTGTCTCGTTCCCATGTTTTCGCATTTCTTAAAGGAAAAAAATAAGAAATTGTTAAAAAAAACAAATTTACATCTTTTTCTTTCCATCAAATTTGCAATTAATTAATTAATTAAACATTGTTAGGTTAAGTTTACAAGGACAAATATAAACTTACGTTCTTTCTTTACGGGGCATAATTTACATTTATGTCATAATTTATATGTTTAAAAATCCTATGGAAGATAAAAGTGAGCATTTTTTTATTTTGTTGGAGTCATTTCGACCCGTCAACCAAAACTGTCATTCTTACTTTCCTCCAATCTCACGTACATAACTCAATGCATTATTTATCAATTAAAATTAAATTCATTGACGAATAATCAACAAAAAATTGCTCAAATAATTTTATAAAATTACTTATATTATTTCTATCATATTTCGATTATTTTTAAAAAAATCACTGCTATTTAATTGCTAAAGATAAAATATAATTTCTTTTTTTTTTCAAGTAATACTGTCTGTAACTCCGTATGAATTTGGGAAACACACTGAGAGGTGAATCTTTGCGAAGACGGTGACGCCATCTTGTGGCGGATTCATGTACTCGAACGGAATTCAAAAGAGATAATGTTACGAATTGTTAGAAAAAAACTGTGTTATTCTCAATCAAGTGAATAATTAACATGAAAAGGTGCTTAATTTTTCAATTAGAATAATTTAATAGTGAAGAGGTAAAACGAGATAAGTCAATTTTTTTTGCTCCTTTTTCTTGCAGAATATTTCGGAAGGTGATGGAGATACGCCCTTTTTATCCTAATTCACCATTAATCAATCAATTTATTCATTTTTTCAACATACAGCCATATATGACTGTATATATACAATGGAGAGTGAAGTCGGGATCAGCATTTTCATTGTACATATTGATGTTTTCACAATTTTTGGTTCATAAATTTAATGACATTTGCACAAATCAGATCATAAGTTTTAATTTACATAGCAAATTCAATAGTTTGTGGATTTTTCCTTTTTCTGATTGACATTGATTCTAATTCACTTTTGTAAAAGATTTCAAGGACTATAAATAAGGATTCATTTCAAAGGTATATTTAACTTTAAATCTCTTTATTGCTTCAAAGGGATGATGCTCATAGCAATGGGAATATAAAAGAGTATATAAACAAAGAAATGGTTTTAAGGAGCCTTTCTATTTCGAAATGCACAAAAACAGCAGCATGAAAACCCTAACAATAATTTTAAAAATAATTTTAAAAAAAACGCAACTGCCTTAACAAAACATCTCGTCTAAAGACTTTTTTGTAAATCCGAAATTTTTTAATTCTATCATTCGTTTCTTGATGATATCGTAGTTCTCTATATTGTATGGAGGCTTTATACATTCATTTTATTTTGAGCCATGTATAGTTTTTTCAGCTTTTTACACTCGTTATAAACTGCAAATGGATTAACAAAACTACCTAAATATAATCTCCAACAATTAAAAGTAGTTGATATTTTTTATCTATATTGATGAGATCATTTAATAGGTTTTATATAATGAATAAACATCAAAACAAGTGGATAATAGCATTACTTTCCAACTGATATAGCTTTTTCTGCTAATACCTTAGCAATGTGCCTCCGAATGGAAGTGATACAAGTTCTTTGAAACCATCATCAAAATATCAAATTTTGAGAAATTCAATAAAACGCCAATAACTGGAGAACTGCATAACTCAGTAGTGAAGGGGTAAAACGAGAAAAGTCAATTTTTTTCATCCAATAATTTTTCGAGAGTATCTCGGAAGCTGTAAGAGATAGAGCAATTTTACATGATACGATTATATTATAACATTATAACAAGAAGTAAGAAATATACAAATATAGAAAATTCAAAAAACTATAAGTGCAAATTCTTTGAATATTTATTTTATAATCATTTATTTGTTTAAAAAAAATCCAAAAAAATCGTTAGATGTGTGTTAATTCCCATTATCATAATTTGAACTTGAATACTTTTTTGTAGTTCTTGGAATTTCCTAAAAAAAGACTCATCTCCATTATTCTCCGAGATATTTTCCAGCAAAGATTAACAAAAAAAAACCGAAAAAATTTGTAGAAATTCAAATAGCATCAGTTGATAAGAAAGATGCCAAATATTTTAAGAAATTTTTTGTAAATGACATTCTCTACTCTATAAAAAAAAGGCCATAAAGATTTTCGTTTCTCCCTTATTTTATCAAGATATTTCAAAAAAAAATAACTCACTACTGATTTACACAATTTTTTTCCTTCAAGTAATAAGTGCACAATCACGAATGACGTATTTCGCAAAACGTCAGATAAAATTATTTGGGGATATTGTTGACAATATTTGTTTTGTGGCGCCAGATTACAAAAAATTGTGCAATGGCCTGTATGTAAGACTGGTAGCTAACATTTTACAGCGTTGACAGATCTTGGTAGTGTGGCGTGACTAGAAATATATATCATTCGTCTTTGACTGCATTAAAGAAAAAAACCACCCGAGTAAATTCCAGGACAAAGGCCTGTTATTGTTCCTTCGTACATAGATATTTATACATCTATATATATATTTATGCATTCAGTTTGTTCATTTATTTTCGGCTGCCATTTACTTGTGGTAGAATGAAGCAACCAAAAAAAAAATAACATCGTGTACTTGTACTGACATTAAAATGACAAATTGTGTTGAGAACACGTGAAAATAACAATTCTAAGTACAACTTTGCAATCTTCATTCATCAAGTCTCGAATAAAAAAATTAAGAAAAAGTCCATATATATATTTGGCAACTTAACTGAGGACATTCATCGTCATTGGCCGTTTTGTTTACAATAAAATTAACTTCTACTGCGTTTGAAGAAAATGGAATACGAGTTCAGCATGACAAAGTGCTTTGGGATCTTCAGGGTTTGTCCTTGAGAATTGCCAATTAGTTGAGATCATTTGCTCACTAGAAATATTTTTTTTGTTTGTATCATTGTGAAATGAAGTTTTGAATGATTAAATAAAGAGATGATGAGCTCATCAACGGATTGTATGGTGACAGAAATGAATAATTTTTGATGAAGTCCAAAACTGATTGAAGAGGGCCCATTTAGAGTATTTCGATAAAAGTCAATAATTCAAACCATAATTTTCATATATTCTATTTTTTTCTTCATTGTCATTTCTGTAGAAAATAATAAATGTACCCTGAGGGAGATTCTGCAGTGGAGTCGAACTGTTGGTACAAAATTTAAATTTATTATTTTTCTTTTTCTTTTGGACTCTCCAAAGAAGATGGCAGTGACCAAAAAATGACCTTATAAGAAAAATTTCGATATAAGTCAATCATTTTTTGTCTATAAGTCATTTCTAGCAGAAAAATTCCTTAAAAATTGATATCCTTTATGATACCAAAAATAGTAGACATCTGATACCTTTTAGTCCTTTTTTGTTTCTCAACAAATAAATCATTTTTGAAAAAGATTAAAAATGTGCACATGTAGAAAATTCGGAGAACTATAAGTGCTAATTTTTTAAATATTTTTTTTTGTAATAATGTCCTTATTTAGAGGAATTCAAAAAATTGTCAGATTTCTGCTATCTTCAGTTCCATTATCCTTTATATTATGCATTGTCTCAATATAATTACGTGAAAATCCATATTTGAGTGATCTTACCGATATTTTTCTGATGTTCGCAAATCGTTCTAGAATTTTTTTTCCCATCATTATATGAGGACGCAGTAAACTTCCGAATAAGTTTACACGTCTGTCCAGGACCTCTCGTTCATGCTTCGTCCTTGTCCCTACTCCTTACGTAGAAAAATCTCTTCTGCGCAATTCAAGTGCGCAGAATGTTAAAATATGACAAAACTAAATGCCGCGCTTTTTAAACTCAATTCTAATTGGCCCGTTAAAAAAATGGAGGGGGAAGTCAACGAGGAACTTTAAAGGATATAATTTCATTAGATATCTACTGTATTAGTTCCATGCATATTTTCGTCGATTAACAGATTTCCTTCAATTTTTTTCATGCTATTGTGAAAATATTTAATTATAAAAATATCAGCCATCGGTATTCAGTCATTTTGATTATCTGGACCGCCCGTTGAGGAATCCCCTGAAACTATTGAAGAGAAAAAAACATACAATGTTTTTTTTGTAACACTTGTGCGTAAAATTAGCTTTTCACACCTCGAAAAATACCATTCGTAAACTCTCAAATGTTCCAGTACTGAGCGCCTTAAGGTAGTTAAGCCTTAAGGTAGTTGCCTCCCTAATGACAAAGTTCAAGACTTGCTTGAAAATCGGGCTATAAATAATTAGATGCATAATGCATCTAATAATAAAATTTGAGAACGATGGTCCACAGTATATATGAGATAATTGCAATAAAAAACTATCATTTTTGTAGAGGCAGCATGAGAGAAGCGTGGGAAAACTACGAATTTTATTTTTATCAGGTTGAAAGGAAAACACCATCATTATGAAAAACTAACACCTATCAGAACTATGCATCTAGAATTATTTTCAAAAAAATGGAGATCATTGACCACATAGTTTCGGTGTATAATTAAAAATAAAACCGTATTTTGGCGAAATTCTCAGTGGAAGGGGTATCAAGATGGCCGCGCGAGCGCGTTGTGGGAGAATATTTCACAGCTGTGTGTATTCATATAGAGGATACTACTGTGTGAGTGTACAGTCAAGTTGGAAATATATGGATTTATAGAAGTACGTTATCAACACATAGGGTGGCGTCTCAGAGCCAAAACTTTTTCATTGGACGGTAGGGAGGCAACTACGTTAAGGAGGTTCACAAATGGCTCCACTTTCTCTCCGAAATGATTTATTGATTTTTCAGGAATATCTCGAAAACTAAGTGAGATAGAGTAATTTAGCTTTGATCTTCCTTTGTGGCTCTCGAAATTTTCTACAAAAAAAGATATCCTTACCCAATATTGGGGTAAATTGCTCTATGTCGCTTAGTTTCCACCCGTGGCTCCGCTTAGGAGCCCCGTGAAAATTACTCACCCTTTTTTATTGCATGAAATTTCGTAAACACGAAGTTTTAAGCAGTGTTCAGTTAATGGAGAAATTTCACAACGATATACCGTCTAGAAATGCAGATATTCAGTTCCAACATTTATCCCTAACGCCATACGACATAACGTTTAACCTATCAAGCATCACTCCTTTGAGATCGAATATCTTAATTTCTAGATGGTCAATCGTTGTAAAATTTCTCCACAAGTTGAATAATGCTTCAAACTTTGTGTTCACAAAATTGTACGTGATAAAGTTAGTTAATAGCAATGATGACACACATGAATTTGATATACAATTATGAATTTCTAATTAATATTTGAATTTTTATTTGATTTTTTATGAATATCTTTTGAACACTCTTTCATTTTGGAAGTGAGGATTGAATTTAACTTGGTACTAAAAAGAATCAAAACTATGTAAAATACTGTAATATCAACCTCATTTTTTGTATTATTCTTTTTTTCGTAGATTATTAGAATATCCCCCTGATGAGGGCCACCGGCAGGGGCCGAAACGTTGGGTGTTTGAATGTTTTTATATAATTTAAATAAAAAAAGCATTATCGACCGAAGAAATCATTTGTCTATTATTAAATGTAATAAAGTTAGAAAATAACTTTTACATGGGATGCACGTGAACCTCCTCAAGTATCCAGCCACCTTAAGAAAATTTGAAACAATGATTAAACCTTTCTTCATACATTCGCGAAGTGTATTTCTTCACACCGCTTCATTTATTAGCGAATAATACATTATGGAGGCGTGATTTCGTCATTCAATGAGTGAAAAAACACACGTTAATTCTTGTTGATCGATTGAAATGTGGTACAATCGATCATAAAATATTCAAATAATCAACAAATCACGGTTGAACAAAGATTGCAGTCTCGAGGTATTAAAAACATGACATTGCCACCTTCAAACGCACATTCTTACCTCTCCTACTCCTCCTTCCCCTCTCTCTCTCTCTCTGTTCATTACATTCACATTGAGCTGCGTGCAAAAAATGATCTCATTAATCAAATTGTTCTAGTTTCTGAAATCACAATCGCATTAACTCCACCACTGAGTATTCGTCAAGCCCGTAGAGTTGTGAATAAAAGTTGTGTGGCCCGAGTAGAGGGAACGATAAGTGTATAACAGTGTGATACAGTGAGCTGTTGAAGGGGGTGGGGGGAGGGGGGGGGGGGTGGTGGAATGAGGAGGGAATGTCTGTGATATTGATTTCGTACTGAGGCAAGACTGCACCCTCTTTTGCCGTCAATTCTGAACGAATGGAATTATAACGTAAAAATTGGAGGATTATTTTGTTTTTTTTTTTTCATTCCTCTGCGTTGTTAAAAATCGTTTAGGAAAGTTTTTTTTAACTTTATTTTCACCTTCCTCTCATTTTGTGTGGGACATCTTTACGAGGATAGTCATTACACGCCCCTCCCTTGGGCAAAGAGATTCAGGGGATAATTTCCCCATTTTGATGGGGATGGTAGAGAACACCCACGATGCTCTGCGCACAGCATCCCTTGTGGGTCCACCTCCACAAACAAAATGGTGGATTTTTGCAATTATTATATGAATTTGATAAAATTATTTTGAGCTGAGGGAGAATAATAGGAGAAATAGTTATAGCTGTTTAATAGTTAGAGGAAAAAATTGGATAAAATGATGAATTATAAAATTGTAAAAACAAATAATTTACAATTTTTTTGTTTTTATTATTCGCGATTTTATATGTTTAATGTAAAATTATTTATAAAATATTTTAGATTCTTTAATTTTTTAAGAGCTTTTGAGATGGGAATTTGAGAAATTTCTATCTTTTAATTTGAATTTAGGGGAAACTGGGGCAGAATGAACTAGATTTTGTTTTTGATGGAAGATTTCACAAAAGAATCGGAATAAAATTGGGAAAATGCTTCAACATATTTATATTATTGGGGAATTCTTTCAAATTTCTCGATGAAGGTCTTCACTCCGAAAAAAGAATCTATTCATTTTGCCCCAGTTTTCTCCACAATTTCTTTAAATTCAATAGAAAAATTTCTCCCAAAAATTCAATTATTCCCTTCAATTCTCAAAATATTCGCTTCAAAATAGCCATCGAGATGAGTCGACTTGTCTTACTTCTCGTTCCACTATTGCTTTCCTTCGATGCTTTCTTTTTACGCTGAAATATCGATTTATTGAATGCTAGAATTTTCTTCCTTCGTGTATGTGCCAAAATGATAGCTTAGACTTGAAGAATATCATCCGTATCTCAATTATTTACCGAGACATTAGCTGTTAAGGCAATTGCCTCTAGGGAGTGGCTCGAATTAAAAAAAAAAATCAAACATCCAATAAAAAAAGACGAGGGTAGAATGGAACCTTTTTTTTTTAGAGTGAAGGCCTTCGTCAAAAAATTTGAAAAAATTCTTCAATAATAAAAACATACTGGAACATCTTTCCAATTTTTTTTAGATTTTTTTTTGAAGATCTTCGCTCCTAAAAAAATGCGAATATCATTAAAAAAAAAAAAAAAAAAAAATTTTATAATTCAACAATCATCACCATTTGTTATAAATAAACAATTCATTTCATTCAAATATTTCTCCTCTCAAACGAGAATCTCAAGAATACGATCGCAAAATCAAGTGCTAATTCATGAATTACTTCTTCAACATTCAAGGAGAAAAAAAAATTTATCTCAATGAAATAAAAAAAAAACAATTTGGCAATGATCCACTCGATCTGACGTCACCCCGGATTACAAATACAGATGCATAGATATTAATGCGTGAACGAGTCAACATGCGGACTAATATGGTGAGACCGGTTGTAGCTTGGAAGAAACGAATGGGGGCTGCCTCTTAGCATTGGGCTTCTACCACAAACCAATGTGTTGGACACATTTCATATATCAGTCGTGTTTCTTTTAATGACACATATGAACTAAGACAACACGGACAGCCACTTCAGCTGCAAAGTGCAGGTTGGACTTCATTCGAAACTGACGATGGAGAAGCCGTAAAAATTGTAGGGATTAAACTTCACCGGACGCATTAGTATTTTTCTCGCCAGTGTCACTTCTTTTTTCCTTTTGCTTTTTTTTTACAGTGAGATTTCAAAATAAGTTTGCACGTCTGTCCAGTTTCATCCTTATCCCCACTTCTTACGTGGAACATTCTCCTCTGCGCAGCTCAATGCGCAGAATAGTCAAATATGTTACAAAGGACAATTGAAATGCCCTTTCAATTCTGATTGGCTCAGAAAAGAAATTAAGGGGAAGGGGAGGGGGTGACGAGAAACTTTAATGGAAGAATCCTGAAGAGATTATTGAGAAGGGCTCTACTTCAGTTACGGCCGAATGATCGATAACCTTTGGTCATAACGACATGAAAAAGGAGGAGAAGAAGCTCCACTGCAGCTGCGAAGTGCAGTTTCCACTTCATTCACTGCCGATGATTGTGATACCATAGAAATTGTTGGGAGTATACTTCACCGGATGCATTAGCATTTTTCTCACTGGTTTTCTTCTCCTTTTTTTTTTGCTTTTTTTTACAGTAGACTTTAGAATAACTTCACACGTCCATCCAGTTTTACCCTTATCCCTACTTCTTACGTACTGCATTCTCCTCTGCGCAGTTCAGTGCGCAGAATGTTAAAATGAGCACAGAGGTACATTTGAGAATCCACGCTTCTCAACTTTATCCTGATTGGCCCATAAAATAATAAGGGTGGGAGAGGCAACGAGAATCTTCAATGGAAGAATCCTGGGAACTTTAACGAGAGTAACTTTGATGAATGTAACTTTATTGGAAGTCTACGATAATTAGAATTGTAAAAGAATTATCGGTAATTGACTACTTCTACTCTGCCAAATATAATAAGAATTTTAATTATTTTAATAAATTTTTTGAATTGTCTTGATGTGTCTTGATGTATTCGAGATCGGTTGCAAGATTTCGAGGCAAGCAGACAAAACCCTAATTGAATTTTCACCAAAAACAACGAACTTTTGTTGGAAGTCCTCAACCAATTGAACCAAAAAAAAAACAATGAATAAAATTGAGATTATCACCACGTTTTGCGTAACCCGAGGCCATGACGGGGACGTAGTGGTGCATAGGCCTCACAAAAACCTATCACGGCCTATCCTATGCGACACTCGGGATTCCGATGAAGAAATTTTGCAAAAAAATTATAAAATTAAATTTTTCCAAAACCAAACTCAATGTGAACCCAGAATGGGCGCACTGAATAAAGTGGACGGAAAAAATTGCAAAGAAAACCTTAAAAACACTAATTTTTAGTTGACAGAGCTATAGTATCCAATTACCGAATTATCCCTACTCCTCACGTAAAACGTTCTCCTCTGCGCAGTACAATGCCCAGAGTGTTAAAATATCTTCAATAGTACATTTAAAATTCCGCGCTTCTAAACTCAACTTTGATTGGCTCACAAAAAAATCGCAGTGGGAGAATCAATGAGAAACTTTAATGGTAAAATCCTGGGAATTTTAACGACAGGAACTTTAATGAGTGAAACTTCATTGAAAGTATAGAATTATTAGAAAATTTATTTAAATTCAGTGAGCTTCCAATGAAGTTCACACGTTCGTCCAGAAGCTTCCTCTAAAGTTCTCTTTCGTCTTTACCCCCCCCCCCCCCCCCCCCCCCCCTTCCGTAGAGCATTCTCCTCTGCGCAGTTTAATGCGCAGAAGTCGAAATATGTTCTAAAATACATTTGAAATGCCCCATTTCTCTAATACAATGATCTTCGAAACTTTAACGAAGGAGCAACTTTAATAAATGCAACTTCATTGAAAGTCTACTGTATTTAGCATTGCTGTAAGAATTATTCAGGCAATTTCCATTATATTTCAAATAAAAATTAAACAAAATGAAACGAATGAAGCTGAATTGTAGAATAAAATAAAATGAGTTTGAGTGAAAAATATGAAGAAGATAAATGAAATAACGAGTTACGATAATAGGTTTTATGGTTTTTCTTGTGGACGCACGAGTGAGAGAGAGAATTGCGAGTGTGAATCATGGTGGATAACGCGGGTACGGGGTCGTCACGGCATTCCACTCTCCATGGACTTGGCATGGCTTTACTTCTGTCTGTAATTTTTTTTTTATTATTATTTTTTTTCTTTTTTCTCCAATCTGAAAATGGTGGAGCACGCGTGTAAGATGGTTTACACACCGAGGCGTGGCGGAATGTGTGTGATTATAATTGTAGTTGTGTGCTGGCTGTTGTGGGTTGAACCGATGTGCATAATTAATAGAGCAGATAAACATCCGGCACCTGTACCATTTTTTTTTAATGCCAAGAAAATACATAAATTTTCCGGAAATCCGAGTTTTTAAATTATCATTTATTAAACGAAGAGATAAAATAGAAAAAGTCGAGTTTTGCAAATTATTTTTCTTGAAGATTTAAAACACCAATGGAGATACGCCCTTTTTAACCCTCAGCCTCTTCTTGTAGCTCTTCGAATCTTCGATTAAAGAGGCTCAGAGCAAAAAGGGCGTATCTCCATTAGTTTCCGAAATATTTTAAAGAAAAAATTGATTTAAAAATGTGCAAAAAAATTCAAAAAAATTTTGAGACACGTAAAGACGCAGAGATATCACTGGAGAATTGATAAATCGATCATGCTAAGATACTTGTACACGTTTCGCCCCCGCGTATAATGGTACTAAGTACACAACTATGTAATACCATTTACGGATGAACAACAAGATGAACGTTTGCCCTGAATGCCTTTTTTGTAGATTCTCTCTCGCTTCTTTTTTTTTCTTCTTTCTTTTTTCTTCCTGCTTTCATTTCTCCGTCCTTTTATTTTGCTCTCTTCTGTGTATCTCTCCTCTTACTCAGTGTGCTAATAATACACACTGGCTACATTATGAATTATTATCACATTCATTTTCAGACACTGACTATCATTAAACTGTTTATTAGGAACAACCGATTTATCTTTATGCAACAATTCTCACATTCTAATACATCCGTCCTATTTTCGCATTTTTTATTTTCATTGCTGTTTTTTCTTCTTTTTTTTTGCAAGATATATTTTTTTTTTTTGAGTGTATTTCTCGTTTATTTCTTTGAATTGGAGAGGTTTCCATAACGAGGCTTCTTACTTTTTTGCGGTGAACCATTTGCCATGACGCATATACTACCATATTTTCAGGTCTAATGATGCTTGTGATTAACTTTGTATCTCAATCATTTCCATTCGTGAATTTCAAAACTTGAAATTGCAGAAATAAAACTAGGGCACACAAAAGGAGCAATTGTAGCGCTTTAGAAGGATTTAGTTGCGAAAAAGTGAAACTGGATAATTCGATTTTTTTAAATCATTTTTTGAGAGTATTTCGGATAATAAGCGAGACAAAGCGGTTTTGTTCAATTCCTTTTTGTAGACAATTTCAAGAGCTATAAAAGAGGATTGAAGCAAAATCGCTCCATCTCAATTCATTTCTAGGATATTCACAAGAAAAAATGTCTACAGAAAAAATCGACTTTCCGATCGACAGAAAATCCACATTTTTTGCGTTTTAAATTTGAGAGGAATGAGATTTGGAAGAAAAAATTACAAAATATTTTTTTTCGAGTATATTTTTGAAGCCCGTTTTATTTTTGTCTTCAGCTATCCTAGAGCATCAAAAAAAAAAATAAACATTTCAACACAGAGAAAAATGAAAACCTCTCACATTTCTCTTATCATAAATTCACGTTTGAGAAAGAGTAATAACAGCTCATCCATAACCTACAAATCCCTCATAACTCTTCCACCGAATCATTGCTTCAGTTTTTTTTCTCTCTCTCTCTCTCTCAGCAAAAAGATGAAGAAAAAAATAATTAAAATTATTGCACAAGCAAATCTCATGGGTTATCTCGTGTAGTTTGTAAAATGATTGAGAGTTGGAAGTGGTGAGGAGCTCGAATGAGAGATAATGTGTTTACGTGTTAGTTTGCAGCGACCCCAAACGCTTAACCACTCGGTGACAGAGAAAACGATAACCCCCGAAGAATCTTAGAAATATACTTGGTAATGGAAAGGTTTTGAGGAATAAAGTTACAAAGGTTATTGTGAGTGAAACTGATATTGGAATGACGAAAGTTGAGTAAAGTATCTTCCGTTCGATTGTTATTGAAGCTGAAGAAAAACTCAGCAGCGGAGAAATTAATCAGTTGATAATTTTTGTGAATATTTCGGAAACTAAACGAGATACGCTCTTATTAGCCGAATCTCTCCTTAAGCACTTGAGATTTTCTACAAAAAGAGATTGGGGAAAAATTGCATTATCTTTATTATTTTCTGAGATATTTATCAAAAATAAATGATAAGAAAAATGAACATTCTGTTTTAAATCTTCGCTACCAATTCGAACCGTTCCCAGTGAAAAATCTCGAAAATTGAACGAGATAGCGCAATCTTACAGTAATCCTCCTTTGATGATAATTTCAAGAACTACAAAAGAAGATATGCAGAAAAATCGCTTTATCTGGCTTAGTCTCCGAGATATTTCCAAATAGTATCGGCAAAAAAAAAATCGGCCTAAGTATCACCGAGAATATTATAATTTGCTTTACAAATTTCACATAGTAATTTGTATTAAAAAACATTATATTGGTAAACCATACCAGTCATATATCAAAATTTGCGATATAACAGAGTAAATTTGAATTCAAGTCGGCAACACATGAAGAAAAATTCTCATCTCACATAGTGAAATTTCTTCAGTAAGTCTTTGGAAAAAATATTTTGTAGATTTTAATTTTCATATTTTGTAAAATTAGAAATTTCTACACACTCTAGCAGTTTTTATTAGCTTTACTCGTATTTATATTGAACATAGTAATTTTTATTCAGCAGTAGTAGATTGTTATTTTCGTTTTGAGTGACTTTTCAACTCCCCGCAAACAAAAAATGAAACAAACTATCGTTTTGATTCATTAATTGTGAATATAATTATACATATAAGACGTTATGGAAAAAATTGGAATGCCGCATAGCAAATATTGTGATGTAATATATCTTCTTCTAACTCAATACATTGCATAAATTATTTTTCATTGAATAATTTTTCCTGTTGTCCATAGTTTTTTTCAAATTTCAACCAAACAAGAATCGAAAATCAGAGATTTTTTTTACTAAACAAATCAAAAATTACTATATTCAATGTGAAAAAAAAATAAAAAATACAGTGATTGAAAAAACTATCAGAAGAAAAACCATCATAATACCAGTATGGTCCACTAGTATTATGTGAACATAGTAATTCTCCAAACAATATTTTTTTCGTGTAGTATTCCAGCGAATTCAAGTACAGCTAAACCCTTATTTTGTTGATCCCGTATCAAAGATGACAATTTTTTACATTTTTCTGAATGTTTCCCTAATTTTTTTCCATCTAGTATATATGATATGAATTATAAAAGTTACTGAAAATAGCGGTGGTGGGGATGAAACGCCCTAAATCGAACAGAAATAACGAAATTACTGAAAAAAACCACCCAGTTGACCCATTATTTAAAAATTATTGGCGAAGAAAACAGCATTTTAACTAAAAAATAGAAGAAAAAATATTTAATTCTCCGTATAGTTATTGAAAAATTTTGATTAGAAAGTAGTCGTAACTATTTTCCTCTCTCTTTATCTCATGCATGTGATGGGAGAGTAGTAATATAAAAGAAATTTGAAGAACAAAAAAAAATTATATTCAAAAGCTGAAGATATGACATTAGAATAGTTTAATCACCTTTTCGGGTAAATCAAAGTACGTTTTGCCAAATTATCAGTAATTAATTGGGAATTGACCTACAAATCCTCATTTCTTCCTGCTTTATCGACCGTACTCTGGGATAGTATCTTAATATTTATATATTCAGAATTTCTTCTAGAAATCATAAAAATTCCTCAAATTATTTACAATATTTCTGATTTTCAGATATTAACAATGAAAGATTCATTAATTCCTCAAAATGCAAAATAACTACTGAATCCCAACAAATTTTTGAAATTTAATGAATTTATAAAGAAAACACGTGTTTTATAGTTTTTTTTTCCATAAAATGTTCAATAAACTGAATTTCAACGAATAAATGTCAAAATCCAACAAATAAAAAATAAAAGACAAAATCGTTACTTTTTTCTTTTTATTGCATCAATAAAAAAGTTTATTAATCAAGTTATTTTCTCCTGCCAATCAGATTTTAATTACCCAAAATTGACAATTTTTCATGTAATTACTCAATCAATTGAATTCACTCGAATCATGATTGATTCGAGATTTTGATAATTCGTTTAATAATTGAACAAAAAAAAAAAACAAAAAAAAATGAATAATTCTTACGAAATCAAGAAAAATGAGTCATATTATAGTGAAGTTGTTGGCTAATATAGACAGGTTGGAATATGCAATTGCACTGGGATCAGAGCTGAACGGAAGAGCGCGTTCCCCCGATGAATATGGAGGCGTTTGGACCCGGTGACCTCTTCCAATAAACGTATACGTTGGATGCGCACACAATATGGGTGGGTAGACGATCGAATGCAAGTTCCTCAGCTTGTTTTATTTCAATTCAAGTGATATTTATAGTCATCTGCAACGGTGATTTCCTTTCTCATTAATGTGCGATTGTATTTCATTATACTGACCTTTTTGTAATTCACCTATTATTGATTGTTTTCATGACATTTTCATTAGGGATTATTTATCATGTGGAGCAATGATTTTATGCGTCATTAAGGAATTTAAGGAAAAATCGAAATAATTATTAATAATTGTTGAGAAATTGAGGATTATTGAAGGATATGAATATTTCATTGCTTTTCTTTACTATTTCTTGAAAATTGTGAATATTTTTTTTTGTGATCATTTTCAATGGAATATCTCGGAAAATAATGGACATATGCCCCTTTTCTTTCTGCTTTTTTTATAGAGAATTTCTAGAGCTCTGAAGGAAATAAATAGGGTAAAATCGCTGTATCTCACTTAGTTTCCAAACTATTGTAATAAAAGATGACTTTTCACTCCTGATTTCACATTAAATTTATAATTTCTCCCAATTATAAATGAATGAATAAAATTTACATGTAATTGATTGAAAAGTTTTTTATTCATGATTTATTTCACAATAACTGAAAATAATTGAATCAGTACATTTCAATAATTGACATTTTTTTATTATTATTATTAAGAAATAATTGCAAAAATAATAATTTTTTTTTTCGATTTTCATTTGTTTTTTGTATAATGTGGGTGTTAAAATTATGAGTACTCGTACTCACGTTGATTCGCTCGAGTTTTCTTCTTGTATTCATAGTCAACGACAATACCCAGTCACTCGAGTAACCTTTGCCATCCCAAGTGAGGCCGGAAAACACGTTCCATAGTACATCTATTCTGTTGCATTACGTCGTTTATGTCTGCGTTAGTATTTTTATTTTTTATTTTCACCACAATAGTCATTAAGTATTACTGATACACCGTTGCTAAGAATTTGCATGGAAATTTTAATGACAAAATTTTTTTTAATGTCAGGCGTGTTGGATCAATTCGTTTAAGACAATATCAATTCAACGATTTTCATTCATCAATGAAAATAAATGGCGCATTATAGTTTTTATTATTGTTAAATTTAACAGAAAAATTATTAAATTATTTCATTGCCTTAGAGAGAAAGTGGCGTGAGTGCTATGCTTATACATAGCACTAACGCTTTTTTGTTTCGTGGCAAAGCACTTAGGCCACTTTGTTTCTAAGGTAATGATTTATACTTGAAATTACTAATATTTTGTATTATTTGATGAATTATTTCTGTATTTGATATTTTTTTGAACAGGCACTTTGAAATTACAGGCACGAAGACGCCCCAGAGAGACGATGGCTGCTACAAATATATGTCATATATATATATAGATGTATTTGTGGATTTCGTGATGATGATCAGAATCGTTTTCCTTCCATGTTTTTTTTTCAAAGAAAGGAAAAAACATTGATCAGTCAAGATTGGGTAGCCAACTTGTCTGGTTCGAATCTCACCAGACCACATTTTTTTCACTATTTTCAATGAGGAAAAAATTAAATGTGAATGCTTTTAATTTTTTAAAATTTTTTTATCAGCATTAGAAAACTCATACAAGATTTATTAGCTTATCCATACTATGGATTATACACATATACATATTTACATATATACACATATATATCGTCACCTTAGTAACAAAGGGGCGTAAGTACTGAGTGTAAGCATAGTACTCATGCCCCTTTGTTTCTAAGGTGACGATATATACACGTGGGAAAAAATAAAAAACAGAAAATTTTACACATTAATTTTAGAATACATTCAAATCTTCAGTTGTACATCTTTGAAATATTTATCAAGAGCTTTCATTATTCTAGGGTAAAGTTGAATCAGAAGAGAGTGAACTGTACAAGGTAATACACAAAGATTTTCCAGTTTTTTAATAAGTTCTTGTCTCTGGGGCTGATACTTTGGGCAATCCCAAACGATATGTTCTGTTTTCTTCTTCAAATCCACAAGAACATGCCGGATTATGTACTATTTTACATCTGAATAGTGATGCGTTTGATTGGCTCTAATTCTATTCACCCAAACAATGATTTCTCTCTTTCTATGTCGTATCATTGAATTAAGTTTTGGCCGAGTCTTTATAGAAGGTAGCAAAATATTTTTATATTGACTTTGGTCAATGATTAATTCCTGTGTGTTCTTCATTGCTGTACTTTTAAACGTCATCATGAAGGCAGTGAATGAAATTTTTTGTACCTAGGGAGCGAAAAACGACGTTTCTAGCCTCGCTTCGCTCGGTTAAAAGCGTTGTTTTCCACTCCCTTCGGTGCAAAATTTTTTATTTTAATTGGCCATTTTTGTTGCAATTAACTTCCTTACTTCCTAGGTACGTAATATACTATTTCGTATTTTAGGAATAACTTCTATGACAGCTGTCCTGGCAAGAGAGTTTGCCTCTTCATTGCCTAGACTCCCTATAAGTGAAGGTATCTAGTAGAATTCTAGTTTTTCCATGGATGTTGTGTTAAATTCATTGAATTTCTTCCGTATCTCCAACAAAATGTTACTCGTCTTGATATTCAGCCGTAGTTTATTAACGGCCTGTCATGCGCTTAAACTATCTGTCAGAATGAAGATGCCCCTATCCGAATTTTCGAGAGCTGAGTTCATGGCTTCTTCCAGAGCCACACACTCAGCTGTATATACTGTTCCTTTATCATTTATACTTTTCGTACAATAAAAAATTTCATTTAGTATTGTAATATCTATGGTTATTGGAATTCTTTTCCCAATTTCTGTTTGAATGGGAATTTTGATAAGAATATCTATAAACTCATACTTATAGATGTTAAAGCAGTCTTTTGTATCTACTTGTTCAAGCAGTGGTCTGATTTCTTTTGCACATTGTGCAAGGAGACGATTTTGCCGAGTTTTTATTGTTAGGGTAGATTCAATAAATTTGATTGAATTCTAATAAAACTGAAGTTGATTATTTGTAATGACTTCGATGAACAAATTGTTGCTCAAAAATTCTGCACTTTCCATCAAGATGAATAGCTTGGACTCTTCAAGTAATACATCAACTGGGGTACTTTTCCTATATCCCATGATTGTTCTAATGACACTGTTTTGTACTTTGCCAAGAATAGACTTCAGTTTTTTAGTGGTTAGGTAATAGATTCCCAAGCGTAATCTATCACAGATCTGACATAACTTTTATATAATATTAGCAATATTTTTGGGTCACAACCCCATCAAGTTCCCCTCAAAAACTGAATAATCTGAAGTGATTTCAATGTTCTTGTCTCTATGTACTCTATATGCTCTTCAAATGATAATGTATAGTTCAGTATTACTCCAAGGAATCATACTCATTTTGACGATTTGATTGTACAATCTCCAACACTAATTGTTATTTCTCTAGGCTGAACAGTCCTTCTTGAAGGAAACTGAATTAGTTTCGTTTTTTCAGGTGAGAGTTTTAGTCCGATTTTTTTGAGATTTTCATTGACCTTCTTAACAATCTGCTCAATTAGGACTTTGCATGAGAATACATCTCTGCCCGTACAGTAGAACGCCGTGTATTCTGCAAATTGTGACGCTACTACCCCTCCTCATATACCGTCAATTATATTCGAAGCATAAATCGAGGAAAGAAGAGGGCTCAATACCCCTCCTTAAGGTACACCTTTTCACATAAATCTGAGGTTATTCATTTCAGGAAACTTTATTCAGGAATCAACGGACTGGGTGCCTCGTTGTTAATTGTCAACGAGCCCTTCCCACTGTTTTCTCCGTTGCTCTAATTCTTGGATTTGTTTAATGGTTTTTTTTAGCTTCTTCATCATCCTTGTGCATCTGCTCTTTGTTCCCGACGTTGGGAGTTTGGTATAAATATCATGAAGCATTTCTAATAAGCCCTCTAAATTTTGCGTATAGTTTAACGCAACTCCCACTACATTTCGAACACCTTTCGTGGATGCAAAAAGATTTGTAATGCCAGTTACATCTAGTGGATACTGTTTCTCAGATTCCGACATCATTTTTTCAACTGGTTCCCAATCTAGTGTTTGTACTGCTGTTCTTGTTTGAGTTTCGGAATGTTTCTCTATTCTCAGTTTCTTTGGCCTCGATGTTTTTATTTCACCTGATGTATTTACAGGTCCGAGGGACGAACCAGACATTTCATCATCCGCAGTTGTTGCGATTCCATCTTTTGTAGCCGCGTTGTTTATTACTGATTTGTTTTGGTTCTTTCCTGACTCATTGGATGCGAAGATATTAGCTCTCTTATTATTGCCTGTGTTCATTAGACCCAGAGATGGAAAGAATTCTTCGCTCGAAACATTCGTGTTTGAAAGAGCCAGAATCTGATCAGTTGAATTGTTTATTGTATGAGGTAGTGATGGGGTAAGAGGAGCGAGTGTCGATTCACTGTTTGTATCCTCAGTATTTTGTTCTTCACTTCTCGTTGCTTCTGCTTCCCTGTATTCTTGGCAATTCCTAGCAATATGCCCCTCTCCTTTGCATTTGTAACAATTTATTTTGTCTGAGGAAAAGTATAACCAATATTTTGTTGCCTCGTAATTTATTTCTACGAAACTTGGTAATTTATCATAATCTTCAAGATCGATGTAGACTTGTCTCCGAAAGTTGCCTATGTGTGCGAAGATCGCTTCTGATGCAGCAGCCTTCAGATTCGTAATGGATGATTTCGTTTTTACTCCAGCCTTATTCAATTCTTCCTCGATGATGTAATTGGGAATTTCTGGTTTCACGTTAGAGATTATTATTCTCTTATTGATTGATACATTAGGTCTTATTTCTAAAACTCTATTTTTCACTGTTATCGATTTTTTGTCTTTTACGATTTCCTCTACAATCTTTCTGCTTTCAAAGTAACAAGAAACTCTATTTTTGGGAATACGCGAAATGAATGTTATCTTTTTGGGATCGACTATTTTTGATAGTGCCCATAAGTAATCTACAATTTCTGTTCCCTCCACATATTCCATCAATATACCCTGATCCTTTTCATCTTTCCTACTTTGTTGTGCTACGTGAGGATGGCTTTGACCTTGATTTCTGATAACAGTTAGTTTCTGTACTGAGTTATTTGTTGGGTTCGTCATTATGATTTTGTACATTCTTTGTCCCTGAGAATTTTACGCAAAAAAAAATATTATAAAAATAGGATGTGACACTTCACTTTACTTTTTCAAATTTTTCGGTTTCTCTCTTCAACTCGTTTCTATTGAGAGAATTGAATTCCATAAATCGTCACCGTATAAATTTCGCACTAGGAAACACGTTAATGCTCTGCTTGTAAACACATCTGCTCACTTTGAACGCTCGTTTCGAACTCCGTTTTAATAATTGTTCGATATCATAAAGTATTCACTCAACTTCTGAATTACGCAGAATAATTTCACTGATGCAAAACAATAATCACTCAATTATTTTCTATCCAGTATTAATTATACTGAAAGGCTTTGCTTTTTTCAATGGAAAGATGAATTATTTTTATAGAATTTTTCTTATCAATTAATTCAGTATCGAAAAGATAAGAAAAAATAAAAAATAAAAAATTTATCCTATTTTACTACTGGATTCCTTCCATATCCGATGAATCATATTTTATTTGAAATAAATTGAAAAAATCACTTGAATTTCCATTTAAATATTCACATTTACATTTGTTCCATAATATATATTTTCGCAAATGATCTATATTTAAGCACATATTTTCATAAAATTGCGATAACTTCTTCTAATGCTCAATTCCATATAAATAAAGAATAATACGTACTCCAGTGAAAATAAACATTTTCCATTTTATTTCACAGAAGAAAGACAATAGCTCAAAAAATACTCATTCACATAAAACCAAATTTTTTACTGTTTAATTTTCAAATTCTGACATACATACAATTCCTATGAATAATAGACTTTATTCGAATAATTTCACTAGATGACTCACATTACATTAGATCCACGCGAAACTTTCAAAAATTCCTTTATTAAAATATTTTTCCTCCGATTTCTGCATCAAATTCTCATTATTCAAAGCCCTGTTAAAACTGAAATTCATTTTAAAAAATTTTCTTGAAAATCTGATAGAATCATCAAGCTTGATTGTGTTATGTCGACAATGAATTTTGCAGTCATGTACTCACTATCAATCATCTTTCCATTAGTACCAATATAACCAAGGATATTAACATTATAAATATCTTGTGCCCATAGTCCATGCAGGCGCCAGTTAGCAGTTGGTACTGCTGTATATATAATGAAAGCGAATGAAATAAGAATAAAATTACAAGTATAAGTAATAAAAACATAAAGAAAATGAAAAAAAAAAAAAAATAACATAAAACCTAACGAGACGTTGTGGCATGTAGTGAATGAAATTAGCCCATTCTCTGTTTGATGTTGGTTTGTGATAATGAGAAAGATAATTTTCAAACGTTCTGCACAAGTGTAGAAAACGCGATGAGCACCTGAAATAACTGAAACACCCGGCACCTCATGCCCCTGAAAAAAAAAGGAATAATTGAAAATTCTTGGCAGAATGAAACAATGTTTTTGCACATTTCTCGTTTACACTGTGAACTTTTTTTTATACGTCTTTCAGGAATTTATTGTGCACAATCTACGCTTGATGAAGTGTTTATACTAAGTGTGTTTCACATAGGTTGAGATTAGTGAATGGTATGTGACTGCCATATGGCAAGCAGGTGTATTGAGAGATGAAAAACAAGCTGCTAAGTGTCATTTTATGGAACAGTTGAGGTAACGATAGATCTCTTGTTTTTAGGATTATGACTGAGGAGCTTTTCCTGTATTATACTGAGAGGCGCTTTGTTTAATTAATTGGAGTATCTGGTTGAGAGTTTTATGGGTATTAAGTACAGGGATATATTGATGAATAATTTAGTGAAAAGAGTTCAATAACGAAGAGATAATACAGAATAAATCAAATTTTTTTAAGAATATTACGAAAATTAAGGATGTTAGGGTGAGGTGGGTATGTAGGAGGTGAGACGCTGGGGAATTTATTTTAACACGAAAAATATCTTTTTAAAATTAAATCATTAGGCTATATTTGAAAAGTTCTGAAATCAAATGAGTATCACAATATCTTCCTCATCCATTAACTTCAAGTTGCACGACATTTATTTATTTTTTTTTTATTCATGTATACAAGCCTTTCAGGGAGTAACCCTATGACGGAGGGGGGAGGGGTACATTGGTTTCAACTTATTGTTATACTTAGTACTACGAACATGAGCGCTATTTTTTTTTCTTTTTTACTTTATCTTATTCAAAAATTCATCATACAGTCATGTGCAAAGCATCTTCGAGCCAGATAAATTGGAGGCATAGAATGAATGAACAAATTTGATCAAACTTAAATTATAAGAATTAAAGCAGAATTATGCTAATTAGAGCTAAATAAGTTTAAATACATTAAAGCGAGCAGAGCAATCACCCTTATGGCATCCCTCATTATCATCTCTAGCGATTTCCATATAAAATTTACAAGTTGCACGACATAAATTAGGCACACCACTACGTCCTAGTTTTTTTTTACAAAGAGGTTTTTGTGGTCATTCTCAATGGAGTATCTTGGAAACTAATGGTGAAGATATGCCCTTTGTGTCCTGATCTTTTTCTCCAGAGAATTTGAAGAGCAACTAAAAGAAAAAGGACTAGGGACCTTTCAGGTCATATCTCCAGTAATTTGCAAGATATTTCCAAAAAAAAATTGAGAAAAAAAAACGAAGCATTCTATTTCACATATTTGCTACTAAATCATTAACGATCAAGGATATTAATATAATTAAATCATGAAGTCGAGGATTCAGCAATAATAGTAATCGATTGATGAATAAAATTATCGTTTCAAGCAGTGAAAAATCTTGACATCATTTGATTTAATTTCTTTTTTTTTTTCAATTTTATTGCAACAAAAAAAATATGAATGAATTATTGTATACATTAGATATTGCTTGAACGATGTTTACTTCTTTACTCGTCGCTTGATTAATGGCAGTTGGAAATAACCTCACGAAGATAACCACTCACCTCGGTAATCGATTCAATAATTCAGATATGGAAGTTACAATGAGTTGCAAAGTTTTTGAAACTCATTGAATACTAATAAATATAATTATTGCATGTAAATCGAGTTTTTCATGAGTACTCAAAAAATGTATTTGCCATATAGTACAATGATTTCACATTTATACCTTATGTCACGCGCAAACTTGAAAAAAAAAAGTTGGCATGCAACAACAGTATTACTGCGTTTAATAAAATAATATACACGACAGGTTCATAGTTCTTTTGTTGGTGAATTTGATTGGCATCAAAATTGTCAGTGGTTAATATCTGCTATTGAAGTAAACAATAGTGACATAAATATAATTTTTTTTTTTCGAGGAGATAACATGTGCCGCATGAAATTTTGTCTTTAGGAAAGGGAATTAGTAATTGCGATTCGCCGATATTACAGCAAAATGAAATTTAAGTGCTGACTAATCATATATAAATTACTATTATTATACTCATTGAAGTGAGAACGATTGCAGATTGTAAAGAAATATCTTTCTATTGTATTTAAATCAAATTAAGGGAGTTGCATCCCTAATGACAAAGTTCAAGACTTACTTCACAATCGGGCTATGAATAATTAGATGCATAATGCACCTGATAATGAAATTTGAGAACGATGGTCCACAGTAGATATGAGATACTTGCAAGTAAAAATTACCGTTTTTGTACAGGCAGCATTAGAAAAGCGTGGGAAAACTACGAATTTTATTTTTTTTCAGTTCGAAAAAAAACATCATCATCATGAAAAACTAACATCTATCAAAGCTATGCATTTAGAATTATTTAAAAAAAAATGGAGATCATTGACCACATTGTTTCGGGGAATAATTAAAAATAAAACCGTATTTTTACGAAAATTCTCAGTGGAAGGGGTATCAAGATGGCCGCGCAAGCGCGTTGTGGGAGAATATTTCACAGTTGTGTGTATTCATATAGAGGATATTACTGTGTGAGTGTACAGTCAAGTCGAAAATATATAGGTTGATAGTGATACATTATCAACACATAGGGTAACGTCTCCGAGCCAAAACTTTTTAACTGGACGGTAGGGAGACAACTACGTTAAGTGATAGAATTTTTTTTCTGTGATCATTCACAATGAAATAGCTCATTATTTATGGAGATACGCCCTTTTTTGCTTTCATCGTTTTGAAAGAATCAGGATAGAAAGGGCGTATCTCCATTACTTTTCGTGCTATTTTGAGAAAAATGACTGAAAAAAATAGATTTATCCCATTTCATCGCTTCGGTACTGAATTGTTCAAAAGATATATTTTTAAGGGAATTTGATATTAAAAAAATTATTCGTTTCTTTAATGCATTATAGTCTGAGAATATTCTTCTTGGAGTCACAGAAGTGTAAGTCCTGTGCTTATACATAGCACTTACGCCACTTTGTTTCCAACATAATATCTCTTGTTGCTCCTTGATAAATAACATACATTTTGGCACTTTTGGACTAATTTGGGTGAATTCAAATAAATCTCGGGAACTAAAAGAAATGTTTTTTCTTTTCTTCTTTTAATGATTATTTTTACAAATGCTCACTAGAGAGAACAGGGACTCGGCAATTATAAAAAAACATTGAACAGAATTAATTAATTCAATCCCTATTATTTTTCAGCTTGTTTTTCTTCTGTTCAAGCTAAAGTATCTACACATTAATGAATTAATTATGCTTTACTCAAGTACATTTTTTCAACATTGATATTCAGTCTTAATAACTCCTGGCAAATTGAAAAAAAAACATGTTTCCATGTACACACGAGATAATTGAATTTTCAATTCACTGAAATTATTCAGATTAAATTGATAACTCCTTGAAAATAGTGTAAAATAATTCTGTAAAAATTCAAATATTTCCCTTTGCTACTGACTTTTTTTCCACAACATAAATATAAAAAATACAGTAGACTACCAAATAAGTTTACCGGTCCATCCAGAACCTCTCGTTAAAGTTCTGCTCCCTACTCTTGCGTAAAACATTTTCTCCTCTGCGCAGTTCAATGCGCAGAATGTTGAAATGTGTTCAAAAGTAAAGGAAACTCGGGCAAAATGGACCTCCAAGGTGACATATTTCAGGAATTTTTTCGGAGTGAAAGACTTCACAAAAAAATATGAAATAATTTGAGAAGGTGCTCCAATATATGAACATTGTTTGGAAATTTTTTAAAAAACACTTTCACTTTGAAAAAAAATTCAGAATAATTCTGACTTGCAGTTTCACTTTGCACCAGTCTCTCCTATGTTTGAAATTCTGCGCTTCTAGTCTCTCTTCTAATTGGCCCACTAAAGAATCAAAGCGGAGGATTCAACCAAGAACGTTAATGAAACGTTAATGGGTGCAACTTTATTGGAAGTCCCCATTAAAGTCGTAAAATAAACTCTAAACAAATTACCTTAAATATTTAATTTAATAAATTAACGACAATTAACAGACACAAAGTAATATATCTCAATCTGTCAAAATCATTAAGCAAGTACAAATAATATACTTGAAGTTTCTAACACAAAAAAAAAAAGATACAGGCATTCATGAAGTATGATTTAAATTCATAAAAACAGTAATCCTCAGGGGGGAAGCTGAAAAGAGAAAAAAAAGGCTAAAAAATAAATAAAAGATTTGATAAATGACGACGTGCAGTGCGTACCTAAGTGAGTGTATATACTTGAGGGCGTGAGATGCGTTTAGCTCTCTCTCCAATGGCTCATGTATATAACTGTCTTTTCATATGGTGTGTATAACACTTGCGCATCCTGGACTTCAGTCGCTTGTGGTATTCATCTGACAGGTTGAATCGTCTTGATACACGGGAGTTAATTGACAGACACAATATATATATACACTCTTTTGTGACGAGTTAAATAAATGATTTATTCATTAATTTTCCAGCTTATCTTTTCAATCAATTTTTGTATCAATTAATGAATTATTAATTTATAATTGATTAAAGAAATGCGAAATTATGGAATTGGGAATTAGAAAGTTTTTCGATTGGTAGTCAGATATTTATTTTAAATTGAATTTTAAAAAAGGCAATATTTCAATCAACAAAATAATTAATCTTCATTTTAATTAAAATCATTTAATAAATCAATTACGAAATTAATTTCATGGAAAAAATAGGAACTTTGATGGTTTTATTGAATTATCAATTTTTTTTATTTTTAAATGAAAAATAATTCAATTAAAATTGATTTTTTCTAATTCTTAATAGCACTTGTTCACGTGCTTTTATTAGGAGTATCATCTGACAGGTTTGTGAATCGTCCACGGTAGTCATTCTACACAGATACTCTCATACATTCACTGGATTGAGTTTAATATCCATGCGGTCCCTGTGCAAAAGCCAAACCGCTTTGAAATTGTCGGTGGAAGTTGTCTTGGATACGTCATTTGCAACAGCCGGTCTTTATCCAATTGTTCGACTGAAATATCCAGCGGTGCGCGTCTCTGTCACTTTAATTTCACAGTGATTTCCTAATTTTAATTAATTACTTTTCCACTCGTTTTTTTAACAATCTTTTATATCAAAGACTTCATCTGTAATAATTCAATTATTTAGTAAATAATATTAAAATTCAATTCAATTTCATGGGATATTTGTGGAATTATGTAGGAAAGAGCGAAATCCGCCCTTCTTGTTCTCATCTCTTTTTGTAGAGAATTTTAAGTGCTGGAAAAAAGTATTAAGGCAAAATCACTCTATCTCTCTTAGTTTCGCGATTTATCCGATTTCATCTCTTTGCTCCTGAATTGTTGGAAATTACGAATTTTAATGTCTCAATTATTACAAAAGTGGAAAAATAAGTTAAAATTCATCAATCACAATCATAAAAATAATAAGTAATAATAATAATCATCATCATGGAGAAGACTAGGGGAATATGAATTTCTGGAGAAAAACGATGCAGGAATTTTTTCCATAGTGAAAGACTTGATGAAAAAAATCTGGGAAAAATTGAGAAAATTCTTCCATATGTCTTCATTGTTGAGTAATTTTATCAATTTTTTTGAAAGACCTCCAACACTAAAAAGAAAATCTCATGATCTCAACAAAGGTCGATATGAGCAATATTTTGTTCTCATATGATCGATAAATTCATATTTTTTTATAATTTCGAACTGAAAAAAAAGATTGGGTTGATGCTTCTGGCGATTTAATCTCATGAAGATATTCACCTTATGCACGTTTTATGAATTCTATTTTCTGAAAATCAAATGGAGGAGATCTAATCCTTTTTGGAAATTCGTTTAGTTATCTCATTCTTGAAAGTAATGGTTTTTTTTTCAAGAATATGTTCTGCTATTTTTCTGATCCTCTCTAACTATAAGAGTTCTCAATTTTAATTGAATGAAAAGGGAAAAAAAACAATTTGTGAGAATGAAATGCATGAGAATACTCGGGTATATCGACTGCGTTAAGTTCGAAGAGGAGGGAAAGGGGGCAAACGGCTGCGCGTGGCGTCCCGGCCAAGTTCGTTAACCGACTGGTATAAGGTCAGCTAATTTAATACGTGCCGGATTTACATCGCAATGCCAGGTATATATCCATCTTCACACTTTTTGGGCATTAATTTTAGAATTGTTGAAAAAGGATTGTAAAAATAATTGTTGAAGAAAAACTGGCATTAATGGTCACTCGCAAAACAAAAAAATTTATCAATAAACGTTGGTGCAATATTTGAAATATTAATTCTTTTGATTATTGATTATTATTCGTGATGTGTTGATTTTTGGTCTTCCAGAAAAAAAAGTAATGTCTGAATAAATTTGTACTTCGAGTAAGAAATAGCATTGTAAACAGTAACGTGACAATTTATTCGGTAGTAATAACTTGAGCCATCCAAAATTCATCAAATATTTATCCATAACTTTTTAGAAGTGTAACCGCAAAACTTGAAAAGACATCGACTGGTCTAAATTTCAACAGACAAATCAATTGAACTCAAGTTCATTCAATTTTTTCGTTGTAATTTGAACCAGTTATTGTACAGTACAGTAAACATCCAATACAGCTAGACGCATTGAATTTACTCTCTCTTTAAAGTTCCCCGAATTCTTCCACTAAAGTTCCTCGTTGATGCCCCCACTCTAATTCTTGCTAGGTCCAATCAGAATTAAGTTCAGAGACACGATGTTTAAAATGTACTTTTCGATATATTCTAATATTCTGTGCATTGAATTGCGCAAAGGGGAATGTTCTACATAAGGAGTAGGGATAAAGACGAAACGACAAATGTTAACAGAAGTTACGGGACGAACGGATCAACTTATTCCTTTTATGAAAAGACCATGAACATCAGCTTACTTCAAACTGGAGCCACTTTATTCTCATTCCTATTGTCCAATTGGTCTTCTTATTCAGCAGATGGGAATCATCATGATCGTCGTGATCATTGAAAGCTCACTTCAAGACTTCAACTTCATCATTACGCGATGATATGAGTTTCAACTAATACAACCTGAATAGGTTAGAAGTTAAACTCAAGCGAATTTGAGACTTTACTTCAAGTCAGTTGATGTAAGTTACAAGGATCGATACACTGGTTGTTCAAAACACGTGCGCTCCAGCGTGCAATCATTTTCGTTGGTAGTCTCCTGTAGACTCTCCCTGAAACTCCCAGGATTCGTTCCTCGAAATCGTTGCCTAATTCTGTCTAACTCACTCTGATTCTTTTGTTGGTCGATCAAAAAGAAGTTTAGAACTGCGGCACTTAAAATGTACTTTTTGACATTCCTAGCCAATTGGTCGATCAACCTGATCGACTACTTCACAAACTCGATCATCAGTCGGCCATTTGGATTAAAAGTAAAAGTGCAATTCGAATTTTAATCGAGTTGTGATCGACTAATGATCGAGTTAGTGCAATAGTCGATCAGCTTGAACTTCTTCTTCTTCTTTATTGTGCTGCAACTGATTCACAATTGGCCTTCAGCATTCATACTATACAGCCAACTTCAGATCAGATTGATCGACTGACGATCGAACAACAGTCGATCAATCTGCCAGGGATATTTCAACATTCTGCGCATTGAACTGCGCATAGGAGAATACCCACCTGCGCAATAAGCTGCGCAGAAAGGGAAAGTCCACATAAAAAGTAGGGTTAAGGACCAAGAGCAACTTTAACGGATAATCCTGAATTCACGTGTTAAATTAGTCATTAATAATTACTCTCATGAATTTGTAAAAAAAAATCATAGAAACGTTTTTAATTAATAATAAAACCATTGCATTCCAAACAAAAACCAGAAGTTCCCTTTCATTTAGCCTCAACCATTCGCAAACAATGGAATACAATTCCAATTACAAGAGAATAAAGAGAAAAAAAAGATAGAAATAAAAAAAAAATCCATGAAAATCGTCTCGCAATCTTCGAGGCAATCTTTGAATTTCGATTTTTTTCCTCTCTCTCTCCCATCGCGTAATGGAACACCTCTCACATAAATTCAATTGCTATGTTCCCTTAGATGCTAAAATTCTCACGCAATTCGGGTCAAATGCCCCCTCCTCCTCTTGTTCCTTTGCACAGACCGCAAATGGAGTACTCGACCGCGAGATGTACCAACAGACATGAAAATAGATCGCACAACGCAATCATTTGTATACCGTTACATTTTCTATTCCCAGTATTATTATTATTTTTTTTCTCTCTCTTCTTCTTCTCTTTCTCAATTTTATTCCAGTGGAAATTTGAGAATTGGTAAAGTTATCATTGTGATGCATGTGTTGTGTGGACCTGATGGGACATTTTACCCTTGCGAGGTCAGCGTCACGTTTGCAGCAGCCAGGCGAGTTCGTTGACTGGATGGTAAGTCCAAGCTAAAGTCGAACCAGACCGGTTGGTCCACCCATTCCCCGTTCCATCGTTCCTCTCGTCTTCCCCTCCCTCTGGCAAATGATTTTTTTTTGTCTCGGTTACTTCTTTCAACTTGCCCCTCTTCTCTCACTACATCGTATGCAGCACTTTCCTCCGTATCGAATTGTAATCTGCTCTGAAAGAGTTTCCTGATAATTATTTCCTTCTTTTCTAGATGAAAATAAGTATTTATATTCTTTTTATCTTATCGCACTCGTATCTTGAGTTATCTGCCTTTAACCTTCCGAGCCCTTATTTTTTTCCTTTTTTTTTAATATGAAGCATTAATTATAATGATTTTTCTTGGAAATGTTGGATTTTTACAATCAGGGGTTATTCAAGGGAATTATTCGAAATTTTTTTAATTAGTGGGGGAATGCGGAGAATCGATAATCGAGAATGGAAAATTGTGGGAAACTTTTGGAAGGCGGAGAATAGGGGAGTTTTAGGCAAATAGATTTTATTTTGTGAAACAGTTTTTTTCTGAAAATTTTTTGAATTTAAGTGAGATGGAGGAATTTCCCTAATGATTTTTTTTGATAGCTCTAACTTTTTTCGACAAATTTGTCCATAACTTCAAATTAAAAACAAATAATAAGATCTGAAAAAATATTTATAGCAATAAAAATCAATAATATGAATTCTGAACAATTATAAAGTTCCAACATAAGTCGCATGTTCATATTTTTTCCATATTAAAATATATATAAAAAATGAGTATGCAGCAATAATGCTCGATTTTTTTATTACAAGTCTATCGTTTGGTTATTTCTTAAAAAGTTTATCAATATCCACTAAAAAAAGCTATATGCATCCTCAAGAATTTAATAAACTTTCATTTTTTTTTTGAAAAAGCGAAAGGTTTTTGAGGAAATTGCTCTTTCTCGTTTAAAGTCCGGAATATCCCCAAAAAACTGATAACGAAATTGAATAAATTTGTCTGAAAACTTCATAGTCATGAAATATATAATATTTATTATTTTCAGTTGTTTGGAAATCTTTGGAAAAATGAAGTAAAATTCTCAAGACAAAGAGAAATCATTCTTACCACATAATTTTTATTATTAAAATAGAAGAAAAAGATTATTATTACAACAAGAACATTTTACGAAATTCAGTAATTTTTTCTCTCTCAAATCACGAGTACTTCTTTTTGATTCAATTCCTGAAATAAAAAATATTAAAAATGACACATTTATTGAAATAAAGATTTATCTTTCCAATCGTTCTTTAAATTCTTTCCATGTGATCGCAATCGAAATTTCTTCTCTTTCTCTGAATGAAAAAAAAAAACATTTGGAAAAGTAGAGAAATACAATAAAAACCTCGATATAAACTAAACCAAGACAAGTTGGAGCCCTACATTTCCGCATTACCTATCTTATCGGACCTGCAGTTTAAGCTCACAGGCAAAGACCCAAGTTTGGCACACATGGACAAGAATTTATTATGAAATTTACCACAGTGTTCCGTTAATCGTAGGAGTTATGACGACAAGAATTTTTTTTATAGCGATAACCCAATAATTTTTTGCCTGAATCTCCAGACAATTTATTGAATTACATCACTGCCATAATTTTTTTTATTTTTTTTATTTAAGTTTAATAAAAGTTTTTTTTTAGTATTTATAAAATATAAAAATTATTCTGTCTTGAAAAATATGTCTCGACGAGAAAAAGAGAACGCTTTGAATTTATAAAGAAATTTATCATAATATTTCATACTAAATTTTCTTCTTGGGTAATATTAAATAGTGATTAATCAAACATTTGATCTGATTCATTAAAAAAATCCTCTTTTTTTATTCGAAAATCATGATGATTCAGTAGCGAAAAGGTCAAACGAAATAAGTCTATTAATTATTATAAATATAATTGATAATAATAATTATAACAATAAAAATCTATTATTTTTTCTTTGGAAATGATTTATTTTTGAGATACAAAGCTACAAAAAAAGATTAGGGCAAAATCGTCATCTCTCGCTTAGTTTCCGTGATATTGCTGGAAAATGGCGAAAAATTGTCCATTTCTTTCATTACTGAATTAATTACTCGAAATTAAGTACCCGAATTTTTTTCAAATTTTGTTGTAAAGTTGACATATTCCTTTTTAGAACAGTTTTTACGAAAATAAATGGACTTTTTAATTTTCACCCACGTCTACAACTCTAATTGATTGATACGCGGAAAATTCCAAGAAGATTAATGAAATTGAACTGAAGAGTAAAAATATAATCTTTCATGTCATTATATCTCTCCTGCCCAGATAATTCCAGAATTTCCCATAAACTCTCTCACAAGATCAAACAATCTATGAAAGAGAAGAGACGTGTCCATTGTCCACCTACATCAATGCAAAGTATTCAGACGATAAATTCAGCATTTGTTTTCTACAGAGAAACGATAAGAAGTTAATGTTCCTTTAGAACTAACAATTTTTTTCCTCCTTCACCTACCGCAGACTTCCAATAAAGTTCCACCCATTGAAGTTCCTCTTTCGTGAAAGTTATCAGGATTCTTCCATTAAAGTTGTTCATTTACGTTGTTGATTTTTCATTTACACCTAAACATGGATCGACACGCAAAAACGCAAAGCGCGTGTTTCAATTCTACTAATTATTAAAGCTATATATTATAAATATTATATGTGTGTCATATGAGTTGGAGAGAACTGTAGAACGATTACTTTATTACCAAAGACACTGCACTGAGAGAATTTTTCGAACTATGGAACTAAAAATATAGCAGGAAAGACCTTGACTATGAAATATATTAACAGCAAACAAATTTTTATCAAGTACAGCTATCAGATAGTACACATGACTATAATTTAGCTGTTTTAGTTATAATTCTAGGTGCGATTATTGATTTCGAATAGTGCGTTTTCACTTCTAAGGAATAGTCATGCTAGTAGGAAAAAATTCCCTCAGTGTGATTAAGCAGGTATTTCGCCAAATTTTCCAACTTCTCGTATATAACCCTGTGCATAAGATTCAACTCAAGTCACTATTTTCTTCCTCATTTTACAAAAAACCTAATTTCAACAAGTGGAAAATTGCCTGTTACATTTTATTACGTAGCTTTTTCCGCTAATTCATTAGCAATTCGCTTCCGAATAGTCGGCATATTTTTTCAAATAAAACTGAGTCATAAACATTATAGTATAGCAATTATATTATAATGCATTGAAACCTAATTTCAAAAAACACTGTAGATGGATAATTACACAACGAACTTGTTCAAAAAGTTTCAAGAGTAATATATTTCCTTGTTTTAGCCTAGAAACTGAAGAACCTCCTTGAATTCATACCTAGACTGGTCTAGTCCTATTACCAAAAGGTTAACTTTTTTTTAACTTAGGTCAAACCCAGCTCGGATGTGGCTCGAGCCTTCCGGAAAAGTAATCCTTTCAAAAATCATACTATATCACAATAAATGATTTTTGTTAGGTGATGAGAAATTTCGAGACGTGTTATTTCATTTGCAACGTTACCGAATCCACTCTACACGGACCGAGCACGTTTAGCGAGTTTTTGGCAACGTCGCTCATGAGAAAAATTCCACTAACCACTAGAATTTACTTTACGAGAAAGATGACGAGCCGATTTTGAAAAATATTTCAATTATCTTCAAATCATTTTTCAATGATTCGAACGATTTCTATTGGTTGAATGAAACAGCCAATAGAAATGAGAAAAATAAGTGTGATAGATTAATCGTGACAACTTTCGATATATCGATTATTTTATTGTTTCTATTTATAAACAACAATCTCTCCATCAATTTTGCAGAATATGTAATTTGAAAATTACAATAGTTCGTTAATCACTTCAATGAATTAATTACATTTTTTTCAGAATTTTTCGCTCAACCAATTGATTATAAAAAAATAAAAACGTTCGAGTCCGGGGAATTCCTCATAGAGTGACCCGTCTAGGTTTAATTGCGTGATGATAAAAACTTCAGAGGATTTCTCGGCTTTTTTTAACGTCTGAAAAGGGAGAAAAAAAAAGGTCAAAGGACTCGAAAAGAACGAGACTGTGAGGAGGAGAAGGGAAGGAGGGGGAGTATTGGCGTCATTGGCCACAAGAAACGATTGTGAAGGGAAAACTAGGTCGCACGCGATCCTCACCAACCCCCCTTGTCACCTCCTCACCCTCCTCTTTTATTGTAACACACGCGCCCTTATCGCTGCCAGGCGGTCGCCCACTCCTGCGGGAGGTAGATTCACGCAAAATAATCACCCCGACGTTTCACTGTGACCCGCCATTTTTCTCGTTATAGCACTACTCTCTTTTCTCTCCTTTTTTTTTTCTTTCTTTCTTTTTATCAAATTCCCCTCTCCGCTCTCTTGTTATTTTCACCTCTCCTCCATTTAATTTCACTCAGTTATAGCATTGGTAACACGCCAACTGCGAAGAGAGAAAAACTCCAATCAAGGCGATAATTTACTGGGTTTCACGTTTTGTTTTTTTTATCTGATCTACTGCTTTTATTGTTATGACCTTCTCGATTATTGGCATTTATTTTCAATTGTCAAGTTTATGGCAATAGAGATTATATAGAATTATAGAATTCAGGTGAAACTCGTTGAGGTTTTTTGAAGTATTTTGAGTTGAATTTTTAGGAAAAAAATTATTTAGCGATAAGTTGGATGCAATTTATATAATTTTTTGGCAATTTTTGAAAATATTCGTTTTCACTGGATGGTTGATAGGCTTTGGAGAATTTTTTTTTTACTGTAGGTCATGATTCCGAATTAAGAATTTGTTCCTGTGAATTGCTCATAGGCTGAGAAAATTTCCGATGAAAAATATGTGTCAGAATTGATTTTTTGATTTGTTTTTTCGAAAATTCTACTTTTCTGAGAATAAATGGGGGTCAAAGTCTTTCCATTTCTAAAATTTTTGACTTTTTGAGCTTTTAAAATTTTTTTTATCCATTTTTGAGTGACTTGTAGCTCATATTATGAAAATCAATTTTTCCATCCTATCATCTTCAAAAATTGATAATTTCTTCTCATTTCATAAGTTTATGGGCAATGATGACAGCTTTTATTTAAAATTGATCCCAAGTCTCTGAAACAAATAGAACCGAAGATATTTCCAAAAAAATGGAATCTTTCAGTGGTCTTAAGAGTTGAATCCCTAATTTTCCCCTAAAAAACTCGAATTTTCCAAAAAAACTCAAAAATAAATTAAGACATATTTTTTCCTAACTGAAATTTTCTCAGCTTCTCAGGAAAATCATCTGAAAAAACCTTTCTCTAATATTTTCACTTATTCCTAAACTGAAATGTTTCCATTTCACTCCTTATCCTCATTTCACCCCACTTCACCCCCCCCCCTCCCACATTTGAATTGCTACAATCTTCTCATGATTTTTATGACACGTTTGCTTTCATTCCCCTGAACTACATACACTGCGATAATCCTTAATTACCACCAAATTTGGTCAGACCCAAAGTATTTTGTTTTGGTCGCCAAATTTGTTAACTGATGCAGTTACAAAAACTCGGAAAGAAGAGATCTCGAGTTTCACAAATACCGGAACGACAACTCAGGCTCAAGCTTAATTGCTCAAAAGTCGCATCCCTCAATTTACCTTTTCACTTTATTCATCTCCCTTTTTTTTCAATGGCTTCTTCTCTCTTTCTTCCGACTTCTTCGAACTCAAAGAGCAAAGGGGGAGTAAAAGAAAGAGAGAGAGAGAGGGAAACCGAAACGAAGAGGCTTCGTTATGGGTTTTTGCGCATCTACTTGTTTATATACGTGTGTATAAATGGACATCGTAAACGTTTGAGAAACAGAAAGTTACATATATATTCTACGAAAAATGGTAAAGCGAAGGGAACAATAATTTCAGGGTATACGAGACTACAAAACAAACATTTTCACAGACACCTCAAAAAGTTCATCGTTGGCCCCAAGTTTCTATTCGGGGATCGATCGTTCTTGGGAATTTTACGACAGTCGCCCGCATACAATGTTGGATTTATTTCACCCGTAAAAACGAGTAAACCAGGATAAATCGATTGTATTCTTTTAATTGCTTCTTTTTTGGACGGAATTGGAGGAATAATGGTGGAGACCAGGGCCAAAATGAAGCGGATTTTTTCCTCGTAATGAAGGTTTTTACAACAAAATTCGGAAAGAATTTGCAGTTATATGGACATACTGAAGCATCTTCCCAATTTTTTCAGATTATTTCGTGAAGGTGAGAAAGTATAAGTTGTAATAATTTGATACAGTTGACTTCCAATGAAGTTCCACTAATTGAAGTTCCTTTTTTGGTAAAATTCTCTGGATTCTTCCATTATAGTTCCTCGTTGATTCCCCCACTCTAGCTCTTTGAGGACCCAATCACAATTGAGTTTGAAAGCGCAGCATTTTAAATGTCTTGACATATTTTAACGACCTGTGCATTGAACTGCGCAGAGAGAAATGTTTTGCATGAAATATAGAGATAAGGATAGAACGCAACTTTAGAGAAAGGCCGAGACAGATGTGTGAACTTTATTGGAAGATCTGAATATCTGAATAATTCTTCAAAAAATTCAAACTATTATAGACTCCCAATAAAGTTCTACGCATTAAAGTTAATGTCTCGTTGAAGTTCCCACGATTTTTCCATTGAAGTTCCTTGTTGATTCTCCCACTCTGACTCTTTGTGCGGTGAATCAGAATTATTTTGAGAAGCGCAGCTTTTCAAATGTACTTTTAGCCATATTTTAATATTCTGCGCATAGGAGAATACTTCACAAGGCAATCAACTGCACAGAAGGAAAGGTTCTACATGAGAATCAGGGATAAGGACAAAATGATAACTTTAAAGAGAGGTTTTAGAGTCTAGAACCTAGACGCATCTTGGAACTTCATTGGAAGTTCATTGTACTCGAATAATTCTTCAAAGAATTCTCACTATCATAGACTCCCAATAAAGTTCCACCCATTAGAGTCACTTTTTCATTGAAGTTCCCCTGATTCTTCCATTAAAGTTCCTCTTCAACTCCCTGACTCTAATTCTTTGAAGGTCTGGCCCAATCAGAATTAAGTTTAGAAGCGCGGCATTTCAAATGTCCTTTTTGACACATTTCAACATTCCGCGCACCGAACTGCGCAGAGGAGAATATTCTACGTAAAAAGTGGGGATAAGTGCAAATCGGTAACTTCAACGAGAGTTCCTGGACAGATATCGCGTGAGTTGTGCCAAAAGGTCGTATACGCACTTTTTTGGATTTTTTATAAATTTTGAGCCAAAAGGTCGTATAAACACTCCTTTAGGGAATAGTGAATGTCCACGTTTCAGACGATTCTGAATCATCCTAGATAATCCCTGAATGAGGTTTTTTTACGACCTTTTGGTTCAAAATCGCAGAGGTTGGACCAAAAGGTCGTATAAACACTCATTTAGGGAATAGCAAATCTTCACGTTTCAGACGATTCTGAATCATCCTAGATGATCCCTGGATGAGGTTTTCTTACGACCTTTTGGTTCAAAATTGCGCGAGTTGAACCAAAAGGTCGCATATGTACTTTTTTGGATTTTTCATCTATTTCCTGAAATGGATAATGGGAGAATAACTTCATCAACTTTGCACTTTCGTTCATTCTTGAAATTTATACTTTAAGGGGCCATTCTAGTGTGACGGGCGAAAAAAGTGCTCATTTTTACGATTTTTTTTTTCTAGTTAGAATGCTCCGATCAGGCTGATTTTTCTATCACAAATAAAAGGACTCATGAATAATAGGAAAAAATTTTTTACTTCATTCTTATTGATTTTTCACCAATTTCTTGGACATTGAAAATTGAAAAAACAAAAAAAAGTTCCTTAATGATGTGCGAGTTGGGGATCGTAATTTTTGTCTGGAAAAAAATTTCCCAAAAGATTATTAATCCTCATGGATAAAGCAAGTGCCTGATGGAGGCTTGTTTTTCTCCAAAAATTTCCGATTTTTTTTAACGAAAAACTATTCAAAAAAAAAGTTCTCATTTGGTATTTTTTGTTTAAACCGCCGCCATTTTTCTAATTTTGAGAAGAAAAGAAAAAGCCTCCATCAGGAGCTCGCTTCATTAATGAGGATTAATAACCTTTTTGGAAATTTTTTCACAGACAAGAATTACGACCCCCAACTTGCACACCATTAAGAAACTTTTTTTTGTTCTTTCAATTTTCAATGTCCAAGAAATTTGTGAAAAATTGATAAAAATATAGTAAATTTTTTTTTTTTCTTCATGAGTCCTTTTATTTGTGATGAAAAAATCAGCCTGATCGGAGCATTCTAACTGTAAAAGAAAAATGGTAAAAATGAGCCCTTTTCCGGCCGTCACACTAGAATGGCCCCTTAACTCCACTAGAATATTTCATGCAAAACGTTAATTCTTGTATAGTTATTCTCCCTTTATTCATTTCAGGAAATAGATGAAAAATCCAAAAAAGTACATATACGACCTTTTGGTTCAACTCGCGCGATTTTGAACCAAAAGGTCGTGAAAAAAACCTCATTCAGGGATCATCTAGGATGATTCAGAATCGTCTGAAACGTGAAGATTTGCTATTCCCTAAATGAGTGTTTATACGACCTTTTGGTCCAACCTCTGCGATTTTGAACCAAAAGGTCGTAAAAAAACCTCATTCAGGGATCATCTAGGATGATTCAGAATCGTCTGAAACGTGGACATTTACTATTCCCTAAATGAGTGTTTATACGACCTTTTGGCTCAAAATTTATGAAAAATCCAAAAAAGTGCGCATACGACCTTTTGGCACAACTCACGCGATATGTAAACTTATTTGGAAGTCTACTGTAATTAATTCAAAAAAACTATGCAAACATGATTTCATGAGCCTTCCTACCAAGTGAAGGAAGTGCAGAAAGACAAGGAAAGATAAAAAAAATATAACAGCACTAATCCTCTCAATCTTCATGACTGCCGACATCAATAAAAAGGCAAAAAGAAAAAAAGGAAAAACAAGAAGCGTCTGGTGGCAACCGAAGACGGACACACGATCCAGGCGACATATCGATTATTCCTATCATGATAATGTCTACCGTCTCGAGAAATAGTCCCAATGATAATACATTATGGAATTTCAGATAATTTCAAGCAGTTTTCCTCTCGATTTGAGAGACCTGAATAAATTTATAAATGCATTTTCAGTATTTATGTAGGCTCTTCACATATATAAGAGATATAATCGAGAATAATGTATCAAAACTTTTACTCTACAATTTAATGGATAAATTTATTCCATTTACAAATTTGAATATCCTTAAGTCTCTCACTCTAACTCGAACGAAAAACAAATAAGAGACGAGCGCGTTTCCAAGTTCAAGTTCATGTGTCAGTAAAAGTGGTATCGTACGGGTCATCTTGGTTTGAATAATACAAATTTTATATGGATTCTTGGGAATCCTTATCGATACTGAGGTGAACTAAAAGAAAAATACTATTTTAATTTTTCATTTACTTTTTTTTTCCTCGCCATGACTCAAGGGATTCTTCTTCGGGGTATTTAACATATATTTAGCATCTATTTTTCACGATAATGTTGCTCATGCTCATGGTTCTTTTTTAAAGCAAATCAATAGCAAAAACGTATTCTCGATCTTCATCACAGTCATTAATTATATTGTTTTTTTTCAATGCATTAAATGTAAATTATTTTTTATCGGAAAGGTGTTATCACCGGTGTTACGAGAGTGCTACGGAAGATGTAGAGCGAGAGAGAGAGAGAAAAACACATTACTTGGAGGTGCGAGTGAAATAACTTGTGAATGTAACGTGCGTTAGACAGTACCAGTTGTCATCCTGTATCTTTCAATTTTTTCATTATTAGCATAATGAGGGAGTGAAACTTGATTCATTTCTTTTTTTTTTCTTGAATTAATTAGATAGCGGTTAGTTTTTTTGAATGGTTCATTTGGAGAATATAAATTTTTTTTAGGTGATTAATTATTTTTAAATGAAATTAGCTATTTTTTTTCAATTGTTAATTTTCAAAACCAATACCTATATTGTTTTTGAAAATTATAATTTCTCACTTCTTTTCTGTTCTACAACAGAAAGAAGTTTCTCTATGGAGAACAGAAAGAAAGTTTTCTTTTTTTGAAAAATCCAGAAATAGCGCAAAGTTGGATAAACTGAGGTTCTCATTGAGTTGATGATTTTTTTTTAATTTTTTGGAAATTCTTTCTTTTGTCCATGAATGGGAAATGAGGCCAATTGCTTCTCATTTTCCCTAAAAATGTTGAATTTTTCTTAGGATTTTCAAAAATAAATTTTAATATTTTTTTTCTACCAAAAATTCTCTCAGATTTCAATAAAATCACAAAATGTAAATTATTGCGAATAATTTCCATTATTTTTCACGATTTTCATAATATAAATCATCAAAACTAAAATGTCTCCATCTCACCCCTTTTCCCCTCTTTTTATCCTCCCCCTTTTTTCGCTACAGAATTTTTTTTTACTCATCAATTTTATTAGTCACGTTGAAACATTCTGAATTTTCATTAAAACAATATTATTTTAAAAATCATTACACCGCCACAACCAGAATGATCAATCATCAACTCGTCTTTTTATTATCCTACCTCTTCGACTGGTCCTCGCCTCAAGCTTTATTCTCCGCTCCTTGCTCGCCTCTCGTGCGGTGTCCACGCTCAACCGGCTTGATTTACTCGAAACAAGTGTCACGGAGAATTTATATTTAGCCCGTTATACATCGTGGGCCTTGGCACGGGTTCATACTGACATTTTTATTTATTTATTTATTTCATTCTTCATTTAATCGGGTGTGAGAAGAAGAAGAGAGAGAACTAATGGAAAATAGTTTCAGTAAAAAATTTTTTTTTCTTCTTTTTCTTTTTCTTTGAAACATCGGGATGATGAAAATATGAAGTAAAATCTGTTGGGGGGACAGATATTCTAAGGATTCATGTGAAATATCTATGTAGAGAGGTGAAGTGCCGTTGCGCAAGAGACCATGATCCATTCGCTGGTCACAAAAACGAATTGGATTCCAGAAGAGTACACATGGTACCCTTGTATTTCTCTCACATTCATAATAAATGTTAAATCTGCCTCGACTCATCTCTCATCCTGTTGGCAATTCTTTATTATTATTATTATTATTATTATTATTATTATTGTGGTGGACTTCCAAATAAGTTTACACATCCGCCCAAAACCTCTCGTTGGAGTTACTATTTCGTCCTTTTCCCTAGTCCTTACTTAGGAAATTCTCTTCTGCTCAATTCAATGCGCAGAATGTTGAAATATGTCAAAAAGTACATTTTGAATGCTGCACTCCTAAACTTAATTTTTTTTCCATTTTTTTAAGACTCTATTTTTCATTATTTGCACTGGCACGAAAGAGGAGACAATTATATCGACGCCTTAGAAATGGAGTGGCATTAGACTTATATGTGAGCGTAGAAGAGAGGGAAAAAGTGGGCATGACCACCCGGAGGAGGGGAAGTGATAAACCAAAATTCAGAGAAATTGATGATACTTCCTAACACAATTTTGGAAAATTGCAATTTTTTTGTGGATAGTAATTATTTACTTCAATTCCATCACTCATTCATCATTATCCGAATATTTATTGACGTTAAAATTTGTATTGGCATTTTGAATGAGTTCTATTTTCTGTTCTACTTGAATGAAATATTATTAATTTTTATTCCACAAGGATTGAGTTCTTATCACAGATATCCAAGAATTCCATTTTCGATTCTCCACTGAAAGATACAGAGAAATTGATCATTCTTATGATAAAACGCTATTCTTCCAAAACTCACGAGAATTCCATTCTCATAACGCATATTAAAAAGTATTTACTTTTAGTAGTAAAAAGTAAAAATGTTGACAAGGTGGAGGAATTTGCAGAATGCCTCTCTTTTACGGAGGAAAGTCAAAGCTATGCATAAGAAGTCATTATGAAAATTTAATTGAGAAAAGATATCGTCGCCTCAGAAACAAAGTGGCTTAAGTGCTATGCTCACACATAGCACTTAAGCCACTTTGTTTCTACGTTGAAGGTATTTTTTTTGCCATTTTACCCAATTTTTAAAAAAAGTATAATATTTTCAATTGATGTTGTATCATTGTGAAAATTTATAGAATAAATACGTGCAGTCTGATGAGGTCTACATAGCAGACATAACGTTGGTGCATTTTAACATCATTTTCGTTTACTTTTTGTATTGACAATACCCACAATGACCGTTTTTCAACAAAATAAAAATGATGTTGAAAAGCAATGGTCGAATTCATGGAGGAAGAACAATGCTAATCACGAAAATATCTCTATCTGATCCAGATTCTGAGAAGTTTCTAGAAGACTGGTGATAAAATGGAATCGTTCTTCTATTTCTGTAGCTTGATGATATGGAAAACAATAGTTCCAGAAACTGCAATGAAAATCTAGTTAAATGGATCTTCCGAGCAAGATGATTCAGGATTTTTTTTCAGTGTCAAGATCTTTACGAAAAAATCTTGAAAAAAATTTAAAAGATACTCTAACATGTTTCCATTGCTGTCTGATTTTTTCCAAATCGTTTCGTAAAGGGCTCCACCAAAAAAAAAAACCCAGTTCATTCTGGCATGGTCTTCCCTAAAATTTGTGCGAATAGAAAACCATTGGCAGCGAAATTTCCTCGATTCTCAAAGATATTTCGCATAAATTAAAATAAATCGAAAAGTGAAATTTCGAAGATCCTCATGAACTTCACGATTTTTCACCTAAAATTTCATTAAAACCACTAATAATTCGCTTCTCCGAGTGTACAATCGTATGAAGGGGGTTTGTTGCCATGCGAATTACCCCCAAAGAGGGCGCGCCCCCCTGCAGGGCATTCACGTAGGTAGTAATTGATTGGGCCGCACCCTCAAACTAGCTGTTACGGCCCCACAGTGACAATCAGCCGCAATAGCTAATTTTTTTTTCTCTCTCCTCTCCAATAAAAGGCACTAATTGTCCTCCAACACTTGAAAAATAATCCTTATCTCATCAGATCCAAGAGCAAATGAATTTTTCTAAAAAAAACTAAAAAAAAACAAGAAAGTACACATTACCATAAACTATCTAAATAAATTCCACGCAAAGTACTTTCTACGTATGAGGAAGTATTTCATTGATTGGATATTACGACACCTAGAAAATTAATGTACATCGCTCGAAGCTATCGCTACCTGAACAAGAAGACTGGCCATAACCTGAAATATTCCCTCGGCATTTTGCGATTATGCGCGTGAAATCTATCTGCATCTTGAAAAGAAAGAAAAAATAAAAGAGAGAGAGAGAAAAAAAAGAAGAAATGTACTTTAGGCATGTAGCCGTTAGGTAGCTTTCCTTAGCAGTGCTGTAACGTAATATTGGCTTGAGAGAAGTCTTGGTGGTGGACTGTCACGCCACATGGTGTGTTAGACATGCATTAAGGTATCCCATGACTCTCTTTCTCCCTCTCTGATCACAGGAGCTACCCTCCAGACCAGCAGTTCGAATTATGAAATCGATGAGGCAGGATTTCCAAGGACATCAATATCATTGTTCCCTTTTTTTTTTTTTTTTTCATTTAGTCAACTACTGTGAGTCAAAACATATGAGTAATTCTATCTGACTTTGATAGCTTATGTTTGAATATAAATACAATTTTTATTGATTCAGGAGCAAGTAAAAGAAAAATTATGATAAATTAATTTAATCACATGAGTTTGGTAATGAAGAGGTTAAAATTGTTGTCTCTTTTGACAATATTTTAGGAACTAATGGAGATACGCCCTTTTGGTTCTAACCCATTTTTACAGAGAATTTCAAAAGTTACAAGAAAAGATTAAAATTGAAAGAACCCATCTCCATTAGCTTCCGAGACATTTGCGGAAAAATAATTTATCGTGCTTTATCTCTTTGCTACTGAATTTAAATGGAATGTAAAAAAATCAGGTGTATTTCACTATTTGAAATTTTTTCAGAATTTTTGAAATTATATTGAAAATGATTTCGCAAGTCTTTTCTTTTGGAAACTAATTTCTGAAAATAATTTTTTGAGAACTAGGAACAGAAATGCAGTACCTTTGCCGAAGACAAATTTTTTTTTTATTTCTGAAAAAATAATTTTTTTTTGTCAGAATGATCATAATTTTATCAGATTTTATATAATGTTGTCGCTTCAGAGTGAAAAGAGCGTAAATGAATCCGAACAGGTGTAAAACAAAATAATTTTGTAACATTAAAGAAATAAAAAATTTTCACCAAATTTTCGTATGAAACACAATATTTTTAGTACATCTCACAATTTTTCTTTAATGAAATCATTTTCTACCATCAAGATCTTTCTTTTCAATTGATGGAGAAAACTGCCCCTCGATACCTACAATTAAGAAAATAACTAATGCAGATCTTCTCGAAGTTGTGAAAATAAAATAATCAAAAGTCACGATCAACGTTAAATTAAAAATCCATTAAAAAAAAAAAAGAAATGTCTCTCCTTGTAAGGATCGACGTGTAGATGATGTGAATCGCAATAAAATACGAGGGAGGAGGGGAGAAAGCCTTCAGTCTCATCCCAGCTCATAAACCATTAAGTAGCAAATAATATCTGAAGGTAAAATTTTAGTGAAAGTGAGTATGTGTGTATGTGTGGGTTTGAAAACCGACTTGTTTGACGAGATTTCGAGATCCTGTGTATTTTTTTTTTATTTTCTTCTCAAATTTTCATGCCTTTTTTTTTTCCTTTTGCTATCTGCTCCTTTATTTATCTGAGAAATTCACATGTTTCGTCTAGTCCCGAGGGATTATGGGCTTACCTACACGTGTAGGTATTTTAGTTCTGGTCTTGTCGATGAGTTTGGTTAATAGGTACTTGTATAGTATGATCTTGCAAAAGACACAGTAAAAGAAGAAAAAAAATTGAAAAAAAAAAAAAAACATACCTGAAGTGTCCCAATACGTCGAAGAAGAAGGGAAACAGGCTGCTGAGTTGTTTGACCAGCTGCCACCATCGAGGCACATCCACCATTTCGTTAACTTCCAATGCTGGCTCATGAATTTTCCCCTGATGTACTACGGTTACTTTACCTCTGAGACAGTCAAACTGCATTGTAACTTACAAGAATGAGAGAAAGACAGAGAGAAAGTTAGGATATAAAGAAAGAAGGGAGGAGAGAGAAAAGTACTGGCTCCAACAGAAAAATGGAGATGTCTGAGCTTGAATTAATCGTCTCGTCTTACATTCGAATCGAATATTCTCCATTCGTATACCAAATGAAACGAATGTTTGCACAGCAACAACTGTATCGACTTGAAATGGCTTTTATACGCAGGCATAATTTACCTCTTGTTTATCAGGTGTTTTGGATTAATACTGACACATTGCTTCTATGTAATAAAATATTGATAGAGTGGATTTGAAGAATACGTTTTTTTTTTATTCCTGATGAGATGAAAATAGGGGATATCAGAGCAACATGAACTGGGAATTCTTCTAGGGCAAAAGGGCTTTGCATCAAAAAAATTGGAAAAAATTATCCGGAGATGGAAACATATCGAAACATCTTCTCAAATTTTTTCAGATTTTTTTATCAAGTCTTTCACTCCGAAAAAAAATCCTGAATCATTTTACTCCGATTACTTCATTTGCACCCGAATAATATTCAACTTTTTTTCTATTTTTTTATAATCAATCAGTTGAGCGCAGAATTTTGAAAAAATTTGACTTTATTCATCGAAGTGTTCAACAAACCCTTCAATTTTTTAAAATGACAAATTCTGCAAATTCGATGGAGAAATAAAATAAATTATAGTAGCCAGCGAGATTTTTCTCATGTCAAATGACGTTATTCGTTAAGCGCTGTTGCCAAAAACTAGCTAAACGCGTTTAAGCAGTGTAGAATGTATTCGCCAACGTCGCAGTTGAAATAACATGCCGGGGAATCCCCCATCATTCTACCAAAGTCATTAGCCCACTCACATTGACCAGTCCAGGGCTAACATCCAGATAACTAATGGAAACAATTCGATGAAATTACAATAAATCCCTCGCATAAGAATTATTTACTCAAGCAATTGTTCTTCGTCTTTTTCTTTTCTTTTTTCACAAATTCTAAAGTGAAGACAGACACGTCAAGTGTAATCCAATGGTTTATTCAGAATGGCCGTGTTAGTGTAAACTGGCTATGAAGCCAAACTGTTCTTCATGTTTTCTTGCTCTCCTTGGTTTCTATTTTCGGTATAATGATGCTTGAAGGAAAGAGACCAGGGTGTGGAATTCACCACGTAGTGAAACACCGTCACCCTTTGGAATTTTTAGCTCGTAACACGAAGATGGGTGGTAATTAGCAAATGGTCATCATATATTTCGGTCATTTATACACGAAAAATAAACTTCAACACTTGACTTTGTAAAGTTTTGTGTATTTGTATTTTTTATTTTAAATATTTTTGGCTCTTCACATTCTATCGTTTATATATGATATTAGCAAGTGCTGCTGACATACTCATCCATTATCTTCATTTGTTTTCATTTCCAGTAAAATTAGAGGGTAATGTTATTTTTTTAAAGGAAAAGAACAAAAAGGATAATTTTATGTGAGCCAAAAATTTTGCACGTTTGAGAACCCTCGGAGAATAAACACGCCGGAAGTTTCACGTTTTCTTTACCCCAGGACACTGGAACGCATTTCCGGTTTCTTCTCTATTCTTTTTTTTTTTTTATTCCGTAGGCCTATGGAACCCCCGGAATTAATTCCATGCGTGAAGAAGCAATATATATCGAAAGACAGAAGGGTGAGGGATGGGCCGCATAGAATTGTGCATGCCACAGGCTTAATGGTCAATGACCCAATAAAGGCCGGCACTACATTTCAATGCGCTTGGAAAGAATGAGACCAATCAGCATAACAATCCAATCAACAGACCTGCAATGAAACGAGGAACATGTTTCGTGCTTCTTTTTTTTACTTCTTCCATGATCTAGCTTGCTTGTTCTCCTTGTTTTTTTTATGAATTAGTTTTGATTTATTGTCTTCATTATTTCGTATTGTCAATTGTCGAATGTCGGTCGCTTCGTGTCACAAAATATTTTAGAATTTCAATGCATTTCACTTTCCCTTTCTTACGATTTTTTTTGGAGTGAAGGGCTTTGCAAAAAAAAATCGAAAAAAATTGAGAAAATGGTCCGAAATTTCTACATTATTGGGGAATTTTTTCAAAAAAATTCGTCGAGGCCTTCACCTTCAAAAAATCTTGGTTGAATTCGACATGAAGATTGCAACTTCCGAATTTAATATCGATGAATTTGTTAGAAGTTATATAATTTTTCATGCTGTTGAAATAATTTATTCATTCGTAATCAAACTGATTTATTCTGAATAAATGCTCTACTGAATTAATGCAAAGAAACATCTATCATGTTTGAATAAATCATTCCTTCAAATTTATGACAACTTGTTTCCTGGATTTTTGTATCTTCATTCATCGGAAAATATCAGAGTGATGACTATTTTTTTTCGAGTTAGGCACTTTCATTAAGGTATTCTGACAGCTACAGGTCACTCAACTGAACATCTATCCTTATTCATTTGATAGAAAGACTATTTCTGTAAATAAAAAGATAGCATCATGACTGTATCCAGTTTTGTTACTAATACTAATGCATTAGTAGTTCTATTTGCTAGAACACATATCGCTGCCTTAGAAACAGAGCGTCTTAAGTGCTATGTATCAGCTTAACACTGACGATATATCTCAACATTCATTAATAGTAGACTTCCAAATAAGTTCACACGTCCGTCCAAGACGTCTCATTAAAACCTATTTTTTCGCAATAATTATCAATTTTTTAATGAAATAACAGCAGCATTGACTCCTTAATTACTTATCTAGTCGTTGAAACTTTTTCTAGGATTAAAATTTGAATAAATATCGTCGAACAATTAGTTCAAGAATCCAATACAAATAAGATTTTTTATTGGCTCTTAAAGTACATGTTGGATCCTTATCGCTACTTCTTACGCAGAGAAGCATTCTCCTATTCGCAGCTCCTCAATGCCTAGAATATTAAAATATATCAAAAAGTACATTCGTAACTTTGATAGACGCAACTTCATTGCAAGTCTCCTGTATTTTTGCAGCTAATTCTCTCTAGGATTCCTCATCTCCTGGGATTATCATAATTTCGAGATTAACTGAATGAATGATCATCTACGATTTTTTCACTCAACCAAATCTCATGATTCTATCGAACCACTCAGTCACATGGGCCTCCTATTTCCGATATTTTTTGGTGACCGGAAGGGACAGTACACATCCCTAAATGTTGTACTTAGTGTGCCTAACGTGTTGGTTAGACGTGACCAAAAATCTTCGACATTTCCGTTTCATCAAAAATCACGAGAGACATTTTCCTTCAATTTTGTTCATTACCTGTCCAATCCAATGGATAAAATACAAATTATTGCTAATAATTTTGATATTGTCTTTGAATCATTTACATATAGAATCCAATAAGATTGTTAATTATTCTTTTTTATAAAGCATAACTTGCTTCATTAATGGAATAGATCATTCAATACATCCAGATTAATTTGAAAGTGGAGTTGGGAGCCATCATGCTGCCTCGTGACACTTAAAATTCCACCTGGCAAACACTTGTATTTGATTAGTAGCTGTTGCCACGTACGCGACATTGTCGCAACATCGATTCTCCCAGAGACTCATGGGCGTTTCTTTTTTTTTTACCTCTATTCTTCCATTTTTTTCTTCAATTTTATTTTGGGAATCCAATGTGTACATTACATTACATTTTGTGCTCGTTGATGCACAAACAGGAATATGCTCTACCTGCAGACAGAAATTTTAGGCAATTTCGTCTAAGGGAGAGAGAGAGAGAGAGAAAATACCGTCTAAAATTATCGTCAGCATGATTCGATTTGTGGACGCTTCGATGGTTCACAGTAAGGTAAAGGCACTGTCCTTATCTTTGTTATATAACACACAAAAGCCACGATGGTCGAGATCTCATACGATTAAAAAAAAAAAGATAGGAAAAAACGAATCTAGAATTTATTTCAACACGTGGCTTACTAACATCGAGAACTTTAGTTCTTAGCTACTGGTGTTATATCATTAATCCTAAAGGGGGGGAATAATTCCAACCAAAATGTAAATTTTTCTTTGGAACGTAATGATAAGTATTTTTAATGCTGTCGTTCATAAAAATCCGTTTTTCTTCAAATTGGGAAATTCTTTTGCTTAATGTCTCCAGTAAAAGAAAAAAACGGAATTCTTAATAAAATTAAAAAAGGTCATGGGAAAAAATGGCTCAAATTGTAAACGGAACAGTTTCCGAAAGCTGAGATTCAATCTTGTTTGTAGGAAATCATCCATAAAGATGAATGATGAACGTATTCTTCCAGTATTTTACAACCGTTAAATTTCCGTCTTAATTGTCCGACCTACAAACGAAGAATTTTTGAGGTTTTGGATATTGATATCAGTTTTTTAAATTGAGTATGTTGACCCTAAACTGGTTACCATAAGCGATCTAACGACTTTGGTTGGGTGATGAGGGATTCCCCAGCATCTTATTTCGGTTGCGACGTTGCCGGATCTATTCTACACTGTCTGTGGACTTTTAGGGAGTTCACAACAATATCGCTCACTGAATGACTTCATTTAGCATGAGATTTTAAGGAAGTTGAAGAGTGAATGGGTCTGATTGAGGAAAATCTGAAAAATTAATATGTTATTCTCGAACATCGAATATGACTTGGGTTAAATTTTTAATTCGTTCTCGAACCTATCTTAAACGTCATTAATAAAAAAAAAATATATATCTCATTATACATAGCCTCATAAGGGCACGCAGAGCCATACCGATAAACCCAAGTCAGAAATTTCAAAATTGCATGAATAGCAATTAAAATTTATTGGATTATGGGTAAAGGTCGCTAAATAAAACGCAGAATTTAAGCACAGCAATTATTCTTTTATTAATCCGACGTCTTTACTGATCGAGAGCTATCGAAGAACTGACTGCAGAATGATGAAATCAAAGTGACGCGTTCTCACAGAACAAAGGGCCCTGCGTCTCGATTTTTAATTTCTTTTTATCAATTGTATATTTCACGCTTTGTATTAGTTTATAAAAAGGCTTTACATTGTCCAAACCTTTCACAACTGCAATTTATATTTTTTTATTGTTCCCCAATGGAAATTGACGCATCTAGTAACTAACATGGCAACCCCGCGTGACGTTATGGAGTGTCTGTGAGAGGTCTGTATGTATGTGTGTATACAGTTCGGAATATATTCCAACTGCAGCGTTGTCAAAATTCACGATCCCATCTCGCCATAATTTTCTTTATTTATGACATTGGCCACATTTGAGGTGATTATTTATTTTTTAACATAAAAAAAAAAGATGTTAAAAAGATGATTCTTGTGATTTTCAACAAGTAATCAGTTTACGAGTAGTCAAAGAAATGTTTTCAATTTTTGTGTTCAGGAATTTCTCCCTCGAGCACCCCCCCCCCCCTTCCCGTCCGTCTCACACAAGTGCTGACCACCCTCCTTAAATATGAGATTCATCTCATTTATCACATCACACATTCGATTTTTTTTTTTACTTACTTTTCAAATCAACATTATTTTTTGTCCTCATTCTCTTCACATCGTCTGTACAACGTGCGGGGTCGCCAATGGAATACATTTCTTCGCGGTTGAGACGCGATCGGGCCACAAAAACCACTGATACTTGGAAACATGAGATCTGAATATTAAGATGACTTCAATGGTAAGTTTTTATCATACAAAGAGGGAATAAAAGGCAAAGGAGTTTCAGGATATAAATAATAATAATAATAATAATAATAATAACAAGAGAAGAAAAAATGAGAATTGTGAAGAGGAAAAGAATCGAAAAGGTGGACACGTAGGTGGACACACGATGCCCTTGTCAAGAGGGTGCGGCTGCCAGCAACCTAACAACCACGCCAGTATGACCAAGAGGCATTAGACTGGCTTACGCGTGCCTCGATACGCTTCGTCTACTGTACCACGTGAGAAATCGTAGGAAGTCCCACTCATACCCTCACTTCAGTTATAACTTGGCTTGTTTTTCTTAATCCATGACAGAACGAGTTGAATTTCTTTTTTTTTTTTCAATTAACGTCAAATTAAGAGGGGAAACAAGGGCAAAATGATCCGGGATTTTTTTTGAGGGTGAAGGCTTCTACGAAAAAATTTGAAAAAATTACCTAACAATATAAACATTTCGGACCATATTCTCAATTTTTTTCAGAGCCTTTCATAAAGTCCTTCAATTCGAAAAAAATTCCTGGAACTACCTTATCTTTGTATGTTAGAATTATCGCTTATAAAGATGGGAAATTAGGTAAAAATAGGAAAAATACTAATTTTGTAGCATTTTCTCGACTTGAATGGAAAATCCATCTGAAAGTACATTTATTAAATTCTTATTAATGTCGTTCAAAGAAATTATCACTAATCAATCAGCAATTGAATAATGTTATTAATTAAATTTAGATGAATAAATTGATTAAAATTTATTAATTGACAGTTTTTATTTCAAAATTTTCATAATATAATTAAATTTGAGCTGCATGATGAAATTTATATTTTTCCCAGTCTCTTCAGGAAATGAGACCAGACGATTCATCACTTTCATCCATATCTTATCTCCACGAGAACCATTTTTTTAATGAAATCAACAAAAAAAAGGACAAAACTAACCATAATTTTTTACTATTAAAAAAATTAATGTCTCCAATTTCTTCAAAACCTTTCAGACTTCTTGCAATTCTTGTCTGTGAATCTAATCAAACGGTTAACACTTGACGTTAATAATTACTTTACCACTTGGCAACAAGTCTCAAGCGAGAATAAATGAAGAAAATACCAACGAATAATGCACACATCCCACGAGGAGTGCACATGTGTTTTTTCAAAAATTCCTGGGAGTCTATGCACATTGGAATTGAATTAGGATTCCTCAGGATTTCCAGTGAGAATGTCCCTGTGGAATAAGTCTCGTGTGATGAAGGTTAAATGTCCTCTGTAGAATAAAACCCAAGCAGTTATGCGGGAGCAAGTGAAGAGGAAAAGTTCAGTGGAGAAGAGAAAGAAAAGAAGTTCAAATAAATAAAGAGAGAAAATGAAAAATATGAAACGATGTCTCGAATGCATTATGACCGTAAGGGAACAGATAGAAAGGTCAAGAGAAGTGAGGGGATGGCTTTTGGACTCCTGGAGCGAAAACCCATGTGTTTCACACGTGTCGCAACTACTTGGGCCTTTGGATGAATATCTACGCTAACCTAATGCATTCTGAAACACACACACACAAAAAAAATCACATTTTTTTTCCTTCTCTTTGCCATATGCAAGGAGAAAACGACCAGACAACGTTCTCTAATTGCAACATTTCGGTCATGAATTTCCTAGCAACACAGTAGGGGAGACAGGGGCAAAATAGACCTGAGGGGAAAATGATCTGGGATTTTTTTTGGGGGATTCAAGACGACTATGGGAAAATTTGAAAAAATTAGAGCATGATGGAGACATGTTGGAGCATCTTTACCATTTTTTTTGGGTAATCTTCCTTAAAGTCCTTCATTCTGAAAAAATCTTGGTTCATTTCCTTTCGTAGATTCGTTGTTGTCAATTTTTTTTTGAGTGAAGGCATTTATGAAAAGAATTGAAAAAATTACACAACAATGTAGATATATTAGAGCATTTTCACGATTTTTTTGAAAATTTTTCGAAAGGTCTTTCATTTCGAGAAAAATCCTGGTTCATTTCCTCCCGTAGATCCGTTTCGCCAGACTTTTTTTTTGAGTGAAGACCTTTATGAAGAAATTTGAAAAAAATCATCCAATAATGGAGACATTGTGGAGCATCTTCGAAATTTTTCCAAGAAATTTATATGGAGTTCTTCACTTCAAGAAAAATCCTGGTTCATTTCTCTCCATATGTCCATTTTCGTCGACTTTTTCTCTTGAGTGAAGGCACTTCTAAAAAAATTTGAAAAAATTACCCAATAATGGAGACATTCAGACGCATATTCATGATTTTTTTCAAATTTTCAGAAAGTCCTTCACTCCGAGAAAAATCCTGGTTCATTTCCCCTTATAGGTCCGTTTTCGGCCACGTCTCTCCTATCACGATTACATGACTCAAATTCGGGAGCACAAATTACCAGCATGAATCTAAACCATGGTTCAATGGAAATAGTTATTTTGAATAAAAGCAGACTAGTTATTCATGTACAATATATAACACCACTTATATTGCACAACATTGTTGTCTCAAGTTCCTTTATATTTCCATTAGATTCGTCATTCAGGTACATTACATCCGTCTGCATAGTTGGCGTCTGGCAACTCTCACATGCACATGCTTATGTTCAGTGGAATGCGGAGAAAGAGGACCGAGTGACAGAGAAAAAAAAAAATTTCTTTCACCGACAGAAGCAAGTTTCGTATGGAGCTATCTTGTAACACGGTGAGAAACTATGACAATTTCAAATAGAAAATTTTCATTTTTTCTTCAAATGTTGAATTATGATTGAGATCAAAAGAACCGGGATTTTTTTGAGAGTGAAGGCTTCCACGAAAAAATTTGAAAAAATTCACGAATAATCTCGACTTGTCGAATCATCTTCTCAAATTTTTTCATAATTTTTGGAGAAGTCGTTCACACCCAGAAAAATTCTTGCATCATTTTGCTTCGATCTTCTTCATTTTACCTCTTTATTAAGAGATTTTATTTTAAAAAATCATGGATTCGGTGGTTATCGAAATACTTTAATCATTTTTACCGGAAATTTTCTCCTGTTAATTGTCAAGTTTATCGAGGACGAGAGAGAAGGTAAATGCTATCTCTGGCAGAGGTTGAAGGACAAGGCTCTGATGAAAAAAAACTGATAAATCATCGAATGGAAAAATGCATTGTAATGTTTGCACAGTAGAAGCTGTTATCTTGATTCATGGGGCTCTGACAAATAGCTTTTTAAGTATACTATTTTCCTCAATGATGTCACAAGCTTTCACAAACAATAAAAACCTCTGAATTTTTCGATCAAATCAATAAATAGATATTGTGCAGTGGGAAATTATGGTGATTACGCATTTCCTGGTTTATTTCAACATATTTTCCCTCTTGAAAAGTTCTATTTTTCCCAAATTATCGGATAGAATAGAATAGAATAGAATTTTATTCCTTGATGTTACTTTTTCTGTTTTACATCCCTTTTTCCGCCTTAAGTTATCGGATATTAAATTATCGAATTATATTGAACAATATTGAATTATGTGTGAAATTTTCGATGAAAAAAATCTAAAAATATAAAATTTCCAGACAAATGGATTTTATTTAGACATGAGTTTTTTTTTGTAATATCTCAGAATCTAAACGAGACAGAGAAATTTTTATAATGGCCTTTTTTATAGCTCTGACTTTCCCCGACAAAAAATATTACCTGAAAATTTCTTCTGAAACCCTCTAATTTCTCATCCATTCACAGAAAAATAATTCAAAAAATTCCCCCATTAATCTTCCTAACAAAAAAAAAGCTAACAATCTTAAAAATTCAGAGAATAAAAAAATATGCTACTCCACCGAATGAATTTTCGATCCAAATTTTAATTCCCATATTGAATTTTTTTTTTTCCTATCTCTAGACGGTTTTCCTTGAGAATAAACGTAAAATAGAAGAATTCGATTAAATATCGTTGATTTATACAGGAAGACATAACACGTGGAGGCTTGTCTCCAAGATGGCGCTGTGGAATCTTGGCTCATGGAGAGAGGGAACCATGCCCTCAGTCTTCTCAGTTATCAAAGTGAGACTGGCCAGATATAAATAACAAAGTCGTAATAAACATAGAAACAGTGGTAGGCGAAAAAAGAAAGAGCATTAAAAAAAAAACATAATAAATGAAATAACAGACGACAAGGAGAAGGAAGAAGAGTTTTCTGCTGGCATCGATAATGATGTCGACTGACAAGTTGCCTTGCAAGTTACCCAGTGTATCTCTACTTACAAAGCCCCTCGTTCAATATATAACTATATTCATGCCCCCGCATGATGTATGTTAAGTTGAATCCATAAACACTGACCAATGTACACGACCAAGACACCCTTGGGGACTTCTCAATTTTCTTCGATTCAATGTACTTGCATAATTTTTGTGTAATGCCACTTTTTTTTGTTATCGAATACATTATCGTAAATGCAGTAGACTTTCGAATAAGTTGAGCACATTAAAGTTCCTCTTTCGTTAAAGTTTCCAGATTTCTTCCATTAAAGTTCCTTGTTTCTTCCCTCACTTGGATACTTTTGGACGTATTTTAATATTCTGCGCATTGAACTGCGCAGAGGAGAATGCTCTACAGTAGAGTATACCTCATGTAAACTCCCCTTGTTTCAACTTCTCCTCATCCCCTTCATCCCCACTACTAACTGGAAGGTTTAGTACGTATGATTGCGCATCGGTACATCGGTGTTCATAACCTCATTCCACTTCCATATTTGAGTTTTTTTGAATTTTAAGATTGCTGGGTGGGAGATTGAGGAGAAGTTGATACAAGGGAAGTGGCCTGGTCCCGAGGAGTTGAAACAAGAGGAGCTCTACTGTATTTAAGGAGTAGGGGTGAAGACGAAACATGAACTTTAAGGGGGGGGGGGGGGGTAAGGGTTTATGCATGAAAAAAAACGCTTTTTTTACGAATTTTTTTTAGACGTATGGATTGAGCAACTTTATTGAAACCTTTTGAACATTATTGAGTATGGATTCAACAACATGAAGTAATTTTTTTATACGAAAATATCCACAAACAAGCCGGTGACGGAGCTTTTCATGAGAACGTCTATTGAAATAGACGATTTGCGGTGATCACTGTATCTCAGCTGAAAATTATCAGAAATAAAAATCCATTGAAATTTAGTCAAAGTATCATCAAATCCTCCCCCCAACGTTCTCTGATTATTTTTTTTCCATTTTTCAATTCTTGGTGGTCATTTAAAGTAAAAACTGCTATTTTTTTACGAAAAATTGGGCCATTTTGTGGCACAATTTTGGTAGAAAACCCCTTTAATGTAAAAAAAAAAAATCATCAGAGAACGTTGGGGGGAGGATTTAATGATACTTTGACTAAATTTCAATGGTTTTTTATTTCTGATAATTTCCAGCTGAGATACAGTGATCACCGCAAATCGTCTATTTCAAAGAAACGTTCTTGGAAAAGCTCCGTTGTTAGTGGACATTTTTGCATAAAAAAATTACTCAATGTTGTTCAATCCATGCTTAATAATGTTCAAAAGGTTTCAATAAATCTGCTTAATCTATACGTCTAAAAAAAAATCGTAAGAAAAGTGTTTTTTCCTCCACGCGTAAACCCTTACCCCCCCCCCCCCCCTTTAAGGGGTCATGGGAGACCCAGTCAATGTCAAATTTACAAACCCATGTTTTTAACGATAATTATGATTTTTTTTCATAAAATAACAGAAATATGGACTTTATAATTTCCTTCCCCAGTCGTCGACACTTTTTTACGATAAAAATTTTAATAAATATAATTTAAAGAATGCTTAGCAGATGCAATACATATGACGCCTTTCCTTACCCTTTACCGAGAGGTTTCGGAGAAGATGAACATGTAAACTTATTTGAAAGTCCACTGTAATGAAATATCTTAAACGAAAGTGTATTTACCAGTGTGTACGTTGAAAATTTACAAGAGAGTGTCGACAGAGCGAGACATGCCTTAGTCGTGCGTGTCGTCGCGCCCAGGATCACCAGACAGACCTGCACTCACTTAATTACATTGTATTGGAATACATTAGCTACAAGAAGTACTCAGTGGCGTGTACCATATCTGATAAACATTGCAAATGAATTATTATTAAAACTTATAATTTAAAATCATTGTGTCAAAAGTTATGTGCATTATTCTGTTGTTAGTATCATCACTTCATGTTTATTCTATTTTTTTTTGTTTAACTCGTTTAATTCAATTACGTTTATTAAGAGTTGTATGGTGGATGAGTTTGTTGTTGGAATCAAGTAAAGAGGAGAATGGGGCAAAATGGACCTTCGAGGCAAAATGATCCAATTATTTTTTTTTAAATGAAGGATTCGATGAAAAAATCTTAAAAAATTCGAGAAGATGCTCTAACATGTCATATTTGTTGAGAAATTTTTTCAAATTTTTTCGGCGAGGCTTTCACTCTAAAAAAAAATCCCAAATCATTTTTCCCTATTTGAGATTTTTTTTTCGTTATTAATTCACTATTTAAAAGGAATCATCATTGATAAAATGGGGGGAACATTAATTTTAATTAAAATAGTAAAATAAATTGTAAATGACTAAAAATAAACAGGATTTCCTCAAATTAGCGTATATTATACAGGACAAAATGATCTTGCCAGTTATGATTATGCCTACATTAGTAGTTATCTTCATCGCAATCATTATTCACGTAAGTTTAATGAAAAAATATTCACTCTGCCTCTGGGCTACTTTAAACTGGAAGATGAGATAAAATAAAACGAAAATGGAGGAAAAAAAAAGTTACGAGACTCTCGATAAAAGTGGCCCAATATACAGTACAGTGCAAAGATATCGACACGCGATCACTTTTTTTTTTTGTATATCTTACAATGTAATAAAAGTGTCGGATGTCGCATGCATATCGGGTGGTATTGCGTGTTGTTCAATGATCGGAGATTCTCAACATCAGATACGAGAAAAACCTTCTTAGGAGGGCTAACTCCTCTTGCTTGGAGGAGGGTATAAACACTGTAAAAAAAAGAAAAAAGCGGGAGAGACTAATTAAACCGGCTCGTGTGGGTAGAGCCAACGTTGGTGCAAGAGCCGTATTTTTTTGCAGAATGTGCAGAGATCGAGATCGTTACGCTTTCAACTTTAATATAGAGTTATATTATTTTATTTAAAAAATTTTCCTGTATTATTTCCATTTTTTTCCCTTTTATTTCGTTAATTTTGCTCTTGGCTTAATTTTAATTAACGACATGAGTTATCAGGTGGATTTTATGATACGGGTGTACCATTGAAATACTGTCATTTTTAATTATTTTATTTCACAGTGAAAAATATTATCTGGAAATCATGACTGAGAATCGCTGGAGATTGAAACAACTATCATCTTGATTGCTGTACTTATTTTTTTTCCACCACGATTTTTATCAAAATAATTTCCCAATAAATATTTATGATATTTCTTCATTTATACGCTGATTTTAGATATCAATTGATATACACATCATGATAAATGTTGTATTCAATTTGTCAAGTACTTGATTTTTCAATCTATCATTATCGACTATTTTTTTACGAATTTATCATGATACGCATCTGCAGAAGATTGACGTTAGTGAGAAAATTGTTTATCAATTTTTACTAATCATCAATTCGCGAGTACTCGATTACAGGATTTAGTATGAAAAATGACCCAGCATTTTTTTGAGGACGAAGAAGTCTGCGAAAATAATTTTAAAAAATTCACCAACAATAAAGACATGTTGCGGCATCTTCTCAAAATTTTTCAGATTTTTTCATGAAGTCCTCCATTCAAAAAAAAAAATTGGATAATTTTACACCGTTTTCCCCTAATTTTCTCTTTTTTATAAGAATTTTTATTCGATATCAAATCAATCTACTTTCTGAGATGAAAATATTCTCAGAGAACTTTATATAACAATAACAGTATAAAAATTAGTCTGCTGTACACGACAGTCTCAATAATTAGCCCTATATTGTAAAACCCTTAATTGCTCCATTCATTAATCTTCTTATTAATCCAAGATAGGAATGAATGCTATTTTGTTCAAATATCAGTTTCTAGCAATCAAGCGATTTTCATCTCTTGACTCATCCATCATAGGGTGAGTGGTCCAGTGGTTGAACGGATAAGACTCGTTAGGCATCCGTGATCGAACATAAGAAATTTGATAATTACTGATATACTAAACAGTTTCGTGGGTTCTTATTTGAGTTAATGAACATTAGATTATATTGTGTTTCCAAAATTACAAAAATGATGTCTTTCTGGATTACCAATTTTTTCGAGGATAAATATGTTAAATCGTTCGATCACTGGACGAGTTCGAACACTGGTCAACTCATTCTACTAGGAGAGGAAAAGGGAATTCCAATTCCATATTTAGAACTCTAACGAATAAATTTCTTATCATTAAAATCTAGAGTCAATATGAAAATGAAAAATTCAATAAATCTTTGGAAAAATATTAGAAAAAAACTTATGACGAAAAAAATATCATAATTTTTTTTTTCTTTAGAAAAAGTTTTTGAATTTGTATATTGAAAGAAAAAATGTGTTTAAGCTCATTTCTGTCTAATTTACGTATGACATTATTATATTTATTTATTTTTGTGTCGAGAAAATGAGATTGTAATTCATAAATAGAAAAATATTTCACGTTTGTGATTTCAGAGCCTGAGGAAGTTGGCATTGTTCAGCAAAACGTCGCGATTTGACAATAATTTGATGTTGTTAATTATTTTTCCAATATCCCTATAAACAATCAGTAAATTAAATCGGAAAAATGAAAATGAATCCAATAATTAATTAGGAAAAAATTTGTCGCATATATAGGTTTGTTCACATCAAATGGTCTGTGCTCTTTACCCACAGGCACTTTATACCCACACACACATACACACACACGCGAGTCTCCGTCTCATGGTCATTTTTTTCCATATTTATCCCCTCTCCAATCACCAAAGCCACATGCTCAGTCAAGTATTAGAAGAATAGAATAAAAGAAGAAAAAAAATGAAAAAACATTGAAATAACACGTGTAGAATCGCACACACAAAACGATTCAATAAGAAGATGTAATTCCGATTTTGATCTTTGCTACATGTTCAGCGTCACTCATAGTACATCGGACTGCCGCATCGTAATCGTGCTTTACCTTCTCGCGATCTTGCATTGGATAACCTCAACCAAAGAGAGAGAAAAAGAGAGAGAGAGAGAGACCCAGAGGCTCTGGCAAATCGTTCTCTGCATATCGTTTTTTGAAATATAGACGGTATAAGGAGATGCAGAAGAAGGAAAAAAGAAAAAAAAGGACTTGCAAGAATGAGAAGGTAGAAAAAAAAGAATTGAATTAAAAAAAAAAAGAGCGGAAAAAAATCGAGAGGCTGGACGGTACATTAATGCGTACCTCCTGCCGCAATAAAGATTCCACGTCGGTGCTTTTCGTGCATCACGAAGTTGCCGACATAAAATTTGGAGAGTAACGAGGCAGCTGCAAGAGAGACCGACGTCCAAAAGAACCCGAAAGTAAAGGAGTGTATAGAAGGGATGCTAAAGTTCTCTTTTCTTAACTCCCTCCCCTTGAATTTTTTTTTTTGCAGCTCTTTCTCCTTTTTTATCTTCTTTTTCTTTCCTCTCTTCTTCATTCCTTCTCTCCCCCCCCCCCCCCCCTTTATTCACTTCGTCTATCTTCATTCCACGGGACGAAAGGGCCCTCCTCTTGTCCCAAACTGAACGATCCAATAATGCTTCCAATGCGACAAATGACCGTTTGCTTCAACCAACAGACTACCAAAGAGTTTATTGAAATAATTTACTTTGGACGTTTTCAGTGGTCAATGGGGCCTTACGATTTCACCACATTTGATTTCATTCAATGAGAATAAAGAATCATTTGCAATTTAATGCATGAAAGACTGGGGGCAAAATGGAACGCTGGGTCAAAATGATTCAGGATTTTTTTTCAAAGTGAAGGACATTATTTAAAAATCTGAAAAAAATTGAGAAGATGCTCCAAAATGTCTCCATTATTGGGTAATTTTTTCTGGAGAGGTTCTCATCCTGGTAATTGTGTACTATAGGGGCCTTTTTTATAAAATTTAAATAATTATCAAAGTCAAATCTTCGGAAAAAAATATGGAATGCGCAAGCAGGATTTGAACCCACGACCCTCTGATTACATGTCAGGTGCTCTGACCACTGAGCTATTGCGAGTTCCTATACTTTCCTTCAAATTTTTGACCAAGATATATTACATCATTTTCGCCACCTCCCTTCCTGAGGTAATTTAAATTAATTTTGAATTAATTTTATTTGGAAAGGCCGCTATACTACACATTTACCCTCATCCTCAAAAAATTGTCTTTCATTTTTTTTCGAGTTATCTTTACGATTCAAGTAAATTAAATTCCCGAAAAATGCGAAATGAAGGATAAAAATTCCGAATTATTCAGAGACACAAAAAAATTGAGTTAAAAAATGCGGAAATAATCATCAATAAATCATGAAAATATTAAATCCTTGAACGGAAAATTCCGATGTCAGAATTAATTGGAATAAAAATTATCTTCCGAGGATGAAAAAGAATTATTCATGAATTAAAAAAAAAAAAGCAAATGTGAATTCTCAAAGTGTATAAAACATAGCCGTTTAATTTTTTTTGAAATAAATAAAGCCATGTGATAAATTTAGAATCTCATGAAAAAAAAATAACGGCAGTAAGACTATTCTCAAAAGTCTCAAGTATCACTCGTATTCTCTCTATAAGCAAACCTAACTGAGATACCGTCACACGCGTAATATCGCTTGTTCATCATGGTCATATAACTCAAACTAACACTCACTTACAAAACAGTAAGTTCATATTAAAGATAAGATAGGTGGTAAAAAAAAAAAAAAAAAAAATATGAAGAGACTAGTGTGTAACCCAGAGGCAGCTGTGTGTGACTCTCCAGTCGCTTCTTATTTTCTACTGTATTGTTAAATGCTAATAATTCAAAAAAACTCGATGGGTTATTGTATTTGCACGTTAATACAACGATCAAACGAATGACAAGAAGCGCCTGTTCTTCGCGCATGTGAATATGATTTTTTTCGTTCCCTCCACGTAAAAGAGCAGAAAAAGACATTTTATGTATATACACACATGAAAAAATCAGAGAAAAAAAAAGAGAGAAATATTCCGAGATACAAGCAGACGAGTTTGGTGAGGCTTCATCTAATAAATTATTCTTTAAATATCCTTCTCGAGGTGAGCAAGAGACATTATTTTTTTCTCCAAACCTTCATATTTTACAAGAAAAAATGAACAAATCAAGTAAAATAAGACCAAAAAAGAAACACTGAAATTTCAAAATAGGGTAAAATTACCAATAGATGAACGGTTGAGGAAATATTAGACTTTATTAATTCATATGAATTAGGCAAATCACGTTAAAAAATTGCAGAAAAGAATGATGTACAGAAAAATATACAGTGAATCGACTAAAAATCAATTGAACTTAAATAATGTAGAAATAATTAAAGAAAATCAAGGAAAAACTGGAAAATGAATCAAATCCTCAATATAGTTGCATATTTGTAGTGGTATGATTTTGAATTTCGATCAATCCGTATGTAATAAATAGTTTATAAATCTATATGAATGTAACAATCAGGAATTGACTTGAATAGTATAAGAATCATTTATTTATTTATGAAAATCCTCGATAATAGAAACCGTTCATCTTTTGGTCAATGTCCATCTATTGGTCGTGTCACCCTGAATGACTTTATCAGAGTTGTAATATTGATTATTTGCTAAAGCGAATCTCGATGGACAATTTGGCAAGACCTCACCATGTCAGAAACGACCTGCAGCGCAGCGAATCGCTGGGAGCTCATCGAACTCTTGCGATCGCGTTCAGCACAACGGGTGGCACGTCCAACTCTCTCAATACATTCCCCTCTTCCTTCCTCCTCCCCCCTCTTCTCTTCTCTTTCTC